>BMAV01021690.1:0-116648 GCA_019973955.1 Trichonephila inaurata madagascariensis
TGTTAAAGGATATAAAAAAAAAAAACCCACTCTATATTATTTAACAAAACTAAGCTTATATTAGAGTACATTTTATTTAAATAGATATGTATATGAGCATGTATTTAACAGTAGATTGCCCAAGGAAGTCATTTTGACTGCTTTTTAATTTCAATTAGAAAAACAATTACGTATACAGTGGGTGATCGGTTAACGAACACTTTCACGAAATATTTTTGTGTTCGGATAACGAACACATATTCGGATAATGAACACTTTCAAGAAAGATTTTTTGTGTTTGAACAACGAACACATATTCGGATAATGAACAAAACGAATTCTAACGAACACTTCTCGGCTCTGAAAAAAAAATATTAAACATTTGTTATCATTTTGCATACAAAATAAGATCACTGAAAGGATAAATGTTTAAAGCATGCTTAGTATTGATAATTACTAAATGAAACTTGAATTAACAAAGAATTTAAAGGTCATTCAATAATTATTATTATGACTAAAATCAATACACACTTGAATACTTGAATTTCAATATGAATATCAATATTTTCTGACAGCTGATAAGTTATGGGCGAGTGGATTTGCTGACATGGCAAATAAATTAAGCGAATACTTAATTTTTTTTCAAACAGTGCAGACTATAAAATATAAAGGTGCCCATGACGCGCTACCGCCGTAAAAATACGTGAAATATGAGAAACGGACTAAAAATCGTTTTTCATCTCTCCTGAATGATGTTGCTTACCTATTAAACTTCAAAGTTCTATTGAAAAAAAATTCCAATAGAATATTCATTCAAATTAGACCATCAGTTTCGGTTTTGAGATTTAATTTTTTTAGGGTCTCCAGAATGAATGAATCGATTTCACATAGAGGTCTATGGTGAATCGATGATCGGTTAACGAACAATTCTCATAGCGAACATAGTCTTGGAACGGATTATGTTCGTTAACCGATCACCCACTGTATAAAGACACAATTTCTCAGACTTTTTTAGAATACATTCTTTCCCCAGGTGAAGTAAATTTTTTTCATTGTTAATATTTACTAATATATATATAACTTGTTATATGACTATAAATAATATAAAAAAATATTAAAAATTAATTTTAAACAAAATTTCTTTACACATTAGTTATTCTTTCACAATGCAGTCATTTTGACTTCTTTTGGGCAATAAGAATATACTAAATTTAAATCTTTCTATAGTGTTAATAATAATCAATGAAACAAGGACATATTCACAAGAACTTAGTGAAATTAGTACAAAATGTTAAAATTTTTTGAAAATTGAGGTTTTGAAAATAATCTAATATTTTTCTTTGCATTGCCTTATTCATCATCAAATTGTCAACACATTGTTCGATGTCACCGATTTTGTTATTTATTTCACCATTGGAATGTGCGTCTAAATAAATACCTGCGCATAGTTTTCATGACGTTCTCGTTTCAGATCACGTAGGAACAGGAGCTGCATTATTCATTTCATTTTCATCGTCGTAACCTGCATCAATGATATTGTTTGAGCTTTGAACAAATTCCAAAATGTCTTTGTCTGTCATAATTGAAGCTGTATACACAATATTATCATCTACAGCAAAGAATTCTTCCGATTATGAACCTGAGTTGCTGGTGTTTTCCGTATTTGTTCATTCTCAGAAAGGAAATATTTTTGTGTTAAAAGAAAAAAATGCATGAAAATACTTTGTAGTTTGTCCGGACCGTTGTATTATTTCGTGTCAACCGACATTTCGTCTTGAGCGTTTTCGCGTTAAATGTACCGGGAGTTTCTAAAAGAATTTCGGAGTTTTAACGCTTTATAGTATTTATCACATATAAGTTGCAAGTATAATTCAAACATTGAATGAAAGAGTAACTGAAACAGTTTTGCCATACAAGTTTACAAATGTTCAATGTGAGCCCCATTCGTCACACGGCACAAATCAAATCGATAGGCGAGTTCATCCCAAACTTTTTTCATTGTCTCAGGTAACTCTTGCAACATCTGCTTCCATCCTGTGTTTTAAGTCTGAAAGGTCAGTTCGTAGCAGAGGAACATACTCACAATCCTGTATGAGCCCCCTCAGATAAAAGTCACATGGCGTCAGATCGGATGAACGTAAATGCCATGTAATACAAGCTTTATCGGGAGGCTCTTTGAGGCCAATCCAATGGTTGGGTGCAATGATATTTATCCAATCGCGTACTGAGAGATGCCAGGGAGGCGGTGCACCATCCTGATGCCAAATGAAGTTATTAGGTTCACTTTCTTCCAGTTGAGGAAATAGCCATATTTGTAGAGCATCAAGATAGGCAGAACCAGTTACAGTCTTGCTCGTCTCGTACTTTTCCCTTTACAAAGACAGCCAGTTGTTTCAAACTGATGATACTACCATAGAATGTTGTTATTATTTGGAGGTTGACAACCGAACTTAATACGGAACGCTCGTTGCACAGTATTTGCAGATTCCGTCTTTGCAAACTGGAGAGCACAAAACGCTTTCTGTTTACTAGTCTCTATTTTTCTACTAGAGCGTTGATCGGCTAGAAAGGGGAAAATTAGCATAAGTTTCGCTCACACACGCACACATACCAGCAAACAAAATTGTTTCAGTTGCTCTTTCATTCGATGTATGAGTCATACTCAGTGGCGCACACAAGGGGGGTATCCTAGAGGTTCGGAAACCCTCCCCCTCAAAGCCCTTGGGTTTTTTCCCGATTGATTATAATTTTAAGTATATAATACGCAAAATTTAATTAAATATTTGTTTTTAATGATTAACCTTATTAATTAATACTAATTATTTATTCAATAATTAGTATTAATTATCCCCAAAATCGACAAAATCAAAAGGAGCATGATACAAGAATGGTAGACTTTTGACCCTGGACCCTCCCCCACCCCTTTGAAAACTTCTGTTTGCGCTACTGGTCATACTAATATGTTACATGTAATGAATACTATAAAGCGTTAAAACTCCGATATTCTTTTAGAAACACCCGGTATTTCACTGCATTTGTTATACCAGGTGACCCAAGAGTATGTTAACATTTGAAAATTCAATAATCCCTGGAATAATGTAACGATAGAGGTAATGGGGTGCAGTATACTTTTCGCTTGGAGATGAATATGAGCGCAGTGTACTCGTACAATCTTAAACATAGATTAAGCAGAATAACTTACTTAATATGATGATAATCGTGAAACTCAGGTGATAAAGGTGTGAATGGGAAATTGATGCCCGAATGTGTATTCAAAGTGAAGGATATAGCCATACAGGTCCACAGCCAGACAACGGACATGTGACTACCCAGAATTAAGAATGAAGGAACAAAAATCAAAACGTTGCTCAAGATATGCTCTATTGGATGACTGTAGATAGCGGAGATGGCTATTGGGACTGTCCACTCGTGATGGCGCTTGTGAATATACTTGTAGAGTGTAGGACGGTGCAAAATCCTGAAAAAAGAGAGAGAGATAAACAAGCTAGCTTCCAAAATTATTCACCAGAGGCTTTCCGACCATTTTCAAATTATAATGCATTGTTTCTCTTTGTTTTATATATAAATTATTTCCAAAGTTAGTTTTCTTCATTCCCACACAAATTTTTGTTATAGCTAGATATTCCGTATACCGTAAAATAATGTATTTCAAACAAACTATAAATCTGCGTGAGCTGCAGTAAATTATACACACCTATGAGTATAATAGAAGACAATTTCATTCACAAAAGTATGGATTACAAGTTCAAAAAAAACTCTTTGGAAAGAAGGAAGAGTTTTACCAGAATCATAGCCTCTCCAAACCATTAAGTAATAAAAAATGATTCCACTGGGAATTATGAGGAGTTGATTCATAATCATTTGCGGTATGACCTTCCAGACTTGACTAAATGGTACCTGAAAAAACAAAAACAAAAAAATATTTCGAAGATTTTCTTTGTAACAATTATTTAAATATTTATAAAGTGGAAATTATATTATGTTAAAAGATATATTTAGAAGCATAAGAAACATTTATTAATATATGTTGAAGAAGTGCAATATAGAATAAAATAAATGGTGGCGAAGACGTCTGTGTTTCTGCGTCAAGGGTAGACCAAGCAATGGATGTCTTGCGGACACACCATTCTGCTGTAAACGGCGTCGAATGGTAAGCGCAGACACTGAATGATGCGTTACAGACTCAATGAGGTTGTGCTATGATTCGTGATGTTGATTTAGCGATCCGTCCTGCCATGCGCACATTCCCTATCCTCCCGTGAGGTGGTGCACGAGGTGGATGCGATCGACCACGCCCGTCTGTCGTACCCTCCTGCATCCAACGGTCCTATCCGCATTACAGTTGTTTGGTTTCGTCCACCACGACTCCCGATTTCCTGAAAGATAATCCACAATCTCGTGGCCACTACCCTTTCCTCTGTCAAACTCCGGTCTTGATCAAAGCTGATCGCTGTTTCTACGAGACATAACTGATCTTTTTTTGAAAAAACCACAAAAAAAACACAATTGCCGAACTTGAAATCGTAAAAATTCTCTAACCCTTTAAATAGCGCTTTGAGGTGGGCCACAGGGCGCGTGTTGTGTTGCGCTGAAATTCTAATCATTTGCATATCTCACCTCCACTAATGCATGTGGTAAATTTCATGTTATTTGCATGCTTCCTTCAGGGTGTTGCATTTACGGTGGCCAGCAGTGTATTAGGACCTCTGATACTGCTGTCTGATACTATGGTATCCTCTTCGAAGACTGCAGTGGGATTCATTGTTGAACATAATGCGATGCCACTGTACAGACTGTCATGATGGTTGGCTACAACACCACTCTAGACGATTTTGTCGATGTTGTGCGGTAACAGGTGGATAAAGCCACGGTGAGGATAACCCCGTTATTGCCAAACATGAGATAATGGAAGGTACCAAGGATAGTATGGAAGAGGCTGTTTCCCGTGGGAAAGGGGACAACTTTAGGGCCTGTCACACAATCAAATGATCTTACCTCACATACATTTTCCTTGCTCTTTAGAACCTTCATTTTGCTAATGAGTTAACTACAGCAGTTATTACTGCCAGAACCTTGCCGTGTCCATACAGTGCCTTAGTGCGATATGATTAGTCAACTCTATGCAATCCGATTATGCAACGTCATGATGGCATTACTGATTGTGTCTCTTTAGGGAACTGCAAAGAGGAAAACATACCATACAGTGTTGTTATGTACTTTATACGGTGTTAACTGTGCAGTAATAATGGAGGTTTTTACTAAAGTCAACATTCATTTCCCTTTAAAATGTAAAGAAATTTGCACGGGAAACTTCAAGATTACCGGATAGTACAACTTCGTTGTTTTTACTTTTCTTCTTTTAATGTCTTTTTATTTTTGCTTTTTATGCATAAATGGATTGAACTCATAAAACAATTCGGACACCTGAAGTTTTCTTTAGTATTTTGGCAGGGGTAATTTTTTCATTTTATGATCAAAAATATATTACAAATTAATCTTTCTTCCTCGAACCTCTAGTTTTTCCATCTAAATATTCTGGAATACTTTCCTATTTGTAGAGTGAATATGTGAAGAATGTTAAATATGCTAATAATACATTCCTATTCTTCTTTTTTTAAATTCAACTGAAAAGCAACTACAAAGTAATAGGAATTATATAGGCAAGAGCATATAGTGCTTGATACAAAAAACTTAACACATCAAAGTGTTATTCTTCATTAAGATGGAAATGAGAAAAAATTCGGATACACATCTTCACTTTGATATACGACACAATACGATTTTCTAACCGTCCGTACGCACTGTAAAGAGCCCTCAAAGACTGACTATCAAACCTCGTGGACCCCTTCCCTGAGAGATTGCGACTGGAATCTTCTTTTGCAATAGGAGTTGTTGCTATGCCAGAAAGCACCAGGAAATAACTACACAAGTACAGAATCTTACGGTACTTCTCACCAAAATATTGGTCTAAAATATCAAGTTTATTTTAAGTTTTAAGCGAGATAATGTCTTTTTATAAATCAATCTAAATCACAAAAATATTTTAACATGCCATTACTAGAAAAATGACCTTATAAAGGATTAGCTAGAAAAAAACTTGGAAACACATGCTAGAAAATTCTTTGTATCTTATAGGATTGAAGCAATTTCAAAATTAAAATAATTACATTCTACGAGTATTTGCGTTACCGTGAAATTAAAACGAGTATTGAAATTTTTTTTCAAACTCTTTGTCATTTATTCTTAGATAAACAATTTACTAGTAATCTATAAAAATATAATTATTTTCAATTAAAAATTTTTACATTGAATCAAGGACTATTTAAGGTATCCGACTACGTTCGGAACCGTGATTTTGCAAAAGCATATAAATGGATAATATTTATGATGTTTAGTGTCACTTAAATTCGAAAATGTATATAAAACTGTTTTAAGAATAGTATTGCAATAAAAAATTATTTATACAATATTTTGACCAAAAATGAACATAGAATGACCCATTTTCAAATATTCTCCTTTTGAAAAAATGCTTCTATTATAATAATATTTTGCCTGTATATGCTCAGACCTTCTGTACAGAGGCTCAACTAAAATTTTTTGAAATATATAACTTAGAAGTGGGTTTATCCATGTCTTACGAAAACAGGGGGAGGAATTTTAAGAAAAAACCCCGTTAATTATTAAATTTGGTGGTAACTCTGAAAATAATGTTAATTTTTCAAAAATCATATTTGGGAGCCTCTGTACAGGGGTTACAAGCAAAATATTATCATAATAGAGCATTTTTCAAAAAAGAAACATTTTGAAAAAGGTTATTCTAAGTTAATTTTTGCCAAAATATTGTCTTAAATAATTTTTTTTGTCAAATTTTTAAAACAATTTTATACATGTATTCCAATCTAAGTGACACTAAATATCATGAAAATTATCCATTTATGCTCTTTTTTAAAATCACGGTTCTGAACGTATTCGGATACCTTAAGACGGAATATGTCTCAAATGTTTACAAAATACATACTGTGTTGGTATCGTGAATGCTGTACTTCTGCATAAATTTTGGTTTCCCGGTTAAATGAAAGAATGTGTAACATGATCCAACAGTCCAGTAGAATAAGGTGGTTACAATAAAGCTACCTAAAAATGGACAAAGAAAGCTTTATTTCTCTCAACATTATGAAATAATTCAAAACAAAATAAAATTATGAATGCTTTATCGCTCAAACTTGTTGAATCGAATTTAAAAGTTATATAGTAAAAAAATCAGTTGTATAAATAAGCTCCATTTTGAATGAATCTGAAAAATTAATGTTTAGAAATTTCAAAACGTATTTTTTTGAATTTTTATGTTACTTAAAAATAACTCTCTGACCCGTTTAGGAAATAATTACATGAAAATTTGGTAAATAAAGCACAAGTGGGTACATAAGGGCTCACAGGACTCTTAAATTGCAAATGTTTCAATTTTTTTAAAAAAATAATATGTGTTAAAGTCTCAATATTTCTGAGTATTTTGGTACCAAAACTGTGTTGATACTGTGAAAACTTCCGAAGTTATTGAGAAATAAGTAGTGAAACTTAAACGAAAATTCTATCTCTTTCTTATCTTTAACTTCATTTTTCGCAAAACAAAAAAGTTCAGCTTCTGCGCCGGATTTCTCAAAAACTATTTATGATATCAATTTGAAATTTTATACACGCGTTCAAAATAAGGCTCTTCATAACTTATACATCAATTTTTTCAAAAAAAAAATTAATAGATTTTTTATTTGAATTTAAATTTATATTATTCTTAAAATTTTAAAATTTTTGTTATAATTGTATTTAAAAATTTTTTTTTTACCTCTAAATTTCTTAAAAGTGTGTATAACTTCAAAAATGAACATTTTTATACCAAGTAAAATTAATTTTGTAAATTTCGATCAGTTTTGTACTTCAGAATCCTGCGCGGTGTAAAATACTGATTTTCATATTTTTAAAAAATTGTCTAATTTTTATTTCTTTATAACTTTTAAATTTTTTCATTCTCTGAAAATTGTAGAAATATATTTTAAGTATATATGATCATCATGTGGTAAAAATTTCAAATTATTGTTTTGTTTTATTGCTAAGTTATATTGGTTTGAAAAAGGATGTTTTTTTCGAGTGCACGGATGTAGTATGTTAAGGGTCCTGTGAGCCCATAAAACAAATAAAATAGTACTTCTTTAAATTCTTTTTTTTTAAATTTTAAACAATTACACGTATTTGATACTTTATAAATATGAAGTATTGAGTGTCTATGAGAGGCAAGAAAATTTCGTTGCCAAATCCGTATTTGTTTTTTGTCATGGGAACGGGTTTAAATCTACTTTTACTAGAAAAATGTTTAAAGGTGACTTTTTTTGAAAAATTCAAATACGTTTTTGTTTCATCTGTCTAATAAGGATACATGCGAAGTTCTTTTAGAAACAAGCATCTTTTATAACACCAACTTCAATAACAATATAAGGTATATTACTCAATGTATATTAAAAAAAGTAGAGAGTTTATGAGTGTATGGGACATTTTGCGCAAAGACAGAAAGATCCAGATGCACGAAATTAAGCCCGCAGGGTGATGGATGGTGAACATTTCGAATAAATTTTTTCTAAATTTGCCTTAGATTTTTTTTAAAATTCAATGTTAAGGCTACTTTTGCATACTTTTGGTATACTTTGCAAACTAACTCTCGAACAAAACGTTGCAGGATTACGATTCTTGCTTCATTTGAAAATCTCTCTTTTTAAAAAAGACTACGTGTTGTTTTGGACATGTAAATTAACTAGAACAGTTTTGATACATTTTTGTAAATGGTGCTATAAAGCATCAATTTTCAATTTTTATTTTTAAGTAGTTGAGTTCAGAAATGTATCGATTTAAATAGCACGGTATCCATAATGAATAATTATCACACTTTAAAAAAAAACATCAACCGAGAAATAATATCACGTGTTCGATTTTTCAAACGGGTGGCTAATTCTACGTCACATGATAAAAACAAACACGTTTCTCCTTAAACAAAACATAATCAAACTAATTAGTTGTTTCCGAAAACTTAGGTAAAAATTTTACATTTATAATTGGGTAAAATTTAAACGTTATAAAAAAAATTTCTTCAATAGATTTTAAAAAATTAAAAAATCTTTTTTATGATTTTTAAAAAAAATGCATTTTGTCTACCTATTGATTTTTGTTGTTGAGAAATTTCTATCTTTTTAAAGAAAGTTTCAAAAGATCAAAAGTTCACAAATTGTTTTATCGTGGATAATGACGTCACTAAATTTTTAACTGATTGGATAAAAACACGGGGTTTTCTTATCATATGAGAGACGTCACAAATTGGCCCATTGTGAAATTGTTAGAAAAAAAATTCAAAAGATTTTTTAAATAAAAAAAACATCGGTTTTGCGTTTACTTTTTGTAAATTTTTTGATACATAATTTTAAAGAAAATTTCCGCAAAAAAGCAAAAGTTGGCAACAACGAAGCGGGGTGATTAGCTGGGAATCAAAGATAACTTTTTTCGTGTGATATGATTCAAAATGGTTGTTGTTGACATGTGTTTTTTATCCTGGGAACATGTGAAATACAAGAGAAGAAGAACATATACACATATATTACAAATGATGATCCCAGCATATAACAAGAAGGAGTGAGCTGCTTTCCTTTCGAGACGGGAATCCATTACAGGCGAAAGATCAACTTCTTTCCCGAAGAAGATACAACCATGCCTTACTCGGGATTCGAACCCACTCAGTTACAAGCCGAGGGTCATAGCACATGAGTTTATGAACTGATTGGCTAAAATCACGTGGTTATCATTTATGTGACTATGACGTCACATAAATTTAGCCCATTACGCAATGAGTGAACGAATGCGAATTTCATTTTTTAAAGTACGAATTTTCTACAAGATGAACATTATATTGTGTATCAAAAGAAAGGAAACTTTTATAAAAACGGGTCTTGTGTGTCAATCAGTTTTTCACAATTCCTACTATATTAGTTTACACTCTCCTTATATATTTATATATATCTTGTGTGTCAAAAATTTCAATCGTTAACCCAATCAAGTTCAAATACAGTTTTAAAACTTGTAGTGGATGGCACTTCATGTTAATACAGTTTTTCAAATATTAATTCATTAACTAAATTTAATTAATGAATAGATAAAAACAAAATTTTAGTCCAACACCATGTATAAAAAGAAAAATAGCTGGTTGTGTCCCTGTAGCGCAATGGATAGCGCGTTGGGTTTAATACAAAGGTCGTGGCTTCGAATCACACCTGGGATAGCCTAATTTCTGGAATTTGATTTCCTTTTATTATGCTATTTATTGAATAATTATGAAAAATGTAACAAACAAAAATAAGAACCCAACACCAAACATAAAAAGAAAAATAGCTTTCTATTTTGCCACTTAATATTGTGATTTCGTCATATGTATATACATATTAAATATAATTAGAATTAATATAAATAAAGTAACTAAAATAAAACTTTTCTCTTGTTGATCTAAGTAGAAATTGACTTAAAATTTTTTATATTCCTTTTTTTTTTCACGTTTGTGATTAAATAAACTATGTTCCCTTCTAAATATAATTTTAAATTATTAAATTAACTAATTTTTTAAAATTTATACGCGGAAATATAGTAAACAAGAAAAGAGCATGAACATTATTTACCCCACACTGCCAAAGCGAAATCGGATCCAAACAATTCGCAAACTGAGTTCCATTGATCTTGCAGAAAACTTCCACACTCTTCCCAATAGTATTGGAAATTGCTATAAATGAAAAATTGGAAATATGGATTGTAATATCAATTACAGAACATTTATATAACTGAGAACTTTCCGGTTAGAAAATATTGTTATTTCGTTCTAAAATTCAGCTAAATGCTTCAAAGAATTTATACTTTGATCATCACCAGTTATTATTCTAAATTATTAAAAAAATCTTTAATTAAAATTACTTAAGATTTTTAATATAGTTGATTATAGCCTATGTGTTAATAAAGCTACTCTTCAATTAGATTTTAACATGCCTTTTCAACAGTCAATCGGCATATTTGATTTAATACTGGGATTTTCTAACAAGTTTGTACTTTTTCAATAAATTTATGTAGGTAAAATTGGATAATTTTTATTATTTTCACTTATCATAAGATAGATATCCTATCACAAGAGAGATAATCACTACATAAAAACCATTATAGAAAAAAATTCAATCCAAAAGCTCAAAAATGCTTAAATTCAATAGTTCCGTTACAAGAATATCAGAACTGGAATTATATAAATTCAATGATTTAAAATTCTCAATATTTACAATACCATTATTAAAGAAAGGAAATACGCTTTAATACTCACAAAATGACTAGTACTCAGTACTAATATAAAGTTACTGAGGAATCTAGTATTTTACGAATATATACATATAGCTGTGCCCAATGCTATAATTTTATTTAAGGAAAAAAGAATATAGCGAATGAAAAATATGTAACAAAAATATATATCTCAATATATACACAGATGTGTGATGTAATATTTTTAAGGAATATAATTTTCCAATTTTTGTTAACTCGATAGTTTTGCTATTTCTTTTCGTAAACATAAGCTATAAATAAATGTTTCATACTGTAATTTGGGAAAGAATACATTCCACAAGATGATTTAAATAATAAGAACTTCTATCAATTTTGGAATATCGAAAATATTTTGTAAGAACAGAATTGTAATTCAGTAAATATAAAATAAAAAAAGCATATCACATAATCAGAGATAGGTGTAGGTAAATAAATATAGTTTTAAGTTAATATACAGAGAACAGTAACACGAAAGAAACATAAAGTTTCTTCTTTAAACAGTAATATATAAAGTTTATGGTAAACAAAAATTATCAACTAGATAGACGCGATAATAATTATATATATGTAATTATTAAAATTCGTCGAATAACGTGCATTTTTAACACAAAAAATAGGATCGAAATTTACAAGTGCGTGTTATATGCCGCGAATGTAAAAATTATAGCTTCAAAAATAATAAAAAATAAACATAAAAAAATAATTAGACTTCACATGTATCGAAAAACTGCTTAATTAAAAGAAATTACGTTCTCCTTATCAGCTTAAAGCAGCGTTTCTGAAACTGTGAGGCACGCATCCCTAGGGGGGGCGAGCATATGAAAAATAAAAGATCATTTAAAAATATTATTAATTTACTGAAAGGAAGCAAAACAAAACGCATTCTAACATAATAAAAAATAAAATACTAATTTACACTTATATAATATACTTATAAATGTATCAATAATGCAGAATGTATTTGTTAACAAATTTATCATTACTAAATTAAGAACAAGTTTAATAATTACTAGTAACCCATTGACTTATACGCAAAATTGTATACAAAATTTAATACTTATTTTGATAATTTGTGCGGCTTATAATTATAAAAGGCCGTATAGTAGCTTTAACGTCAAAGTACATTATTATTGCATTCAATGCATTGTTATTACATGTAGGGGGGGAGGGGGAGGTAATAATTATGATTTAAAATTGGGTCTCAAATATTGAAAGTTTGAGAAGCACTGACTTAAAGGGCTGTAGCACTACAATTATACTATTTTTTGAAAAGCTTGCGATAATACCTCGCAAAATGACTTCAAAAATAAGAGCATTGCTCACGTACATTTCAGATTTCTTCGTCGAAAAAGGGGTGCAAGTTATACAACGAATATACCTGAAATTTCAAAAATGCAGCTTAAAAGTTTTGACAAGTATTATACGCATGATTTTACGGTAAATAAAAAAATTGCGTATTTTATTTCAATTTAAGAGTTTTCGGATTTAACTTAAAGTAAAAATAATGGAAGAAAGTTATTTTTCAAACAAGTATAATCACCAAAGAGTTACACTTACAGCATGATTTTGATCAAACTAATCATTTTTTCCTTCCAATGACTTCCAAGTGGGAATAATTTTTGGTTGTTAAAGTAAAATGAATACTAAATTTTAATCTTTAAGAACTTGAGAGGAATTTTATCTATACGATTTTGATTATCGATACGAACAATTTTAATATTACAATGCGAGATAAACAGTTTATCTCTGGAATTTTATTAAATAAATTTCTTTTATTATTTTTAAAATGGACTTTGTTTGAGTCAAATCCCTTTAAAAAATTTAATCGAATGTTCATTGAAGTTTCTACCTTATTATTCCCTTATAATAATCTATTTTATATAAAGTAGATAATTCTCCAAGAGCCGCGTGATAAGAGCACTTTTTCTTTGCAACTGCTACCTGTGTTTGTTTGTTTTGAAAACTATAAACCGAACTGAAGTTACTCAACAACTTTTTTGAAAATATATTGAAAAGAGAAAAAGATAAATAATTAAGAAATAAGATGTCATCAATTAGCCCTACTTTAATACATGGTTAGATAAATTCCCACAAGCTGTGACAGTCCCAGCGTCCCAAAATGAGACAGTAGTTCCGCCATTTTGAAAAAGAAAAAGACACAGAATGGCTTAATGGAGAATATTAGGGACCCCTGAAAACTCAGGTTTTGGGCTCCAAGACTTAAGGTATCCGACTACGTTCGGAACCGAGATTTTGCAAACGCGCATAAATGGATACTTTTCATGATATTTAGTGTCACTTAGATTAGAATACATATATACAATTATTTTAAGGATATTTTGACAAAAAAAAATTATTTACATACAATATTTTGTCAAAAAATTAACTTATAATGTTTTTTCAAAATGCTCTCCTTTTGTGAAAAATGATTCTATTATATTTTGCCTGTATATAGCTCGCCAGACCTCTACAGACCAAGCCTCAAATAGAATTTTTGAAATATATAACTTAGAAGTGGGTTTATCCATATTTTACGACAACAGAGAGGAGCAATTTTAAGAAAAAAAAGGATGATAATTATTTCAATGAGTTGTAACTCTGAAAGTAATGGGAATTTTTCAAAAATTATAGTTGAGCCTCTGTAAAGAGGTCTGAGCTATGTGCAGGCAAAATATTATTATAATAGAAGCATTTTTCAAAAAAGGAGAACGTTTTGAAAAAAAAAATTATTCTAAGTTAATTTTTTGCCAAAATATTGCATTTAAATAATTCTTTTTTGTCCAAATGTCCTTAAAACAGTTTTATAAAAGTAATCTCTAATCCAAGTGACACTAAATATCATGAAAATTATCCATTTATGCGCTTTTTTAAAATCACGGCTCCGAACGTAGTCGGATACCTTAATACGTACTTAGCGTTAGTCAAGCTTTGGACCCTCTAGAGTCTTGTCCCTACCCCGCAATGCAGGAGTGTACGTTACGTCACTGAGATGGCAGTTCTGGTGTTCCGACAAGCGGTAATGGCTATGATCCCCATTTAGGAAAATAATTTTCTTAAGAGTTTTTACATGCATTTTTTAATAAACTTTATTCATTCTCAGACCGCAATTAAGACCATATCTGGCTTCAATCGATTCCCAACAGAACTTGAATTCAAATGCAAACAACGTACGGACTCATTTCTTAGCACTGGAAGAGAGGTCGTTCTTCAATGAATCCCTTCCCATTGCGGCATTCGTGGAAATTGTGATATTGCCCCCCTTTGGTGACCGTATCTTTGATTGTCAGCGTGAGCTAGAGGTGTGGGGTTTTCTAAAGTAACAGATATTTTAAATTCTTAATATGACTTTATTAAGAATAAAACTTAAATGTCTAACAATTTAGATAAATTTATAACTAGCGAGAATCTAGAATGAACAAACACACAAAAAGATAGTTAAACCGAATCTCGTAACTTAGACCACTTACTCTAAATAATTATTCAATCCGCCTACTCTCACTTTTAATTATATTACAAGTCCTAATATCAAATAATAAGTCCTACCTTAATCCAACTAAGATTAGATTTCTATATGGAGACGTCTGTGGGCGCACGTGCAATGGTATGCACCTTGTATTACTGGTTTACTTTCCAGGTTACTTTTCGAGTGGCTGTCAATTCACACTTGTATCTCTTCAAACATTACTTTCCCCAAATTGCCATTCTGCTTACTGAAACTTCTGTTCTTTTAAAAGCTATCTTATTTGCATTTCTTGTTCGCATTTCGCTTCTTGGGTTTTGGTTGAAAAAGAGTTGCCATTAATCTTGGCCGTCAGAGAACCCAGAGGTTATGTTAAAGAAAAGACGCGTGAGCCCGTCACAAAATGAACAAGCAGATAAGTTGGACAAAGAGGCTTCAACGCTGTATCCACCTTGCTTTACCGATTCCTCTTAGAAATACCAAGCGACTTCTTAGGGATAAATATCGTCAGAAAAGAGCACCCACTCATAAAGGGCAGGATGTTGGTAAACTGTGGTTTTGTCTACTCGATGGCCAGAGACGTGTTTAACTTTCTGTCCTACCTAGGGTGGAGGAAGTGGCATGTTTAGAGTCATCATCGGACATGTTATCTGCAGGCCCATCTGTTTAAGATTGGCCTGGCTGATTCTCCGCTCACCCTCTCTGTAAATCCGTGCCAATGATTGGGGAGTATCTATTTGATTACCCCTCTCTACTTCACGTTCTCTCGCAAGGTAACTAAGGAGTTCTCCCTCCTGCCGGCATAACATCTGCTTTGTACTGGACTGCAAGATGCTTTTATGTCCGAAAGGACGCTGGCAAGTGTAATTAAAAAATTTTTAATTTAATTATTTTTATTTATTATTTTGTCCAAATATACTTCTTTCGAGCATTTTTGTTTCTTCACTTTTAATTTGTTAATGTTAGCCTTCTCCTCTCTCCTCATTCTTTTTTTTTAATGCCTTTCATAGCCGAGTGGTCCCCTCAGGGGGCTCACCTTCTTTAGGTGGGTACGGGTGTCACAATCTCGAGGTACCCTAATGATCTTTTCCTTTTCCCAAGGGGTTTACTGTCTTTGGTAAACACGGGTGTCACGACCCTGGGGTACCCCAGTGATCTTTCTCTATTTTCGACCCTCCATCTTGTCATCCACTTTCTCCTTTTCTTTTTCCGTGTTTGGCGCAGTATAGCCAAAACTGGCTTTTGTGGCATAAAACACCAAACTCACTCACTCACTCCGTAGCCGAGTGGACATGGTCACAAATTCTTGGCTGGCACTGTCAAGTCGTGGACTCGAGTCCAAGTTCCACTGAAGATCTTCCGTTTATAGAGGCTAATGCATGTTAAATCTGTCGAAGCCTCCCATCCGGTATAATGGTTAGTGACGCTGCCGTAGGGTCAGGATCCGAATCCCGGAGAAGGCATTAAAATTTATAAATGAATAGTGCCTTTGCGGCATGAGAGGGTACTCTGGCAACCATTGAGCCGCAAGTCCTGTCGTGAGGTTGGTGGAAGGGGAAGAGAGGTGTGAGGCCTCTCTGACCCCAGAGTGTTCTCCCTCTAAATTATGGTAGAACCGAGCCAAATCGTACTGCCACCTGTATGGTGCTCAAAGTTGAAACTAACGTCAGGCGTACTACTAGCCCCTTGCCACGACGAATTTTGTGGACCTTGATCTGATGTTACTGTCGATTAAGCCTCATAAGTAACAACAACAAATCTGTCGAGGATCAAAGTCCTCGTGTTGGCGTTTTGTGAAGGTCAGCACAGGTGTCGTCCTTGTGCCAGAGATTCAAAATTACGAGGGCATTCACCGGTAGCTCTCTTGTTGCTTCAGAGGGGAACGTAAATTAAAAATCAATGAACTGTAAAATGAAGCCGTGGTTATAACGGGAAGTACATAACATCGAGTAACTTTCATTTTAAAAAATCTGATGCACATTCAATATATTTTGTCAGTGAAAGAAAAAAACGATAAATCTTTAAAAGAAATGTCGAAAAGAATAGTTTTATAAGGAACCTGATGTTGACGGATTAGGTTTCAATCACGGAACTATTGTTTATCCTAATAAGTATATATAGAACACTCACTTTTAATTGAAAACATGGTTCAGTCTATTCCGGGAATATACAAAAGTCAATTATTTTCTTTTCCACATAGTTTTCTTTTTACACATTTACTTTTTCAATCAAAATATTTACAAAATCTCACCAATAACACAAGTTTTAGAAAAACCCCAAGCAAATGTTTACCTATACTTTCCTCTTCTCATCGACAAAACCCAATAACAAGGATGCGATCTTAAGCATCAACCACCAGGTCAATAAACTACCAAAGTCTTTTTTTTTTATCAATCCAGCCATAACACGGATTGTGTATATAACCAAATATAATATCCCCCTTCATTACTTATTCACTTGCAATACATTTTAGAAGGAAAACATTCAATCAAACAAGGAAATATAAACAGGAGATACAAATGGGAAAAACCCTTCCAAAGACTTTCATTGGCATAATAAAAGACACAAAAAAGCGCCACACGCCTAAAAACACGTCATACCTTTTTTCCATCATTATTTTGTCTATTTTTTTCTTTCTTTCTTTTAGCAACAAGCCCACTTTTTCCTCCGTTTCCGACGATGTAGGTCAATGGCTTGAATTTGAAGAGTGTGTTCTTGCAAGACCATAACGGACCTCTGGGATCCGGGTCCTTTTTCGTAATATGGGAAACCATTCACCAGTGAGGCGAAAGGTGGAAAACCGTGTTCTGCATCAATGAATTCCGGGTAATATTCAACGTAAAAGAGGACACACAAAACGATGGAAAAAGAAAGTTGTTTCTCGAAGTAATCAAGTTCGAAGTGAAAATTTTATGGCTTTGAGATGGGGACAACGTTGGAATATTCTAGGATGTTGAATTGTTCGACTTTGAATAGATTGAAAGGAATGTCATTACATCTTTGAGAAAAGATATCGGTTCAAAGTTTAATGTGTCAGTCGTAACAAAAGAGGATCTATTAAAAACCTTTATTCTTCAAGTTTCATTGCTCATTTCTTTTTATTTTATTGAATTCAGCATAGGTGGGTGGTTATTGTTCATTCAAGGTTCTCTTAAAATTCAAAATATAGAGACTCTAAATTCACAAAAAGATTAATATGATGATTTTATTGTAGCATCAGTAGAGTCCTACAGGTACTTAAAATTCAACTTTCCAAACAGTACATATTTGTTATTTTTAACTGTTCCATATGCAAAAAGTTAAAACCTACTTCATTTTTGTGGTACAAAGAAATTTTACTGGTACTTAAAAAAATCCTGGAAAATATTAGATTCAGCTAGGGACGAGTTTGCTTCGGTGATATATTTACATAATAGAAATCGAACTGAGGCTTTAATCATATTTTAATATTAAAGGACGAGGTCCTTCTAAACTCTCTTCTGTTTTCAGAATTTCTAGAATTTTTTGAATTTGTGGAGATATGTATAGCATTTCATGACAATCTGGGATTAGAAACAACAACATTTTATTATTTCTGATACATTTATATTTTAAGAACTAAATATTTCTCCTTTTTCATTGGAGATCTTTCCATTTTGAAAACACTTCTAAATGCACTTGTTTCATATCCTGTTCAAAACAATATTCAACATTCACGAATAAATGATATGCCAACTTCGCAATAAACATCATTACGCATAACACACATATTGGCGTCTTGAAACTTTTTGTGCCTCTTGGCCTCCATGCAAAAACAAGCCCCTCCAGCTACTCTTTTAAGTAGACCAGCGTTTCTCAAACTGTGAGGCGCGCCCCCTAGGGAGCATGATAACTCTAGGAAGGGCATATTGAAGAATCGAAAACAAGAGATTATTTTTAAGCAAATTATTGATTTACATAAAGTTAGCAAACGAAATACATTCTGACATAATAAAAAATGAAATACAAATTTATACTGATATAAACCCTTATAAAATTGTGTGTGTGTAGTACTGATAATTTATAATTAATTTAACGATTCTAAGTTAAGAACAAGTTTAATAATTACCAGTGACCTCAGGGGCTTGTCATATATAAAATTATATACAAAAATTAACACTTATCTTGATAATTTTTGTACGGTTTATAATTTATCCCTTAACTACCGATTAAAAGTTACGTGATTCGCTCCCTAAGGCCACCGTTTTTTAACACGTAGGCGAGTGCATGGGGTGTATTGGTGGAGAGAAAAGTAATAAGTAATCAAATCCTTTGAAATAAGTAAATCCTTCGCAAACACTGTCAAGATCCTTTTATTGCATTCCGAAGCCTTAGGAATAATTTTATGGATAGCAGTACAGAGAAAAGATCATACCTCGCGGAAAGACGTATAGATACGTCCGGGATAATTAACGTTTTGGCTGAGTGAGACGTTTATATACGCCGGTGGCACATAAGAGGTTAAAGTTGTATTGCAGCTTTAGCGTCAAAGTATAGTATTTTTGAATTCAATACATTACATTTATGTGCAGGGCGGCGCGATGAAAGTTATGATTGGATATTGGGTCACAATTATTAAAACTTTGAGAAGCACTGAAGTAGACAGTATATAACTTACATCGTTTTTTAAAAACAGTAACTTGTAACAAATGAGTGTGAGTGACTTACAATCATGGACCAAGTCACAAACCAATTCGACCAACTATCGCCTTTCGATTAATGATTGTGTGTTTTGGTAGTTTAGGCCAAAAAGGCACACGGATGACGAAGCATGGAATAATTAGCAGCCCTGCCACTGTTTGCAAGTTGGCATGGGGCTTGAAATTCCCAGTGTTTTGGCGAATGTCCAGGAATAACATTTAACTATTAAAATGATTCGTAATCTTATTGAGATCGAGACAA
The DNA here is from genome assembly GCA_019973955.1 of Trichonephila inaurata madagascariensis. Lineage (NCBI taxonomy): Eukaryota > Metazoa > Arthropoda > Arachnida > Araneae > Nephilidae > Trichonephila > Trichonephila inaurata. The sequence goes on from BMAV01021690.1 coordinate 19,763, forward strand.
GGCCCCTCATAGTCTGAATCCCTGGGTCCGGATCTACTTGAGTCATGCCTTAAACCACCCCTGAACATACACATAGATAGATATATTTCAAACATGAATCTCCCCTCAGGGGGCTCACCTTCTTTAGGCGGGTACGAGTGTCACAATCCCGAGGTACCTTAGTGATCTTTTCCTTTTCCCAAGGGGTTTACTATCTTTGGTAAACACGGGTGTCACGACCCCGGGGTACCCCAATGATCTCTATTTTCGACCCTCCATCTTGTCATCCAATTTCTTCTTTTCTTCTTTTCCGTCCAGACCACAGACCTATGAATGTTTGACACAGTGTAGCCAAAACTGGCTCTTGCGCAATAAAACACCAAACTCAACTCAACTCAACTCAAACATGAATCTAAATTACTGATAAACATCATTGGTATATCATTGTAACATTACAAACCTACAGAAGCATTAAAAGCATATTTACGTGTACTCACGACAGCAAGTTCTTCTAAGCAACAGAAGAGTCCAATAGCGGGATTATAATATATATAATATTATATTATTAATATAATATAATATTATATATATAAGTAATATTAATATTATAAGTAATAAGTAATATTAATCTTTGTAATATTAATATTATATATAAGTCATTTTTTTAAAAGAATTATCAGAATATTAATTATAGATAATTTTCGTTAAAATAATTCTATCTTGGAATTCTTTCGCCTCTATTGAATTTGCAAATTTTTCGCTTAATCGCTAATTATAACGAATATCGTTCAATGAAAATTACTCATGCAGTTCACTGTTATAAACTGATTGCAAACTCGGGAAAAAAACTAGGATTCAATGCTTAAGTTTCATATATTGCTATCGTACAATTGCTTGTATTGATACAATCTATCTTCCTATTTTGTATTTTCAGTTTAAAATGTTATTAAATATTATAAGTTTAATAAGATTCTTTTATCACATTTGTGATACAAAATGAATTACCGTATTTAATCGAATCTAAGCCGCACCCCCCAATTATCTACACGTTTTTGAGAAAAAATTGTGTAAAAGGTTTATCGATATCCTTAATTTTTAACTTAAGAAATTTAAAAAAAAATTTCAATGAGAAATAATAAGTTTAAAATTTAATTTTATTTTTATCTCAGTATTATAAACTTTCAAATACATACTTGAACCTATAATTACTCTAACCATCAATAATATGTTTCAAAAATAATTCGTCACTCCCGATTTTTCATAGCTGGAATTGGTGCTGGAGTCGCCATTTTCCCACATTGTTTCGTCTTCCACGCCATCCAGTACACTTGTTCTGCAACATTTTTTTTAAAAAAAATGTACTATAGAAGAATGTAAAAGAATTATTAAAGACTGTTGAACATTTTCAAGGAAAAATTGTATCATTTTGTTTACGCCATCGACGTATAATTGTTTCATCCGTGTCAAATTTTCAGTTACTGCTACTTTGTTTCCATTTTTTTTCTACATATAAAATCGCCTCCTTTTTCACACTTACGTCATAGTGAACTCTACTTGATACCAATATCTTTGATATTTAGACGATAAAAAGAAAGCGTATGCAAAATAATTCTCTATATACGAACAGACAACGAGGTTTAGGATAGATTGAACACTGGAGATAAACTAAGGAGTGGAATAAGTCATCGATACAAGGGACCAGAATGGACGGTTACAATTTTTCTTTTGAAAGGGTTGAAAACTCAATTTCCCCCATCGAAAAAATGTTTTGCCTTTGATTCTAAGCCGCACTCGACTCTTAGTAGCATTAACACTTGAAAAATAGTGCAGCTTAGATTCGAGTAAATACGGTAATTTCTATACTCAACTCCGTGACGATTACGATGAAGTCATTTTCCATTGAGTACTATCGAATGTGCAATATTATCCTACATTACTTTTATCGTGAGTAATAAACACAGATAATTATTTGATTGCTGTATCATTTAAATTATAACAATGAATACACTATAAAGAAAAATGATCTCTAAACACTAATAAATAAAACAATCCTTATGCCATATTGAAAGAATGTTAGAATTATGTCAATATAAATAAAGTTCCTATATTGATTCAATAAGTATTTAAGTAGATTAATATAGTTGAAAGATCGAAAAACGTGATTAAAATTCTGACATACACAGCTTGTTTTACAAGTAATTTATTTTCGCGTCGTCCATAAGAAGATACCAAAACAAATACAAAATACTTCCCTATACAGCGAATCTTGTCCTCATTTGTTTATTATAGCCAGAAGAAACACCCCAAAATAAAAAAATAAAAAAAAGAACATTTAATTCTGCCTAAAAGCTAATAAATAAAGTTTGATTTACAGCATTCTTTTATAATTCGACGTTTTCTTTAAATCATTAGAATAAATTTCTTCACTTTATTTATCAAAGCACACAGTAAGGGGCATTGCGATTTTCTGCAGATTGGAATGCAAAAGGGGAGGGGGGAAGGGATATATTTCAGCCCATTGATGGAAGGTTGCGTCATTAAAGAGAAGTGGGACTCGATGTTTCCAAGTCCTAATTGGAACGGAGCTGTGACAGCTTTCAGGAACCTGGGAATCTTTTGATAGTTTTTTTCCTTCCTTTCTTTTTCTCAGTTCCGGGCTCAAATTAGTATCATTTCCGTTACACCTTTTTCTTCGCTTTGGAATCTAATGGTATTAGTGAATAATAGCAGGTTTGAAAGGTACTCTTTTTTTCTGTGTTATTTAACACACATTGGGGAAATGACCTTCGGAGAAAGATTAAACAGTTTTTTTTGGTTATAAAAACATCTCTGACTGGTTTTTTGAATCGAGGAGAATGATGCAAGAATATGTGTTTTACAAATTAAATAGTAAATACACAGTGAAAATCGCTTAACACGAAATTGAGGGGGGTACTGAAATATTTTTTCATGTCAAAGGATATTGCAAGAAGGAAAAAACAAAAAAAATTTATAAATTCAACAAGATTTAGTTTATTAGTGTACATTCTATTTTTTACATAGATATGTATACATGTATGCATTTAATAAAAATGAAGCAAAAACATTCACAACGAAATTAAATACAAAATTTCCATGGTTTTGAAAAACAAAACATGTGTTGAGTTTTTGAAAAATAATCTGATATTTTTCTTTTCACTGCCTTTTTTAGCACCAAATTGTCAACTAATTGTTCGATGTCGTCCATTTTGTTATTTATTTCACCATTGGAATGAGCATCTAAATAATTTCGAATACTTTTCATGATGTTCCTCGGTTTGGATGGCGTGGGATCAGGAGTTACACTATTTATCTCATTTTCGTCTTCGGATTCTGCATCAATCGGGTCCGGGCCCCCTTCCCCCCAAAGACCTTGATTTTTTTTCGATTAATCCTATGTATATAGTACGTAAAGTTTAAATTTAATATTTGTTGTTAATAATTAATTTTATTAATTAATACTAATTATTCACTCAATAATTAATTTTTTACTCTGTTTTGTTTCCGAAAATTGACAAAATCAAAAGAATAGGTTGGGCGGCGTATTGGAGCATGATACGAGAATAGTGGACTTTCGATTATGTGAACCCCCTCTCCCGTTTGAATAATTCCTGTGCGTGCTATTGCCGGAGTGTCATGAGTTCGATCTCCCGCGCCACTCAAGACCCACCGTGTAGTGGGGCTAATGCATGTTAATGGATGCACAGAGCTAGTACCAGCTTTGGTGCTTTTATCGTCCTTTGGCAATGATTCAAAATTACGAGGTTCGTTGCCAAAAATCCATGTGTTGCTTTCAACGTGACGTTAATAAACACTCACTCATTCAGAAACTTACTTAGGCACAGGGATCAGTTACAAATGATTTTTTAAATATTTTCATTTTAAAATTTAAAACTAATATCGATGGTTCAAGTCAAGATACTGGTGAATAATAATTTTAAAACAGTAAGAATTGGATTCATTTAAGGTATCCGATTACGTTCGGAACCGTGTTTTTGCAAAAGCGTATAAATAGATAATATTTATGATATTTAGTGTCACTTAGATTAGAAAACGTATATAAAATTGTTTTAAGAATATTATTACAATAAAAATTTTTTAAAGAACAATATTTTGTCAAAAATGAACATAGAATGACTTTTTCAAAACATTCTCCTTTATGAAAATGTTCTATATAATAATATTTTGCCTGTATATACCCTCAGACCTCTGTACAGAGGCTAAACTAGAATTTTTGAAACACATAACTTAGAAGTGGATTTATCCATATTTTACGACAACAGAAGGGAGAAATTTTTAGAAAAAAAACGCCGATAACTATTTCAATGGGTGATAACTCTGAAAATAATGTGAATTTTTCAAAAGTCCTAGTTGAGACTCTGCAAAAGTCTTTACTTTATCTAAGCAAAATATTATTATCATAGAAGCATTTTTTATAAAAGGAGAACGTTTTGAATGAAGGTTATTCTAAGTTAATTTTTTGCCAAAATATTGTATTTAAATAATTTTTTTTTTTGTCAAAATGCGTCCTTAAAACAATTTTATACATGGATTCTAATCTAAGTGACACTAAATATCATGAAATATATCCATTTATGCGCTTTTTTTAAATCAAGGTTCCAAACGTAGTCGGATACCTTAAGAAAGTTTTACTCAACATTCGAAGGCAATGCGTATGAATATCAGACCGAAAGTTCCGTTTCATGTGATTAATATCTTAAAATGATACAGTTTCAGGCCACCTGTGATAGTGAAATTTCCCTGCATTGCACATTCCTTTCCACTGATACCCCCAGGGGTGTAACGTACCTTACTCTTTATCAGGTAGGTCAAACAAAACCGTAACCATCGGAACCAGGAAACAGTACACCGTTGCGATTCCACAAAAGCAAGAGGGGGCCACCCCACAGGATCGAGGTATCGTGAAAATCGACCAACCGCCAACCCACTTTTATTATCGTTTTAATTTTTTTGAAAAGGGTCAACCACCCGTTTTCCCAACCCTTCAACGGACGCCAGCTAAAATGAAAAGTAGGTGGGGTTGTTAGAAGGGACCACCCTTTTCCCGATTGACGTCACTTCTACGCCACCCTCCCCTCCAGAGATGGCAGAAATCGTTTGGGGCCCACCCCCACTTTCTTATAGACGTCGTCGCGGATGAAGGGATTCGAAAGAAACAAAAAGAAGGGGGGGAGAGAAATTGTAATCCGGGCGAAATTACCGGTGCGGATGTGGTCTTAGCCATTGTTTTTTTCTTTTAACAAGAAGAGTTTTTCATCAGTTGGGGTAGTGACTAGGAGAATCTGACCTTTTACACTTTCCCTTGATTTTGAGGTAGGCGAGTTAGGTTAAAGACTGAGAAGCAAAATATACTAATAATATTGTTCAAGTATGTCATTTGATAAAATACTTTCGAATGGTTAATTAGAGCCACGATGAGCCTACATATTAAAAACTGGCACCTGTTCTCTCAAATAATACAATAGTATATATCATCATATAATATCTTCCTCGATGATAGAGGCAGCAGAAGAGGATCGTTTAGCCCTGAACACTAAGAATTGGAAAGGACCAAGGGTAGTTGGAAACATCTGGTTCAGAAGGCCTTGGCCCATCTTCGGTTGTTGTACCATGGATGATGATGATTATATAATATTTTGAATTTACCTATTCACAATTTTGAAGTCTATTAAATTATGTAAAAGGATTAAAATATTATCTCAAATAATAACTCGTGAAATGATTTGCCATTCATTTTCTATAATCAGTACCCAATATATATTATACTTTATGCTGTTCAGTCTTAAAATAGGTTTCTGACTACCGAGTATTGAATGCAGAACATTAGGGCCCTTTCTTGCAGAATCAGGTTTTGGGCCTCAAGCCGTACGTGAAGTCAGTCAGGTTTTGAGCCCCCTAGAATCCTGCTTTTCCCACTACGTGGGACTTGCAGGGTTGTACGTTACGCCCCTGGTTGAATGTCAAAGCTTTAATTACAAGTGTTAAATTCGGTGTTGGGTTCAATGAAATCTCCTTTTGTAACAATTATTTATCAATTTAAGTTAGGTTTCCTGAAGACAACAAATTTCATTTTCAAAAATTAATAGCGACAATAATCTTCCCTCACTTGGCTTGTACTAAGGATGAATGGTCGCTAGAGGGCGCTTCTGCTGCTTGGTAGGTCAGTAATATTTATTATGACAAGAGCGGTTACATGACTAAATTGAAGTTTACAAATATCTTGTATTAGGGATCGAGTGCTTTACTCTTAGTACCTCATAAAATAAATGGATGGGAAGGAAAGGAGATAGCATTTTATTTTCATAAATACATATCACTGCAGTTGTTTTCTTTTTAGATATACTGTACATAACTATCGTCAATTCTATAAAAAAAGTTTCCCCCAGTACAGCCTTGAAATTAGAATAAAAATTAATAATTTTATGATATAAGAGTATTAAAGATTTAAAGGTGAATAACTAAAAAAAGGGGAAAGATGAATGTAAACATTCCAAATATTTTATTGTTATAATGTAGCATAAAATTAGATTATTTGAATTTTCAATTAAATAATCCCGTAACAACAATTTAAAGACTTATTTCTTTTTATAGAAAGTCTTATCTTCTAAAAACAAAATTATTTTTCGTAAGCTCCCTTTCATGCTTGGCAGTACATATGTTGTACCACCAATTTTTATTCGTTTATTGTGTGATGGTGCATAAAACGTACCATTTGTTTGAATGCCTCAGAAATTGTTGCTATATGGTACATGCTCTGCACCACCACAGACGTCAACTCCTAGCAGTTATACAAGTTTCCAACAGATGTCAAAAACTAATTGTGAGCAATGGGTTTATTCAGTACTCGTAGCTCATTCTTTGCTCACCTGTGAGTCTGCTGAGTGGTATCTTTTGGAAATGCCTGTGTTGTGTAGTTTTAAGTGTAAATGAAATTGATTCTTGCGATTTTTGATACAAATCAGGTAAGTACATATATTATGTAACTAAATAAGTCAATATTACAATAATTAGTCCCCCACATGTGCATTGCTGGTATGAAAATATGAGAGTCCAAAAAATGTACCACCACGCTATTGAAGATCATCTTCTTTACAAAAACAAAAAGCATTCGTCTTATTTTTTCGCAATAATGGGCATGTTTATTGAGCCAGATAGATTTGTTGTAAGTTACATTTTTTAAAAATAATAATAATATTTATTAAATTATAGTACATACACACAAAATTACACAAATGTCTTGAATGCAGTTGCGCACACAAGGAGGTCGTCGGACCCCCAAAGCCCTTGATTTTTTCCCGATTGATTATAGTTTTAAGTATATAGTACGAAAAATTTAATTAAGTATTTCTTATTAATGATTAATTTTATTAATTAATGCTAATTATTTATTCAATAATTAGTTTTTTACTGTGTTTTGTTCCCCAAAATCGACAAAATCAAAAGAAGCATGATACAAGAATAGTGGACTTTCGACCCAGGACCCTCCCCTTGAAAAATTCCTGTGTGCGCTACTGCTTGAATGAGCTATATAGCTCGTGTTCAGGAAAAAAATAAATACAAATAATACACTTATTGCTTATGTTGACTAAACAAAAACTAAATAAAATAATGTTAGAATTGAGTATATTTAAAATTAAAACTAACATTAAGTAAACTAAAATTAAGCTTACAACATTAGATTAGGAAAAACAGAAAATGTTTTAATATAAAGGATGAATAACAGTACAAGATGATGAAATGTATTTATTTATTTTTCAACCTAAAGGTACCATTGTACCAGGGGAGGAGAAAATCATGTTTCCAGAACTATCATGTTGCCTGAAGCGTGGTGGTACCTTTTATTTGAAAAAGTGTTTAACATTATTAATATGAACCAGCTTTGTTTAATAATTATAGTTTTGTGAGGTCTATCTAAAATATTTGTAATTATTTCCATCCAGTGCATTATTTTTGTCAAAAATTCAGCGCATGAAAGAGTTAAAAAAAAATTCTTTTTTTCAGGAATATGAAGATATTATTTTAAAATAAACACACACACATTCCACATGGAGCAAAATGTGAAAGATATATCTACCTCGCTTTACTCAACTCTTTATTCTACAACTTTCCATTACTCAAAAATGCCTCACGGAAGACAGTTTAATTCCTTGTAACATAGGAGAGTCATTAGCCATCAAAATGGCTTAACTGCAAAGAGTCCATTATTTCGAAATCCTGGACGCCACTCCCGATTCGACCAACAAAAGCCCGTGTGAAAGTCCGTAGCCATTTTGAATGAAGCTTTCAGCAAATAAAAGAAGCTGTTTCAGCAGGTATTTGTTGGCCGTAATGAACTCCATTTACTGTATAATAGTCAATTTCCGAAAGCATCGACAAAGAAATCATAGATATTTACCTAGGCGTTTCACTATCCCGTAGTGTGTTATAGAATATAAAGACGCAATCTTTCTTTTATAATATTCTGATTCATAATATTTTTTCTAATTTAAATACAGAGAAAATCGCTTAACACGAAACTGAAGGGACTGAAATATTTTTTCTAGATAAAGGGTTTTTCACAAAAAAAGCAACCATACATCAACAAAATTAAGTTCATTAGAGTTTATTTTATATTTACATAGATACGATATGCATTTAATTAACAAAAATCAATGATGCAAAAACATTTATAAGAACTTAAGGAAACTTATCAAATTTTTTTGAAAAATAAAACATTCGTTGAGTTTTTGGAAGATAATCTGATACTCTTTTCTATGTATTGTTTTTAGCATCAAATTGTCAACAAATTGTTTGATGTTGTCCATTTTATCATTCATTTCTCCATTGGAATGTGCGTCTAGATAATTGTGCATACTTTTCATGATGTTCCTCTTTTCGGATGACGTAGGAACAGGAGCTGCTTTATTCATTTCATTTTCGTCGTCGGAATTTGCACCAATGATATTTTTTGAGCTTTGAACAAACTTCACAATGTCTTTGTCTGCCATATAATTGAGATTTTACCAGTGGCGTAACGAAAAATACTTGGGCCCCTCTGCAATATCAGATTTTGGGCCCCAAGTCCAAATACGTACATGATATAAGTCAAGTTTTAGGCCCCTAGAACACCTGGGCCCTCGCAATGCAGGGGTGTACGTTATGCCACTGGGTTTTACGTGCATTATTCTCATCTACTGCAACGAATCCTTCCGATGACGAAACTGCGTGGTTGGTGTTTTCCGCATTTTGTTCAATCCCAGAAGGGAAATTTTTCGTGTTAAGCGATTTTTGTTTCGTGTTAAAAGAACAAAATGCATACAAATGCGTAGTATTTGAAAGGTCCGTTGTATTATTTCGTGTTAACCAATATTTCATCTTAAGCGTTTTCGCGTTAAACGTATTTCACTGTATATATTTGTTTTAAAAAAGAGACTATACCAACTTCTAGTAAAAGAGTTCATTTCGAAAAATTAAAAATATCGGAGAGATCTTATACAATTAATCTAGGAAGAAGTAAGTATAATACCGTAAGAGATTTATTTATTTTTTTAAATTAATATCATCTTTTTCTTTTCTGGAAAAATTTCATGTTATTCGGCAACGTTCCGAGCAGTGATTTTGAAAAAGTATGTAAATGAGTAGCCTTTACGATATTTAAGGTCACTTGAACTAAAATATACGTATAGAATTGTTTTAAGAATATTATAATAAGAAAAAATATATTATTTAAGTGTAATTAGTTATCAAAAAACGAAGAAAGATTGTCATATAATCCAAAACGTTTTACTTTTATGTAAAATGCTTCTATAACAATAATATTTAGCCTATATACAGCTAAGATATCTCTACAGAGAATGAACTAGGATATTTTGGAATGTATAACTTAGGAGTGGATTTATTCATAGTTTGTTATTGTTGATTTTAGTCCCAGATTCCTCTAGCAATGCTAGACGATTTCCATAAATAAAAAACCCCATATTTTAATACATCAGAACTAAGAAGTTTTAATATAGAGCATTCTTTATTATTTCATTTAATAGTAACTATGAAAAAATGTGAGTTTTTCAAGTCTCCATTGAAGCACTGTAGAATATAAGTAAAAAATAATTATTGTAGAAGCATTTTTCATAAAGGAGAATGTTTTGAAACTACATCATTTTTTCATAAAAAAATTGAATTTAAATATTTTGTTTTTAATTCTAATAATATTTTTAAAACAATTTTATATATTTATTCTAATTCAAGTGGCACTAAATTAAAAAAAAATATTCATTTATAAATTTTTTTTCAAAATAACATTTCCGAACGTTTTCTGATACCTATATTTAATAACTTATCTTCCTAATTTTTAGAGATCTTGATTGGGAGTTTCAAGAATATTTTCCTTTTTCAAAGTTTGTCGTAAGCAAAATTACGAGTCTATGGATATCAAGGCATTAAAATAGAAACAAAATTATCAGCAGAGCGTCGTACAGTGGCGTAACGGAGAATATTAGGGCCTCTTCCTGCAAAATCAGGTTCTGTAGGCCCCAAGCCAGACCTTAAAAAGGTACATACCCCCATCTCGCGATGTGGGAGCGTACGTTACGCCACTGGCATCGTAACAATTCAAACATCCTATTGGTTAAATTACAAAAATATTCGTAAACTTCCGATTTTCAGCATATATGTATATATATATATATATATTTTATTTTCTAAAAAATATGCATCAAAATGGCAAGAAACTAAAAGTTAGATAAACTGCGCGAAGCAATTTTTTCCGTATTCAAATTCTCTAAATTAATTTTCTCCAAGACAACTTAATTGTAAAATCATTAACCATTCGAAGAAACCAAATATCAAAGAAATTAAAAACTATCATCCCTGTCACATTTATCTCAGCGTAAAAAACTACATTTATTTAGATAATTATACCCTAAGCCTTTTTACTTCTCTTAAAACATTGTCACAGAACTTCACAAACTCTTCAATTACCCCTAATAAACCGGACACAAATATTTTTCAACCTTCCTGTGAAAAATTTAATTTTGGAAAAACTCCAATTATACTTCCAGTTCTCTTAAAATTTCCATTCCAATGGCGAATTTGGCGCTATAAATCTTAACAAGAGAAATATTTAATCAGCAAGAAGCCTCCTCTTACGAGTGGCAAAAACGTCCTTACTTTAATTAGAATTCAAACGTCATTCCTCTTCCCAGGTTATTAAAATTATTTATAAATCTCTTTGCACGTCTTCAGACTTTCGTGGCATTTAAAGCAAAGTAAATTTATAAGCTGTTTTCAATACATTTTTGTTTTTGTATTCAACGGGCTTGACTAATAAATTATGAAAAACAAGTAATATAGAAACATTTTTAAGTCTACTTAGGTCAACAAAGAAAATTTTTATTTTAGTTACTTTTTATTAAGTAATTATTATTCACACATATAAATATATATATAAATACATACGACAGAACAATAAAATTAAGTGGCAAAATAGAAAGCAATTATCCTTCCAATTTAACCATTTTTCTTTCTATATAGGGTGTTAGACCATTTTTTGTTTGTCTTGTTACTATTTTTTCATTCATAAATCCCATTCTCAGAAATTAGGTCATTCCAGGCAGAATTCGAACCACGACCTTTGGATTAGAAGTCCAAGGAGCTATCCATTGCGCTACAGGGACACAGTGTGCGATTTTCCTTTTTATGTATGGTGTTGGACTATTATTTCTGTATGTTACCCCTTTATATACCGCATTATGATTTATTGCAATTTTTTTCTTGGAATATTTTTTTTTGGATCACTACATTGAAAATTAAGGGATATACATAAACAAAATACTCAACTTTGGAAAATTTAATCCAGTGATTCCCAAAGTGGTCTATATAGACACCCAGGGGTCTATGACGACCTTCAAGGGGTTAACATTAGCAAAAAAATAATTTGGGGGTTCATGAGGTGTAAGTGGGGGTCTATGATAGTGGTTCTCATTAAACTAGATCATGTGTGTGACTTTATTTTTAAAAGAATATTTAATCAAGGGGGGGGACAGATTTTACTTATATTTAACACATTTATTTACTAAATTTAATGAGGTTAATTTGCACTTACAAGGTGCATAAATTTTTTTTACACAAGAACCATTTCGTTGATTCCTTCCAGAGGTAAGCTAAAGAAGTGTAATATTGGATGTCCCAAATTTTCTCAATTTGTCACAGACACAATTTGTCAGGACGTTTTAACCTACCTTCAATATTTAACTGCCTTTTATTCAGAATTTGTAGCTAGGTTTGCGAATACTTTGACTATGGTAATATCACAGTAGGCAAGGAATTAATATGGCCACATATTGAAAAAAATGTCACATGGCAATTGGAACTGAAAACCTGACAAGATTGATACTAAATGTTGAAAATTTGTTATAATATAGCACCAGACTCATCCCTCCCATATTAAAATCATTTGTTTGTTATTTTATTTAGCAGTTATTTTATATATTAATTAACTTTTAATTTAATTAATTAACATGTGCTTTTTAAATTTTAAACACTATACTCCATTAGTTAGAAACTTAATTCTTTTAAAGTAGTAGTAGTACTAATTTTCAAAAAGACATTTAAGTTGATAAATTTGCAAAAATTCAATATTAATTAAGCAAGAGCTACCAAAACCGAAAAACATGGCAAGGGGTCAATGAGACAAAAAAGTTTGGGAACCTCTGATTCAATCCATTAGAGCTAATTATTCGTTAACTTCATTAACATACGAAAAAAATAAGACACTTAAATGTTGACATTAACTATTTTTTCAGGACAAAAATGATAATCTTCGCAATCCACTGAAAACGCCGTCAGCTGAAAACGCAATTTTTGCTATGAAACTATTCGCTTTCCCCGCTAAAATACTCATCATAGAACCCGTGCTGCCATATACGTTGGAAGAGTGAATTTCAAATAATATTCCTGCTAAGTATTGCCAAAATATTCTTAAAAAGGGCTATTCTATGTAATTTTAAAGTGAGTGGCACTTATGAGTACCGTCGGTACATAAAGGGTTATTATTTATTCATTAATTATATGAAATTAATAAATTAACACTTGAAAAAACTGTATTAACATCAAATGTCATCCACTACAAGTTTAAAAAAATTGTATTTGAACTTAGTGGATGAATAAAAAGTATTCTATTAAAGATTGAAAATTTGAAAAAGATATATATATAGGGAGAGTGTGAACTAATAATAGAGGAATTGAACAAAAGGTGTCACGTATTCTCCATTGAATTCAGAACTGATATTAGACATACTTAATGTTTTACAAGTAAAATTAGCATAAAATTTTAAATTAATTTAAATTAATTAAATTAATTAATTAATTAAATTAATTTTAAAAAAATCTAAAATTCCGTATAACGTTGCTTATACTAAGAAAAGCGTTATTATTGTTGACAAATAATGATTTCTTAAAAGAAAGTGTCTGTAAAGGGCAAAAATTGGCAACAAAGAAGCGCCTGTACTGATTGGCAGGAGACACGTGATTGCATTCATCATGTGACTCTGACGTCACATGAATTTCGCCCATTCACGAGCTAAGTACGTGACAGCACAAAATGGAAACAAAACCATTGATAAGGTAAGGTATGCAGAAAACCATGTGACAAGCGAAGTAGAACCGATTGCTTTTTCTTGTTTGTAAAAACATGCAGTTGTTGATGTATATCTCTCACAACCTCTGCACGTTTTACACATTGGATGATTATGAATGTTTAGTTGATGGCCTTTGAGGTGTTGATACACTTTTTAAAGTAACAAGCTGCGATTTTTAATTATTCCACAGCGGTGGGAATTGAGCAATGTTAAAGTTTCAGTCACCCAAAACCATTCACGGATCTCTTAAAAGAGTTATTTCATAATTGATCTTAATATCTGATGCATAGAATTTCTTCTGGAAATAAAAAAACAAGTATAAAAGTTAGTTGCAAGGCAAAGAAGATCATTATAATTGCTTTAGTAATTACAAATAAACTGTTTATTATTGCTTATCGTATGATCGTTGCTTCATGCACTGATTTGTTTATAATTCAGTTGGTAATTCAACATTTGACTATGCAATTGTTGATACATTTATCAAAATAATTATAAGCAGTTTAACTGACTAACCTCATGACTTCTTTTTTCACTTATTATTAAGTTTGATTTATCAAATAAAATCTAGATTTTCGGTTTTGGCTTATGACATAATGAACGTGACCATTTTTTTTCTCAATAAGGGACCCCAAAAATTTTAAGTAATTACATGTACATTAAAGAAAACACGTATTTTCATAGTTAATTTATTTACAAACGAAAATAATAGGCTAAACATGTAAAAATAAACATTTTAATAATTTTAATTTTTTTTTTTTGAAGAAGACATTTGATTAAGTATGTATTTAATGTTGATTTCTAGTAAGAATAAAATTCTTGACAGGAGATAGTTTAAATATTTACTTTGGTTTTATCTCTAAAATTAATTAGAGGGCTTTAGAGACCGATTTAAATGTGAAAGAGACGTACTGCGCATGCATGTATTCCATCGTCGCCTCATTCCCTCTAAGAAAGATATTCTAAACACACATATCCCACATCAAGCCAATGGCGTAATGAAGAATATTAGGGCCCCCAATTGCGTAACGTACACCCCCGCAAGCCCCAGATTGCGGGGTATAGACTGTAGGAAGCTCAAAGTCTGAGTGACGCCAAGTACGTAACTCTTTGTAAGCTCTGGCTCGGGGCACAAAACCTGACTTTGCAGGGAAACCCTAACATTATCCGTTACGTCACTCCTCCCCCCTGTAAAGTCAGGTTTGGAACCCCAAGCCGGATCTTACAAAAGATTGCTACGCCATAAGTACTTGGCGTCAGTCAGGCCTTGGGTCCCCAAGAATCCTTGGTCCTGAAGCGATGCGGAGGTTGCAGGGGTGTAAGTTACGCCACTGCACATCAAGCACAAATATCTCACTAATTGTTAAATTAAAAAAACCAAGAAAAATAAATTACAATTGTTGTAATTACAATTAAATAATTACAATTTTGTTTTTCTTCAATTAACTTTAATTACTTTATACTGAAAGATACTAAATTATTTTGCTTTGACTTTTGGATCTGAGATAGAGAGTTTTGTTGATATTTTTATAAACTTGCTTTATATATATCTATAGGTTTATTCTCTACAAACAAGAGATAACATCCAACAATCACATTCGAAAAACACATAGACAGTAGGAAAATCACACAATGGACATATGAGTAACCGAGATTAAAAATTATAAAATGGAT
This sequence comes from Trichonephila inaurata madagascariensis, assembly GCA_019973955.1. Lineage (NCBI taxonomy): Eukaryota > Metazoa > Arthropoda > Arachnida > Araneae > Nephilidae > Trichonephila > Trichonephila inaurata. The sequence goes on from BMAV01021690.1 coordinate 35,065, forward strand.
ACTGCAGTATTATAAACATTGCTGACTTAAGACAACTAATATATAAAATAATTTATATAAAAGTGGGGTTGAACATGTTTTTTGGCCAGCCAACCTTTCCTTTTTATGTAAATAATACTGAGCAAAAACCTATTGAAAGTAATGGATAGGAATATCTAAATCCATTACAAGATAGAGGTAACTTACCTAAAAATTGCACTTAAAAATGCGAAGCCCACACTAAACCTAAGTGCAATAAATAAGTTATTGCCAAATTCTGGATCCTAATGCAGATTTAAATCATGTGAATGGCTGACATGTAGCACTTAACAAAAGTATAAAAAGAATGAAAATAAAAATTAATAAGAGTTGCAAATTATAGCATAACTTAAATAACTCTAGAGTAAATATGAATAAAATAATAATAAGTAATTTTATCTAATATTAGAATATGGAGATGAATATAACTATGAAATATTTAAGTTTATAGTAATGAAGTATTATCAATCTCAGAATTTTTAATCCTTACTATTTTGATTAGCTTTATTCATATAACTATTAATAAAATTAATTGGGTATTTCTGATTTAAGCAATATTTAGAAAAATGTTTATAGTTATTTATTATTTCTGATTTTTTTTTACACCAGAAATTTATTACGTTGTATATAATTAATAACAATATTTCTGAATATAGAAGCATGTACATTACTCTCCCAATGAGGAACTTTTATAATATTAAAAATTAATTCTTCTCTTTTATCATAAATATTAGAAACTATTACATGATCTTTTAATTTGACATGTATGTCAAGAAAATTTGATTCATTGTTGTTACTATTTGTCTGTATTAAATTAAGATATTGTATATATACATATACATATACAATATCTTAAACATCATTAAAATGGTGTGCGGAAATTCACTCAAACTAAAGTTAAAAATGCTGAAAGCTCTCAAAATATGATGGTCCTTACAATTTTGAATTTCGGTCCAGTAACGTGAAGGACATCCAATTCTCCATTTTTCCAAACTAAGTGATTCTTGATATCATCGTTCGCCTCTTACCTGCTTTTCCCGAGCTGAGATCGGGCAAGCGAAGTGTACCATCCTGGCTTATCTCGATTGTAGCTCGGGCACAGTGAAAATTTACACTGCACAATCGGTCTTTCCCGAAAAATTTCACATGTGCTTCTTATGGTTTCGAATGGTTTTGCTTACTTTTCTAGGTAAGCATAAAAAGAATTTACACATTTTTTTTATCCATAATCCCAAAATAAAATGAGCCCGAAAGGATTAAAATCCCATATTTTAATAAAATTAGTCAGTACAAGCTTTTTTTTTTTTTGAAAATGTTACTTGTTTAAGGTTTTGCAGTAACGATATACTCAACGAAAGGTTTGAAAATGAAATTTCATCCATTGTCAAAAGGAAAAACAAATTATAGTTGAAAAATTGGTTTATTAACAATACACTAATTATCACGCATGACTTACAGACCGGTTTTAACCTAGAATGGTAAGATTCTTAAGGTTTGTTTGCGCTATATTTAGCACATCTCTGGGTTGCCCTGAAACTAATTCAATTAGTTTTTTAATTGGTTACGGTTAGAGGCTACGTATTGGAGAATAATTCATAAAGAAAACGTACAAAATGAGTGTTTATTTCACATATGTGCAGCGAAAGAATGATCATTTTCAGTAAAAGCATGCCAAATAAAGCTATTTATTTTAAAAGTTTAAGCTATACTTATTTGAAAAACAGATTTTGACAACACACTAATATTAGGCTCTGTTTTTATGCAGTGAGACTTAGAAAGCATTAAAAGCGAATAATTTAATTTAGGTACTTCCCAGTTCAATTTTTACACTTATATAGTTAAAAGGCTGAATTTTTACTTCTTTCTTTTGCATAATGTCATCGAAAATTAAATTTTTTTTTTAATCCCTTGGCGTATATATCCGTCTCGCTGAACCGGTGCGTTGAGTGCCTCGGACGTATTTATACGTCCTACCGAAATACGATCCCTTTTTTTGCTCTGCTATAAGTAAAATTATTTCGAAGGCTTTGGAATGCAATAACATGACCTTGAAAGTGTTTGGGAAGGATTTACTAATATCGGAGAAAAATTTCCTTTGGTTTGAGCCTTTTCTTTTTTTTCAATGCATCGCGTACGCGTGCCTGTGTGAAAAACGGTAGCACTGGGGAGCGAATTGCGTAACTTTGAATCGGTAGTTAAAGGGTTAAAAGATATTTTTTTGAAAAATCTTGTCCATTTTATCATAAATATCTGCAGTATCGAGATGATTAAGTTTTATTAAAATTGCACTAGAGTAACGTGAAGACGTCTGTCGTCAGATGTCGTAATTCTGAACTACGATCCAATGACGAAGACGACACCCCATTTCGAATGGACTAAATGCATGATGATCACATGATAAATACAATCACGTGGTTTCCATTGAAATCAAAACCGACACTAGACTTGTACATGTTGTTCTCCTAGTAAAATTTAGATAAATTTGAAATTTAGTTATTTGGTAATGAGTTGAAATATGAAGATTCAAAATGTTTTTCAAAATTTAAGAAAAAATACTTTAATTGTACATGTACTTTTAAATTAAGTGAAATTTATTTACTTATGTGCATTATTATTGTCGACAAATGTATATATATTTTTTTTTTTAAAAAAAAAGGAAAGTTGGCAACAACGAAGAGAATGAACTGATTGTAGTTATCATTTGACTATGACGTCACCTGAATTTAGCCCTTTGATGGATTGGCTTAACGTCACAATTCGAAGCTAAACGAGAGACATTGGTTACGCATTTCGAGCCCCGGCCAACTCTTAAAAGTCAGTGAGCTTTTCAAAGAGAAGAATTAAATTTCTATGAAAAGAATTGCAATGAAAATTTTGCAAGCTTTAAAATTTGTTCATTCATTACATTAAAATGAACTCTTTTCTTATAAAAATAAAGTTGAAAACGCGCCTGAATAGTTCATATTTGTCATTTTTAAGTGTACATATAATAATAAATGCTTTAAGAGGACACAGTTCGATTCAATTGACCAAAATCGGTCAAAAAATCAAATCTAATTTTTTTTAAGTCTAAATTATACTTTTATATATACTTTTCCCCACACATAACCTCAGAAAATCTGAAAGCTCTAAACTTAAGAAACGCAGAATTATGACAGCTTTTTCGTTCGTTTTTATTCACATCCCTGTGGAAAATGAAAACTTTAAACTGACTTATCTCAGAAAGATAAAATAACTAGTTTGTCTTCATTTAAAATGCTAAGGCTTGTTTTCTATTGTGCCTAATGCTTTGAATTTTTTTACCTATTGCCAATAGTACACGTAACAAAAGTTGGTATGCATTTTTGAATCAAAGCAATACTTATTTTTTAAAAATAATTGAACTCAGAATTTATAGGTTTTTAAGGAGTTTTCAATAAGCATTCATAAAAAGAGGTATTGTACGAATACCAATCATGTTATTGCAAAACCCATACCAACTTTTGTTATATTTAGTTTGACGTACTTGTAAATCAAATTTCATGCTTGTACGTAAATTTTTGTAGGAGGAGTAGCATTTTAAAATCACTTCACGAATTTTAAGTTTTTTCGTAAAAAAATTATATGGCCAGCTTTCAATGAAATGTTGAGCACAAAATCTGTTTTGCATAGTATACACACATAGGAGGCAAACAAAAATTTTTTTTTTAAATCTTTAAATTAAAAATTTTTGCGTAAATCGTACCATGTCCCCTTAAATTTGCTGCTAACCGTAGAGTCTAAATAAAATCAGAATTTTGAAACCTCTGATCATAATTAAATTATAAGCAAATTGATACTCTTGCCAATGATCCAGTTTTTAACGCAGCATGATTCTGTAAGTTGCCTTATAAAAGCCTGATATAATCAACAGTAAAATCAATAGGTATTCTATTACGTGAAAGAATCCCACTCTAATATCAATCAACTTGGCGCTCGCCGTTCTAATTCGAAATGTGGAATAATAGCGAGGCACCTCAATCGTAAATCGCCAATCAATGAAGAGAATTCTTACCCTCAATTGAAAATCGATGGCATTGTTAAAACGTGACCAAACTTTGAACATCCTAATTGACCTCATATCTGTTCCCATTGACCCAATGTTTTAACGCATTCTTATAAAAAACGAAACCTCTATTTTTGTCTTCGGAATTACGGATGCAACAGACGTGCCTCGCAGACCCGAAGAACTGGTGTTTGCACGCCATTAACAAAGCTCCACAGGAACACGAACTGTTTATTACTGGATAATGAACACAAATTTATCGCGATTTATTTATGTGCGAAGAAGAATTATTCTATCGTTTTATTTGCATATTTCATCTGCAAAAAAAGAAAATACGTAACTGGTAAAGTCGGCCATCAACAATGCCATTTTTTTTACAAAATTATTTCGAATGATCTGCGTGTTCTGGAAGAACAACAAAATACTCAAAAATGAAAAGAAGAATTATGTTCTTTTTCGAATAACTTCTTTGAAATTTAATTTAGGTCACGAAATAAAGGCTTGGAATTTAATAAATTAAGATCTTTTGGTTGTTTTTTATCTTTCAAATGAGGCCAGAATAGTAAAAATTAGAATGATTATGTGATTTTATTCGAAGATTATAAAAAAGGGAACCAATTTGAAAGTAGTATATCCGAAGTCTAAACTTCTGCATTTAGAATGACATTCAATTAAATGAACAGCGTAGAATATTATTCTTTTAGTTTCATTGAAATACATCCAGTTTGAAAATAGAATAAGAACATTCGTACGAACTAAATTTAATACAATTCGAATGAAAAAAATACTTAAATAATAAAAAAACGCTGTTCAAAAATTGGAACAAATTTTTTATTAAAAATTTAAAAAGAAGGTTTAACAATAAATTGACTATTTTAGTTTTGTATTATTTGTTGAAGTTGAAGTTAGCACAAATCAATTTATGTATATATTGACATCAATAATATTTAAATTAATAATCTGATTACTATTTAAATATAATTTGATCAATTATATTTTCAATCTGATCAATTCATATAATTTTTTTATTTTTAGATTAAAAAATAGAACTATTAAAGTGACTAATTATAAGAATTTATCTCAATAACAATAATTATTAATAAAACTGTTAGAACAATAAATACAACAGAATCACCATTGCACTTGCGTATGACATTACTATTTATTTATCGTTAATTTAGATTATTCTAGATCACAAGCATGCCAAATTAAAAACACGGTCCAATCAGTATATGGACATATTTAATAAAATATCATAAATGTCTAATAAAGATGTTAGGATTAAAATTAAGAATTTTTTACAGGACTATTAATTATACATCAAAATTAATAATGAACCATAAATTACTCCTATAGATTAAAAGTATGAATTAAAATTTTGATGAAGCTTATGAAGTTTTTATTAAAATTTTTTTTAAATTTATTTTATTTATCTATTTACTTTTTGTTCAACGTCCATATTTGACATATTTGACCCAGGAAAAACAACTCGGTAATTTACTCTAGTAATCAATATATTATATCAATAACTACTGTATTGGTGTATATATAGCCATATAAGGAAAGGAAGAAGAAAAAATAATTATTGATTAGACAAGGAAAAGGTCAAGAATAGGAAAAAATTGTTAGAACAGGAGGCGTTTTGTGGACCTTTCAGTATCTTTTCAAGACAGTACATTGTTTCGCGAAGCGTATGATTTTTGCGATGTGAAAATTAAATCCTACCAAAATAAAAAAATAAAGGTACTTAAAAAATTTTCTTAAAATATTTATGTGAAATCCTTATTTTCAATAAATGCTTACACATTCACGAGTTTTGGTGCTTGGAAGTGTGTTTATACTTAACTCTAACATATTTTAATACAATTATATGAATTCCTTTATAAAAAACAGTAAAATACGTTTAACGCGAAAGTGCTCAAGACGAAAATATCGGTTAACACGAAATAATGCAATGGTCCCGACACACACACACAAACTACTATGTATTTTCATGCATTCTTTTCCCTTAACACGAAGCGAAAATCTCTTAACATGAAAAGATTTCCCTTTTGCGAATGAACAAAATACGAAAAACACTAGACTCAGAACGAAATGTTTGAGAAAGTTTCTGTATTATTGGATTGTTCTACTGTATCATCGGAAGAATTTATTGCAGTAGATGTTGATAATGTCTGTACAGCCGCAATTTTATTGCAAAAATAGACATTTTGGAGTTTGTTCAAAGTTCAGAAAAGTCATTGACGCAGATTCCGAAGACGAAAATGAAATGAATAATGTAGCTCCTGATCCCACGTCACCCGAAAAGAGGAACATCATGAAAAGTATGCGCATTTATTTAGAAGCACATTCTAATTCTGAAATGAATTAAAAGTGAACGGGATATGTTGACATTTTGATACTGGAAAAGATAATGGCAAGAAAAATATTAGATTATTTTCAAATAACTCAATCAATTTTTTTTTCTTCAAAAACTTGAAAATTTTGTATTGAATTTCATTAAGTTCTTGTAAATGTTTTATATTTCATTGATTTTTATTAAATATTTGCATATATACATATCTATATAAAAAAAATAAACTCTAATAATTTTGTTGATATATATAATTGCAATATCCTTTAACACGAAATTCTCTTTAATACGAAAAAAATATTTCAGTCCTTTTAGTTTCGTATTAAGCGATTTTCACTGCATTTTAATCCAATTACATGAATTCCCTTATAAAATATTTGAAAACACACACTATATTTGTCCCATCATTACTTTTTTAATCTCATAAAAAAATCTATAATAAAATGGAACGACGCATACTCGACGCCACTTAATCCAACTCCGGTGTTATTCTATTACATGTCCCACAGTTGACAGCCAGTCCCTTCTTATTAAATCACGCTGACCAGCGAACACAAAACATAATCGTTCTCATCATACGTGATGATATGTGCAAATCAAAAAAAGGAAAAAAGAAAAGAAAGAAAGAAAGAAAAGAATCGATGCAACCCCGGAGGCCTTTGCGTGATCTGAGAGCTCAAACAGAGATTCGCTGCCGGCCAATTGGCATGGTAATGAAGACGGTCACTGCACACGTGTCGCGAGATCACAGTGTATTTGATCACATAAAATGCATAATGAGACTGGGGATTAGGAGTCTTTGGGTATGCCGATGTTTGCTTACACATGGCCTGAAGGGTAAGCGTCTCTTCGTTAGGTATTCAAGAGGGCAGTTGAGGATAAAGCGAAATTATTTGGTCCGGAGGATCCAATCTTTAGGGGCATAAAAGAAAACACTAAGACTGACTGAAAGTTTTAAAATTTTCTAAGCTCCCACAGTCCCCACTCATTCCTGAAGGAAGACTTTTAGCAGGGTAATGTAAACGTCTTGAAAATTAAACTGATGGCCCGCCTTCAAATCCTTAATAATTGAAGTCGCTTTTGGGTTATGTTTGATTTTTAAAATTTTGGGGATTTTGGGAAATATAAGAGCTTTGGTTTTCGATCGTATTGAAAGGAAATTCATCAACGTCTTCTATTATAGTAAAGAGAAAGTTAATTTAAAAATCAAATAAAATGTATGTTTTACAAAATATGTGTGTAAAATGCAAGAATTTTGATATTTATTTGTTTCTCATTAAAAGTGTATTAAATGCTTTAAAATTTTTTATGGTTTTTAATTATAAACCCGATTCAAATTTCAACAGAATTAAAATTTTATTCAGTCAACTGCAGTTTTTTTCCTCTATATTTTTCTATAGCTACTTGTATTTTTGCAAGTTAATTAATAAGAAAAAAAGTGAATCCTCTAAATTCAATTATAACAAAAATATAATCAATTTAACACACTACAGAAGAAAACTGATGAGGTTTATTTGTTTTCCTCCAAATGTTTAAATCATAACATTGTTAGTGTATGGCAGTTATATATGTTTTTTTTAAAAGCCTTAAAAAAAGAAATGAAGCCCTTATTTTGTCAAGTCTTATTTCTATTGTATAATATTAAAGAATATAGGAACCAACTTAAAAAAATTTTTTTCAATACATGTTTTTTTAAAAGTTTTTTTATTTAAGGGGGAGTGAATTTAGTGATCGAATGTAGGATGACACATCTTTCAATTTTTACAAGAGGTCTATCAGAGTTTGTAAAAGAGGAAAACGTTATATGAGAGACCTTGCAAAGGAGCTGCGGACCACAGTTTAAGTACCGCTGCTCTGATGTATTTATGATTATGAAACAGGTAAACATCCTTTCCCCGCCGCTACTACCAACCTTTTTGCATCACAGAGTTTTTATTTCTCAAATACTACTTATATTTTTTGATCAACCATAGGTCTATTTTACTGTAATTGATTCAAAATTAAAAACATTCAATTTTTTTTAGGGTTTTTGGGGGAAAACGAGGGGAAAAGCGTTTTTTTTTTGTCCCATATTTGCAGATTTTTCGAAGACTTTAAAATACAAATAGACCAGCGGTGCTTTAAACTCTACGCCGTAACACCTTTATATCAGCCTGACACCGCGGCCCTCCAAAATTTTGAACATTCCTTCCTGATTCCCAACGAACGACAGTATGATTTAAGGTATCCGACTACGTTCAGAACAGTGATTTTATAAAAGCGCATAAATGGATAATTTTCATGATATTTAGTGTCACTTAGATTAGACCATGATACAATTGTTTTGGATATTTTAAAAAAAATTATTTAAATACATTTTGGCAAAAATTAACTTAGAGTAAACTTTTTTCTTTTCCTTTTTTAAAAAAGCTTCTATTATGATATTTTTGCCTGTATAGCCGACCCGTACAGAGGTCAACTTTTTTTGGAAAAGATTCCATTATTTTTCAAAGTTACAAACCCATTGAAATAATTTATGTTTTTTCTTAAAATTTCTCCCTCTGTTGTCGAAAAATGGATAAACCCATTCTAAGTTATATATTTCAAAATTTAGTTGAGCCTCGTAAAGAGGTCTGAGTTATATAAAAATATTATTATATAATAGAAGCATTTTTCAAAAAGGAGAATATTTTAAAAATGGGTCATTCTATGTTCTTTTTTTTGTCAAAATATTGTATTAAATAATTTGTTATTGTAATATATTCTTAAAGTTTTTTATATACATCTTCTAATCTAAGTGACACTAAATATCATAAATATTATCCATTTATACGCTTTTGCAAAATTACGGTTCCGAACGTAGTCGGATACCTTAAAGGTTCCTCAAAAGTCATCAGACTGCCTCTGCTATTTATAAAGACTTTTTTTAACACATTTTTTTCCTTTTAAACAGTGAGTAAGAAAACAGAAAGCAACAAATTATATATGTGTATATAAAAACTTCACAAAATACTAGTTTAAAAAAATAATGTAGATGCGAATAATTGATACAGACGCAATTCGGTTAGGAAATCGAAATGGATGCAATCGTTATTGTACTGGCATGCTATGTAAATTTAGCTCTTAATCTTTGTGTGACTTGTGATTCTACTATATAATTTTTAGAAAATATTACTTTTTAGTAATGGCTATGTGTTTGCAAACAATAAAAAACTGAATTAATATTCTTGGTCGAAATGCATGTTCTTGTAAATATTTTTATTGGGGACAATTTAGTGATGTAGTCTAGGATGACATATCTTTCAATTTTTCCACGATTTATTTCAGAATCTGTAAAACAAATCTTAACACTATATGAGAGACCTTCGCGGACATCCCAAAAAGGCACTGCGGACCCCAGGGGTCCATGGACCACAGTTTAAGAACAGATGATATAGACGATTGTTTGACGTAAATGATTAAAATTTCAGTCCATACATTGTAGTAATGAGCTTGCCTTGCATTAGTCTCAACCTCACACAAAATAAAAATTAAAACCCAACTAGTTTCAGTTTGCACACACATTAGCGTTGCCTAAATTCGTGCAACTGAATTTTATAGAAGGGTTTAGTACGGGTCAAAAACCCCCTTTTTTTTACTAAATAACATAATATACGTATATCTTACATAGTATCTTCCATTAACAAATTATTCCGACAAACCGACATTACATAACAACAGCAAACATAACACCTTTTCAATTTGTTGTATGCGTGTGTGTGTAAAGCCACAATTCACATTTGGGCCTCAGAACTTCAAAATTTAAAGGGTGGTGTTGCTTTAAAGTTTCACACACACAAAGAGGGCTACTGACTAATAGAATCTCATAAACATACATTTTATTCCGAGGTGGACCACAGAGATAGCACTATACTCTCATAACTCCTTGCGATGACTTTTCCATTTAACTTACGACTCTCATTATTTCGCAAAATCAGTCTATAATGGAATTAGGATCTGAACCCAGTGGCGTAACTTACATCCCAACAACCTGCGCATTGTGTGTGTGGGGCAGGACTCTATGGGGGTGACCCAAAGTCTAACTGATGCCAAGTGCGTATGTACCCTTTGTAAGAACTGGCTTGGGCTCAAAACCTGACTTTGTAGAGGGGGCTCAATATTATCCATTACGCCCCTGCCTGAACCCATGACCTTTCTTGCTCATAACTATTTTTACTCTCGATTAAATTTTACTGTTGAGGATAAATTGCGTAACATATTCTCGATTAGATTAAGTACTCAATTTAGCCATAGACAGTTATTAAAATGATCCAGTGTTGCAAACAATTTCTGACATATTCAACACTGTTAACACGTTTGAAGGAAAAAAAAACTCACCGCTATTTTCATCACCTTTTTCTTAAAGATACAAAAAAAAACCATCCACACGTATTTTTGATTAAAATATCAAGGACACAATCAGTTTCGTAATCTTTGCTTAACAGCTTGTTCCATCTCTCGGCATTCTAATACCAATCATTTCCAAATTGCTAATGTCTCTCCTAACAATAACGCAGGCCATATTTTCGAATAAGTCAATTCCAACCTTCAGCAGTGTGGCCCATGTCCTAATTATATACAGACAAGGTGTTGTCATCGTTTGGCAGTTCTCGTTAGGTAAATAAGCAACGCCGGTGTGGAGAGGATATAGGTTAATGACCCATTCGATGGATCAAATGTTGGGTGTTTACAAATTACAGCGGGTTTGTGTCACTAGGTGGAATGCTTAATTTGGTTTTTTTGGTCTCTTTCATTTCAAAATAAAGCGGATTTGTTTTGTCGCATATTCGACACCTATATGGCATGGATTCTTATGGAATGTTCCTTATTTAGAAGGTAGCTTATAGAATTCTTATACTCTTTATCATTTAATGACTCAACTACTTTATCGGGAACATAGCGATTCGTGTTAAGAGACAAACAGATTTGTTTTTGTCGCATTGAAGCGATGTGATAGGTCTTGGTTTGTCAACCCTCAATTCGTTTCGAAGTTAGAACGAAATGACGGGGAGTTAAGATTGGGGTGCGTTCATTTTAACTTCCAAGACGTGACATTTGAAAATTACTTCGAGGGGGACCTAATATAAGTCATATTGGCCATTAAATTGACACCTAAGACACACCTAGGCCAGAATAATTTAAAGCTTAGCGCCCAGCAGTAGTTGATTCGATTTGACATACAACAGGGGTGGCCAACCCAAATGATCTCGCGGGCCACTTCGGAAGAACTTTATGATCCCGTGGGCTGCATATAAAAATATATATCTTTTTATATTAGATTTAAATTCATTACAAACATTTGTTGGAGTGAAAATTTAAAATAGACTGATATATTATTATTGTTTTCATTGTTTTTCATGTATACAAACATAGATAGTATAATAATAATAATAATACAACGATTAAATAATGTTTAATTTATTTAATTAGTGAGATATTTGTTTCTCAACTCTTTCACCTAGTTTTTGTAAGTCGATCTCAATGCATGCGTATTTGCATATGCAGATTTTTGGGCGTTAAGTTTGAGCGCGATTTATGTTTGATAAATTTCAGTTTACAAAAAAAAGATTCGCAGTAACAGAAGCAACGTGATAAAATAATAACAGAGATGAGATTTATTTTTTACAAATAATAATAATAATAAATAAAAAAATAAAATAAAAACTCTTTAAACAAAAATTATTGTATAAAATAGTCGAATTTTGTAAAGTTGTAAGGAATCTCGCGGGCCGTAAAATTATTCAAGGTGGGCCACATGCGGGCCGCGGGTTGGACACCCTTGACATACAATACTCCTTCGCCGATATTTTCATTACTCTTTGACACAAACTATTGAGAGGGAGCTTGGTGAATAGTATAAAAATGGGCGTCAATATATATATATATCACCATAACACACACATTATAGGGTGAATCAAGTCTTATCCTGATTATATAAATATTTATTCTGCTGAAACTATTATAATTATATGCATGATTTTTTTTACGATATATTTTAGGTATTATTATGAATTTTCTGATTCGAGACCATTTACCTCAGTAAATTTCAATGTGAACTCTCTTTGAAGCTCACAGAATGTCTTTGCAGTATTTCAGTTCTAGTCAAGCGTTCTTTAAGAAGTCTTGTACTTTTATGAGCTTGCGACCTAAGCATTTTAAGAAGAATTTCCATCAAATTTTTCTGAGACATTTCATGCCATCTCTTTACTGATTTTGGTCCAGGAGGTTTGCTTTCATAACAAAGATGAAATTTACACTGACATTAATGGGCTATTTTGTTTCGTGAAACTAAAGCACACATCGCGCTTTCTCTTGAATCGGTGCCAATTCGGCAAAAAAGGATGTCTTTCTTAGACACGTTTCCCGAGTCGTTCGTGAAGAAACATTCACGCTATACATTGCTCAGAAAAAAGTACTAAAACTGACCTATACAATGACATAAAAGTTACATTATTATATTAAATGGTTATTTTGTAATGAATTTTTTTTTTATAATCAGAGCACAAAAGACTTTTGGTCCACCTTAAATAAATACTCAAAATTATACAAGTATAAATCCTTTTTTAAGATATCCGAACACGCGTTGAAAATGACCAAATTCGGTCAAGACAGATATTTTTGTGTTTTATGTTATTGAATAGAGATTTTCTTCCGAGTTACAAAACATAGTTTGTTTTGTTTCTACGCTATTTAGAGGCCAAGTTACATTCAATTTTTTAAAGTTAGAACAACGAAAAGTGGGTCTTTGTTGTAACAGAAGCGGGCATTTAAATTGCTCAAAATCTATCACGGCGAGTCTGATAACTCAAAATGTTACAAATGTATTTTTATAAAACTTCTTGAACCAGACATTTATATTATTTTCCAGAGGATGTACTAATATATTTCTTATTGTATGAATACTTTTTGAGTTATGGCTTGTTATTTAAATAATGGTATCAAAGAATATCACATTTCTTATAATGTTTACTCAATCAGCTCTAAAATTTTCAAATTTTAATAAATCATTAAAATTTTAGTACATTTTCTAGATAAATGCATCTAATTTGTTTTAGCAATGCTTTTACTAATATAAGTTTATCACTTTTTTCTCAAATCGATTTGAAGTTTTTCATAAATATTGCTAAAATTTCACTTATAATTGTGATTTTTGTAAAATTTAGGAAACTAATTTTAAAATTTTTTAGTTAAATATTAGTATTTATTGGTAACTAGAGCTGGTATACCCGTTCTTCGCACGGGTGAAATAAAAAATTAAACAATACAGATTGAGAAGGATAAAGAAGTTTTTAATGAGTTAATTTTAAGTGAAATGCATATTAAACAAACAACAAACAAACAAACAAACAAAAAACACATGTTTGTTAAATTTTAAGTCTGTAGATCTAATAGCTGATAAAAATGATTTCTTTAATTTATAACGCCCCTTAACTCTCTTGTGGGTCGATTTTTGAAAACACCTTCCTAAGCTGATCTCTGCTCAGCAAAAGTAAAACATTGTTACAAATTTTGTGTAATGAACGCTGTGACGGCTCACACGTTTTTTTCATTAACAAATCCTTTGGGTTCTTTGGGGCCAGAATAAATGGCAATTCTTTTCCAACCAACCCGAGAAGTAAAACGTGAACGAAAGATGCAAATTAGGAAGCTTTTAAATAACAGAAGTTTAGAGTAAGCAAGGTGGCATTTGGGGAGTGTTATGATAGTCCGTGTTACAAGTGTGAAGAGTATTTTGAGAAGCTATTTGACATTCAAGAGAGGTTATCCGTGACAAAAGAGCCTTTAGTCAAAGTGGATACAATTCCACGCCAGTGAACCGCAACTTCAGCTAGGATCAGATAAATTAAGGCTTCGTTGAACATTAAGGTAGGAGTTACCATTTAAATATTCGAATCCATGTTTACATTGAATTTGAGCTTAGGTGAGTTAGTTATTGATGGTGGTCCGAGTTACGTTATTTCGGTATTATATATTGTGTGTCTCGTCACAGTAGATTCTCTCACATATCATATTATTTTCTAATCTGTTATTGGTTTAAGTTAAGATCTTAATAAAGTAATATTAAAATTAAGGCAACGTCTGGTTCTTCCTTTAATCCCACACCTGTAGCTCACGCGAATAATGTAGAGGCTGGGCAAACCCCAGCTAATACATTACAACGCTTAAAATAGTGTAAATAATTTATACCTAGAAGTATAATACGTTAATATTACTTTCTGTTGTTATTCTGTTAAAATTGTAATATTCGCAAGCAACTCCGTTCCTTAAATTATAACGGCGATTCAATGGAAACAAAGCGAAATGTTGGCGATAGAGTCAAGTTGGCAACTTGGCAATTGATTGAACTGTGCAGAAGTCGATATGCTGTAGCACCACCTGGTGAGGAGCTGCAACAATGAAGATAGCACAAAACTCTTCTCCATAACAAATACATATACATGTCAATTTTCATAGAGATCGGTTGAACAGTGTTGGAGTGAAGCGAGGTCATACATATATACAAACATCCATTTTTATTTTTTAGATAAACAAATAGCATTAAGAAATCTTTAAGTTCGGATCATTAAAATAGTTTATAAAAAATTTACATGCAGTGAAAATCGTTTTAACATAAAACTGAGAGGTTATGAATTTTTTTTCGTGCTAAAAGAATTTCATGTTAAAGAATATTAAAAAAAAAACCCATATATTTAACAAAATTAAGTTTATTGGAGTACAGTTTATATATTTACATAGATATGCATAGAGATATATTATATAACTGGTGCCCGCGACTTCTTCTGCGCAGGATTAGTCCTTCGAGTAGCTTTTATTTTCTTCTCTAAGGTCCTCTCTATTTATCTTTATACCAAAATTCAACAAAATTGGTTCTGCAATTTAGTCGTGAAGGCGTAACAGACAGACAGAGTTACTTTGAGAGACCCTTGTTTTTTGTATTTTAATACATTATATATGTTTAAATGTGCTGATTTGTTAAAAAGTACTCTGAACGTGTTTGGATACAATTATATTTAATTGTAGTTTGTTTTATAGAACCAAAAATACCACACAGGAATTCAACTTTACAACATGATACATGCATGAGGAATTAAGAAGTATTTTTTAGTGTCTAAAGAATATGTCATTCATAAGAGCATATAAAATTATATATGTTAATCCGAAAGTTTTATCAATATGAAATAAACTGGGATGAAGGAGCAATTTCTCATAGAGTATTTAACATTTTTCATATTTTAATCATTTTATATGTAAATTGGACACTTAATCAATGCTAAAAAGTGTATGAGTTTTTATTTAAAGGCTTATTCTAGTTTATCAAAATACTGTTTCTGCTACAGAAAATTACCCCCATTTCATCTTGTTGCTCTATAAAATTTATAAAACAATTTCAGTTTAAAATGTGAAATTAGTATCAAATATATCATTGAGTAACATCAGTGTAATAATCTAAGTGTCTAAAAACATACGAAAGGAACTTGAACATATTTATATTCCTTCATAATTACAATACATATTTAACTAATTTTCCTTCCGAAACGTATAAAACAGAATTCAAGATACAAATTAAAACTTTACAAAGAGCTTGTTAAGAACATGTTCCCTTAAAACCTTACAGTAACATCTTCAGGGCTATATTCTCAGAGGTCACATGAAAATCTTAATAGAAAACTTACGTAAGATACAGCTTTGCATTTAAAAGAACAAAATTTTTATTTTGAGATCCTTGAACGGGAAGAGTATATCTTTTGTTGACATTTTCCGCAACTTTCTATTATCTTATTAGAAGTACTAAATTGTGTTTTAATTTAATACCACGGAAAAATGTCAAAGTCAGGTAATGGATATAATACGTTACGAAACAAATTATATTATTTCTTACGTTACTTTCCTTTGAAATTATATCAGCCTGCGTTGATGGTAATTGAATAACTTAAAGATTATGATCTTATCGTCTATTTTGTTGTCGGAAAAAATACTATCCATCTAAGACATTGATGTAATTTTCGTTGTAGCAAAATGCGATTTAATCTAGTGACGTAAGAGGAATTTAATGCAAAACTTGGTAACAGTGTCCTTTCAGCTAGACACGTTTCGTCAATGGTTTCGTGGGGAATTAATTATATGATAGGAAATCCATTTTGTTTAATTCATCTGAGGCAGTGGTTCTCAAACTTAATGTGCCCATGGACTCCTTTTTATACCCCCCTCCCAAAGTAAGTATATTTCAATGCATAGTAAAAAAAAAAAAAATAACAAATTTAATTTTAATGTCCTGTAAACGAAAATGATTTTGATAAGCATTATATCATAAGACTATTTTACAAATGTGAACTTTGACAAATCACCCGTGTGGTGATAGGGTGTGAAAGAATAGTCCCAACGTAGCCCATGCGTGTCGTAGAAGGAGACCGAAACGGCACCGGTTCCCCAAGTTCTGGGGTTGGGTGTAGGGCTAACAATCCTACCCTTAAAAAACTCTTGTTACTAAATCTCAAGAAGAAAATATATCCAGTCTGACTTCTAGGAAATGACTTGGAAAAAGTTTAAGGACTTGAGAATAGGATTTTGGAATATTAGGTCTTTGTACAGAAATAAAGGACTGCACAGGCTAAACTTCATCAAGATACAACGAATTAAATGGACAGGTCACGTTATCAGAATGAACGAAGACCGCACCACTAAAAAAGTTTTCAATGCTCAACACCAATCGGCTCATGAAGGGATAAGCCAAATCTTAGATGGATTGATGGCATAGAAAAACATCTCTACTTTTGAGAACTAGGCATTGGAGAATGTCTACAGGAAGAAAACTGGCCTGGAAAAGGCCTTGAGAAGGCCAAGGCCCACCTTAGGCTGTCGTGCCATTGAGGAAGGAAGGAACTTTCACAAAAGTATTATTTTGACCAGTAAACTTATGTACAAAATACAGTCGGACCCTGATTTAACGAATTAATCGGGACTAGGAATTGCAATACCGGTATTTTGAGCCATTTGTGCAATTTTGTAATATCGATATTCACAAGTTTAAATACCGGTTTTTCGGTATATTTACTAGAAACACACACACACACAAGAACATATGTTAATATTAGATTCTAGAACACGTTGGAACAGCTTACTCCTAATGATGGAACGATATTTGAAACTAAAAAATCCAATCTAAAAAGCAATGATCGTCTAAAACCTTCAAATTAATTGTTCCGGTAGGGAATTCGACTTAATATCCAGAACTGTATCAGCTCTACTTCCAATAAAACTGGCTGTTGAGGCATTATGTCGGAGAGATTCTAATTTATTAACAGCTAATGCAACAATAATTTTTTCATGTTGCAGTCACTCTTAAAGAACAGCGCACATCACTATCTGAAGAATTATATATTACATTAGAAAATTGCACAGAAGAATGGCATACCGAAATAGAAAATATCTTCAATGTATTTACATTATTATAATAATTTTAAAATTGAAAATTAAAAAGAAGAAAGACTAACCAATTCAAATTTCTTAAAATTTTTTACCCACAAACCTATCCACATTCAGAAGAATTGGGAACCGTTATTGAAGATGAGGTTGACACTACTGTCGACAGCGAAAAGGAATTGTCTCTTAAACAAAAATGTTAGAATTAGCGCGATAACTAAAAAAATTTCAACAAACCAAAATATAATACACAAACCAGCTATATTTAAATCCACACACATCCGACGAGAAATCAATTTATTTGAAGATTAAGGATTTGGAGGGGGAAATACTTCGAAAAAGTATATCGCACACATTGTTCACAGTACCACCAACTAGGGTAGATGGCGAAAGAGCGTTTTGGACAGCTGGTAATTTTTTCACAAAATTACATCCCAGGATTAATGGCAGTACAATTCATGCATTAGGTTTTTTAAGATCACATTTCAAAAATTTGTAATAGTACCACAAACTAAATAAAGATATTTACCCATTTTTGTGATTCTTTATATACACTGTTCTAATTTATAAATCAAAAATTATTTTTTGCAATATTTACACTCTCTAATATAACTGACAAATATAAAACAAAGAAACCCATGTGTTTTCTTTCTTTTTTTCTAAAACTTCTACTACCGATATTAAAACCGGTATCCCGGTATTAAGATCTAAAAGATACCGAATACCGGTATCGAACTTTGGTCCAATATTGCAATCCCTAATCGGGACCGAGCATTATGTTCGTTTAAACAGGAGCTATTCGTTATATTGGGGTCCAAACAAGATGCAAATTTCTCTCTCTTACCTTTTAGGAATTTTATAATAAGCAACTACACAAAAAATATCCATAGTTAAAAATGACACCCTTTTCATTCAACAATTAAAAATACTATTAGTGAATTTTTATGCACCGTTTAATTGAAAATTGTAAAATGCTGACTAACAGATTTTTGACATTCTTTTTGATTTCTGATTCGAAGCAGTTCTTTTTCGACTTTGTGCATAGAAGAAAATACTGCGTCATTTACATCCTGCTGCATATGGTACGTTTACACAGTTTTGAAACAATGTAAAACATTAGAAAACGTAAATTTTCTTATAAGAGTTTCATTATCAATTTCTGCATCAGAATCGCTATTCATTGACGCCGACAAATCAACAAATTACCGAAATTCAGTTGCACAAATAGGCCGTCTGTCATAAAATGTAATATAATCGCTAAAATCTTAAAATGTCCCCTGCTTCGTGGAGGGGAATTAGATAAGAAAGGAGTTTCCTGTCCTATTCAAAACTCACACTATAGGTTGCACTCATGAGTCATCTTTCTATTCATCATCATTCATCATTAATTCATTAATTCTAATCAATTAATGAATAAATAATAACAGACAAAACTAATAGTCCAACATTAGGCATATAAGGGAAAATTGTTCGTTGTGTCCTTGTAGCGCAAGGGATAAAGCGTTGGACTTCTCATGCAACGGTCGTGGGTTTGAATATCACCTGGTGGCCACGGTAGCCTAGTGGTCAACGTATCGGATCGTGGCTGGCGTGTCATGAGTTCGAGTCCAGTACCAGAGAACTGAAACGTCCTCCCATTGGTGTTGTGTGGTAGTTAGGAGAGGGGGTGCCAGCTCAGGTGTAGTCCACGTCACTTGACCATGGTTCAAAATTACGAGGTCCGTCGCCAAAAGCCCTCGAGTAGTTGAACAGTGCGACGTTAATATTCAATCAATCAATCAATCATGAGTCATCTCCACTTGCAAAGTCTAATTCGTCGAATCGGGGTTTGACTGTATATATATCGATTGTAGTTGAGAATATTTTCCTAACGTATACTTTATATCTACTTAACAATACAAATGATATAATAATGTTTTTGTTCAAAACTAAAAGAAATTTGTAGCATTCCCTTCACATCTCTCGACTCTTTTATACTGCCATATTTTAGAAGACACATTGTTACATGTAGCAGCGAAATTCTGTTCCTGTTTAAATATCATAGACGCTTGCACCTGCGATAGGCCCACCATACGACTCTCAACATTATTTTCATTATTTGTATCTACCTATAAAATTTTACTCTAAAAAGTTTTTCAACACGTAAAGATCATGATCATGATTAACTTTAATTTGTTACGAACCCCTTTAGCATTCACAAGGAATCCCAGGGTTCCATAGAAACCACTTCCGGAACCTATGATTTAAAGGCATGTTGAAAAAGTACTTCTAATTTGCAAATATATGAATTAACGTATCCGACTACGTTCGGAACCGTGATTTTGAAAAAGCGTATAAATGGGTAATATTTATGATATTTAGTGTCACTTAGATTAGGAAAAGTATATAAAATTGTCTTAAGAATATTATTACAATAAAAATCTATTTGACAAAAAATGAACATAGAATGACCCATTTTCAAAAAATATTCTTCTTTTGTGAAAAATGCTTCTATTATAATAATGTTTTGTCTGTATATAGCTTGGACCTCTATTCAGAGGCTCAACTAGAATTTTTGAAATATATAACTTAGAAGTGGGTTTATCCATATTTTACGGCAACAGAGAGGAGCTATTTTAAGAAAAAAAACGACGATAATTATTTCAATGGGTGGTAACTCTGAAAATAATGTGAATTTTTCAAAAACCCAAGTTGAGACTTTCTGGAGAAGTCTTTACTTTAAATAAGCATACAAAATATTATTATTTTAGAAGCATTTTTTTATAAAAGGAGAACATTTTGAAAAAAGATTATTTTAAGTTAATTTTTTGCCAAAATATTGTATTCAAATATTTTTTTTTGTTGTTGTTAAAATGTCCTTAAAACAATTTTATACATGTATTCTAATCTAAGTGACTCTAAATATCATGAAAATTATCCATTTATGCACTTTTTTTAAAATCACGGATTTTATATAATTTAACACCAGAGTAACTGGACAGTTGAAGAAACAGGATTTACATGTTATTATTTTATACATCATATCTTTGAGTGGTAAAATTTTCTATGATGGTTAATATTAAAGAAAAGAAACGTGCTTATTAACGTGGCATTATAAAGTAACACGAAGGCTATTGGTGGCGGACCTCGTAATTTTGAACCTCTGTCAAGTTGACCCCTGCTTACCTAACAATGAATTTTTGCAATTTTATCAACATAAACGTCTTTTTGACAGCTGCTATGAAGCTGCTTACTTTGAGGTATCCGACTACTTTCGGAACCATGATTTTGCAAAAGAGCATAAATGGATAATTTTCATGGTATTTAGGGTCACTTAGATTAGAATACATGTATATAATTGTTTTATATATAAGGACATTTTGACAAAAAAAGTTATTTAAGTACAACATTTTGGCAAAAAATTAACTTAGAATAATATTCTTTCAAAATGTTCTCCTTTTGTGAAAAATGCTTCTATTATAATAATATTTTGCCTGTATATAGCTCAAACCTCTCTACAGAAGCTCAACTAGAATTTTTGAAATATATAACTTAGAGAAATGGGTTTATCCATATTTTACGACAACAGAGGGGAACAATTTTAAGAAAAAAAAAAAAACGCCAATAATTATTTCTATGGGTGGTAGCTCTGAAAATAAAGTGAATTTTTGAAAACTTTTAGTAGAGCCTCTGTACAGAGGTCTGAGCTATATATAGGCAAAATATATAATAGAAACATTTTTCACAAAAGGAGAATATTTTGAAAAAAGATTATTCTAATTCTAAGTTAATGTTTTGCCAAAATACTGTATTTAAATAATTTTATTTTGTCAAAATGTCCTTAAAACAATTGTATGCATGTATTATAATCTAAGTGACACTAAATATCATGAAAAGTATCCATTTATGCGCTTCTTTAAAATCACGGTTCCGAACGTAGTCGGATACCTTAAAAGATTCAAATTCCTAAGTGTAGTGAAGTATATAGTGTTTATAAAACTTAAAAAACACATGTTAGTTAAATTCAAATTTAATTAATACAAAAAAAGCTGATCTACAAACAAATATTTATTTGGTACTTTTTACTCTTTCATAAAAATGACACTTTGAAACTCGAGGAAACAACACCCAATTCAGTCCCCCTTCAGTTTTAGTTATTTTTGGTAACGTCGTATAACATTGCGTTATATAACACATATATTTAGGTGGAACATTTGTGAAAGCTCTATTACCCACTCATCATAATTTATTTTTGTTTTATTATTTTCTTATTTACGTTGCACTCTAAGGCAACATGAAGGGTATTGGCGACGGACCTCGTAATTTTGGACTACGACCAAATGGTAAATAATTTCCTCCTGCTCCTTTCTCGTGCGCTCCGCGTACGCATATAACAGTTCTCTGATACCTTCATTATCTTGTTTCACTGACAACTTGACTCTTTATCTCTGAAAAGTCTTCTCACCTCTGACCTAGGAGATCATAAACCTTGTATTGCTTTAAACCAGTTGAATAAATTAGTGTTAAGTACTTTATCTGAGCTGTCATGCGCGGCTATTATGCCATCAAATAGTCTTCAACCCTTTTGCATTATGAGAACAAAGAAAACAAGTAATATAAATTTTTTTTAAGTCAATTCCTACTTAGATCAACAAAGAAAAATTTTATTTTACCTACTTTTTATTAAATAGTTATAATTAATATTAATATTAATATCGCGTATCGTCATCCAAAACAACCGTGTATATAAAATTTCAGTGCAACTGAATGCTTTAAAACGTGAGAAAAAAACCTCTTCAAGTTTTGACCCAAGTCGCCAAAAGGGTCGCTAAGTCGCCAAAAATGATGCCAACGTGGCTGTATTTGTAATGGGCTTGATTCATGAAGTTACATGATAAAAAAAAACATGTGTTTTCCATTGAATTCAAAATCAAAAATTAAACTAATTGTACTTGTTCTATTTGTAAAACCCAGATAAAATTTCAAATTTCATATTCGGGTAAAGATGTTTAAATGTTAGGGGAAAAAATTTCTTCAAAAAGATTTTTTTAAATTAAAAAAAAAGCCGTATTTTATGCTTATATTTTTAAATAAAATGCATTTTGTATACATTTGTACTTTTTAAGAGAAAGTTTCTGTAAAGGTCAAAACTTGGCAACACCGGAGAGCATGAAATGATTAGTTGGAAACACAAGATAGTTTTTATAGTGTGACTATGACATCACATGAGTTTTTGAATTGATTGGCTAGAATCACGTGGTTTTCACTATCATGTGAGTATGACGTCACATGAATCAACCTCATTCTTTGAATAATTAGTTTTAATCAATTAACTTTTATTAGTTATCATTAAATTACTGTATTGTCATCTAAAATAATCATGTATATAAAATTTCAGCTCAATTGAGCGCTTTAAAGTGTATTTCATTAACGATTGAAAATTCCACCAAGATAAATAAATAAATATATAGAGAGAGTGGGACCTAATAGTAGTAATTGAACAATGTCCGCATTGCTTTTATTTATGTTATTTTTAAGAAAAATTTCGCAAAGCCTCCGATTTGGATTCATTTAATGTTCACTTCAAAAACCCCAACAGAAACTTTGAGCCACGTATGGCTTTCTACCGAAGACATCTAGATGATTCAAAGCAAAATAAATGGTACTTAAGTATTATATCGTCAAATTAAAAGACGTCGCCAAATGCCGCGATATACAGCCAACTATGGAAACCGTTTCCGTACACTTTCAAAGATCGCAATAATAACGACGGCAACAATTGGCGAGATTTCTTGAATTGACGATGTCTCTTTTTTTGGCGAAATTAGTCGATGTTATAATACGTAAGTATCACAAATAAACTGTGAATTCCTCCAAACTTTTAATCGAAAAGTCGGAACTTTTTTAATAGTGTCGAGATTTATTTCTTGCTACAGTACCTCAAATTAATGAATTTTAAATTTATTTTAACACACATTATCTTGTTAAATTTGCCCCTTTTAACTTACATCAGAAATAAATAAAAGAAAATTATAAAACGTTTTGTTCTGAGTCTCGAATTAACTCGAATCACTGTCATTCAAAATTCTACTCTTAGTTCACTCTCTCCTTATATATATATATATATATATATGAATGCTTCACTTGCCAAATCGATTAACTCCATTTTTGGAATTTTATTAAATCTTAATATCAAAGCAATTCAACTCTAACTTACATATTCAAAAAAAAATTTCTCTGATAATAAGTTTTAAACCCCCTAAATGACCTTTTGTTTGAATAATAGGTAATTTATGTCAGAAGCCAATGTGATTAACTCCATACTATAATGCATTTATATCATAATGTAAATCTATTTAAGCAACTGCACTATTTTTCCTCTCCTACGGAGACATTTGTAAGTTGTTCATTTAATTTCACATTATTCCCTTTAAACAACAGCTGTTATCGCTCACACGAACTAAGTACGAGAAAAATAAAATATAAATTAGTTGTATTCAAACTGCCACAAGTGAAGATACTTATAACTTTCAATTTTATTGTGAATTCTTTTTTTAAAAAAAATAAGCCGTTATAACATTAAGATGGAAGATGTTAATAAGAATTATTTGAGTAAGGAAAATAATGAATCGGACTGTTTTAAGTTTATTGAAATTGCTTCAAAGTACAGAAATACAAGCTGAATCAATTGAAATGAAATTTTTGGAAAGTGGACACAGTTACTTACCTAATGATTCACAATTTGCTATCATTGAATATTTAGCAAAAAAAGTTCAGAATATCTTTTCACCAGATTACTGGTATAATATAATAAAAACCTATACAAAGAAAGCACCGTTTCACATGGTTCAAGTGACGCATCAGGACTTTTTCTCTACAAATACTTTAGAAAATTCTATCAATAATAGAAAGGTATCAGTTACAGGGATGCCAGTAAATTGGCTCAAAATGCACTGGATAAAATTAGAAAAGTCGAAACCCCATCTGATAAATTTAAGTATGACTTTAATGAAGATACCGAATTTAGTGCCATAAATATACGAAAAAGTGCAGCAGGTAGACCACTATGTCTGAAAAATATGATCCAGCCTTTGTTGCATCCAACAGGTAGAACAGTGACAAGAGAAAAGAGGAAAGATATGGATGCACTTTGTTGAAATTTATTCCTCCTATTAAACACGAGTATTATAAAACTTTAAGGACAAATCGACAGGATGGGAACTCAAATACATCTAACGAAGATGACATCATTTATAATGATGATAACGCAATTTAAACAAAGTAATAATACTCATAATATTATGTACGAGTAACAGAATAGTGATTATTCATTTGTGTGCTAAGCTCTTTAATAAAACATATGTTTATATAATGACATTTTTCCGTAATAAAAGAATAACTCACAGACTGAATTTGAATTATTCATTTTCTTTCACTTGCCAAATCGATTAACTCCACCAATCCCGAAAAAATTGTAGTAATAATAACAATTACTCCAAGTATATTCCATCTTATACTTTCTATATGTCGTCAAATCAAATAGGCGTTTCTAATAATACAGTCTACTTCATATTTTCAAATTTTTAATTTGAAAAGAATTTTAAAAACAACATAAAATATTTTATCATTTTTCTCAACTTCTTGTTTTATGGAGTTAATCGATTTGACAATTGAAGCATCCATATATCTTGTTCACAAATTTTCAATCGTTAATAAAATACTTTCTACTCATCCATTCAAATACATTTTTTAAAACTTCTATTGGATGGCATTTGATGTTAATACAATTTTTTCAAATATAAATTAATTAATTAAATTAAAATGAATAAATAGTAACAAGCAAAAATAATAGTCCAAAACCATGTATGGAAAGGAAAATGTAAAATTGCAAGGAAAATCTATTTCGTCACAATAGTGTGATTCTGTCTATATTAATTGTAACTATTTAATAAAAATTAACTAAAATAAAAAATTTCTTTATTGACCTAACTAGGAATTGTCTTACATTTTTTTAAATTTAATTGTTTTCTATCACATTATCAGCATTATTCTTTCATCTTATTTCAATAGAACTTACATTAAATATTTTACTCTAATTAAAGTTATGGATCTCATCTCAATATTTCTGAGTTATACCTTGAATAAAAGGAGCAAAAGAAAAATTAACTCACAACATCCTTCAAGATATTTTTTTCTCATAGAAGGATCAGAAGCCAAAATAGAAAGCCAAGATGATTTATAGAGAAAGTAAAATCAAACGTTTCTTACTTTGAGACAAAGCATATAGTAACATAAATTATTTTTTATTAGTTAACACTGACAAATTTCTGGTCGAATTAGGACTCGAATTTGTGTGTTAGTCAGCTTAAACACAGCTGTCGGTGAAATTCGTGACCATAACTTTAATATGCTTATGCATATTCAATGCCTATGTGAAAAACATAATTTTATACAAGTGTTCAACTGTCAAATTTCAAACATGTCAGTCACGTTTAATCGTTCTAGCTCCGTTTCCACGGTAATTCAGTAAATATTTTTAAGATGTGGATAAGCTAAGTTCTATAAATTGATTCAAGGAGCTGTATTATTTGAAACAGTTTTATCTAATGCAGTGCTTCTCAAAGTTGCAATATTCAATCATAATTTTCATCGCCCCCCTCTCATACAATAACAATGTACTGAAATCAATAGTAATAGACATTGACGCTAAAATTACGATACGACTTTAACCTCTTAAGCAACCTCTCGTGTATATAAACGTCTCGCTCAGCGTTTATTTCTCCAGGCGTATATATACATCTTTCAGAAGTACGATCTTTTCTGTGCACAGCTATCCTTAAGGTATCCGACTACGTTCGGAACCGTGATTTTAAAAAAGCGAATCAATGAATAATTGTCGTGATATTTAGTGTCACTTAGATGAGAAGACATGTATAAAATTGTTTTAAGGACATTTTGACACAAAAAATTATTTAAATACAATATTTTGGCAAAAAATTAACTTAGAAGAATCTTTTTTCCAAATGTTCTCCTTTTGTAAAAAATGCTTCTATTATAATAATATTTGGCCTGTATATAGCACAGACCTCTCTACAGAGACTCAACTAGAATTTTTGAAAAATTCTCATTATTTTCAGAGTTACCACCCATTGAAATAATTATTGGCGTTTTTTTCTTAAAATTGCTCCCCTCTGTTGTCGTAAAATATGGATAAACCCACTTCGAAGTTATATATTTCAAAAATTTTAGTTGAGTCTCTGTACAGAGGTCTGCGCTGTATACAGGCAAAATATTATTATAATAGAAGCATTTTTCACAAAAGAACATTTGGAAAAAAATTATTCTAAGTTAATTTTTTGCCGAAATATTGTATTTAAATAAATTTTTTTTTGTCAAAATGTCCTTAAAACAATTTTATATATGTATTCTAATCTAAGTGATACTAAGTATCATGAAAATTATTCATTAATGCGGTTTTTTAAAATCACGGTTCCGAACGTAGTTGGATACCTTAAATTTATTCCCAAGACTTTGGAATTCAATAAAAGGACCTCCTCAATAGACCTCCTCAGATTATTTTGCTTCTTTATTCCTCCCCCTCCCCCAATACATCTCATACGTGTGCCTACCTGGAAAACGGTTGGTATTTGAAAGCGAATCGCGAAACTTTTGATCGGCAGTCAAAGTTTAATTATAAACCGTACACAAGTTACCAAGATAAGTGTTAATTTTTGTTTAAAATTATATATATGACAAGACCATAGGGTCACTGATAATTAATGAACTTATTTTAACTTAGCATAGTTAAATTAAAATTATAAAACCCATTATGTAGCACTGTTGTATTTATAAGTGTAATATATTGTGACGGGCTCACGCGTCTTTTCTTTAACATAACCTCCGGGTTCTTTGACGGCCAAGATTAATGGCAACTCTTTTCCAACCAAAACCCAAGAAGCGAAATGCGAATAAGAAAATAAAAAATGCAAATAAGATAGCTTTTAAAAGAACAGAAGTTTCAGTAAGCATAATGGCAATTTGATGAATGTTATGTTTGGAGGAGATACAAGCGTGAATTGACAGCCTATCGTAAAGTTACCTAGAAACTCAACTATTACTACAAGGTGCATACCATTGCACACGTGCCCAAAAGTTTCCATTTAAAAATTGAAGTTAAGTTTGGAATAAGGTAGGACTGATTATTTGATATTAGGACTTGTAATATTATTAGAAGTGAGAATAGGCGGATAATATAATTATTTAGAGAAAGTGGTCTAAATTACGCGATTCGGTTTAACTATTTTTGTGTGTTAGTTCATTCTAGATTCTCATTTATATAAATTTATCTAAATTGTTAGACGTTTAAGTTATATTCTTAATAAAGTCATATTAAGAATTTAAAATGTCTGTTTATTCCGAGAATCCCACACCTCTAGCTCACGCTGACAATCAAGGATATGGTCACCAAAGGGGGGCCATATCACAATATCAGTGTAAATGTGTATTTAATTTTTTATTATGTCAGATTGTATTATGTTTGTTTACTTTCAGTAAGTTAATAATTTTTTAAATAATCTTTTGTTCTTGAATTTTCAATATGCTCGCACCCCTCTTGTAAAGCTGTCACGCCCCAGTTTGAGAAACGCTGATCTAAAGTCTTTCGTAAAAGGCAGACTTGTAAATGGGTTTTGCATATTTCTATACATTTTATGACGAAATTCTTCACTGAAAAAGTATTACAAAATTGTCCCCTTATATCACATACACACTATATATACAGGAAAATACGTTTAACGCGAAAACGTTTAAGATAAAATGTAAATTAACACGAAATAATGCAACAGTCCGGAGAAACTGCTATATATTTCCATGCATTTTTTTCTCTTAAAACGAAACGAAAATCGCTTAACACGTATAATTTTCCCATCTGGGAATGAAAATTTTTGTATTATTGAAGTATCCTCCTGCATCATCGCGCGGAAGAATTCGTTGCAGTAGATGATGATAATGTGTGAAGAGTCCCAATAAATGATAAAGACATTTTTATTTGCTCAAAGCTCAAGAAATATAATTGATACAGATTCCAACGACGAAAATGAGATGAATAATGCGGCTCCTGTTCCCACATTATCCGAAATGAAGAACATCATGGAAATTATGCCCATTCCCGATGGTGATATGAATAACAAAAGGGACGACATCGAAAAATTTGTTGACGATTCGATGCTAAAAAAGACAACGCAAAGAAAAATATCAAATTGTTTTCCAAAAACTCAACAAATATTTTTTTTTCAAAAAACTTGAACATTTTGTATTATATTTACTTAAGCTCTTATGAATATTTTTGTGTCACTGCTTTTTATTAAATACATGCATATATACATATCAATGTAAATAAAATGAATTTCGTTGAAAATGTGTTTTTTTTCCTGAAATATCCTTTAACACGAAATTCTTTTAACTCGAAAAAATACTTCAATCACCTCAGTTTTGTGTTTAGCGATTTTCACTGTATATTCAGAAATATATTAATTAATTTTATACAACGTAAAAATTTCTAATTTAAAAAAAATAAGAAGAAATACAAAATTATAAGCATTTAATTAAATTCTGCTTAATTCAAAAATACCCAAATAATTTTATGAATAGCTATTTGTATGAGGAAATTCTATATTGTTTAAATTCTTATTTGAAGATCAATAGTTTATTATTATAGAATATATTGTACATATTCATATTTTCAAGTTAGATGCACTTATAACTGTCTACGTATTCAATTTACAGAGAGCGTAACGGGAGCTCTTAAAATTATTATATTCTTTTAATTTTATTTTTAACCTTAGTAATATTTTACAGACAATCACAAAAATAATCCTAGAGTTACTCATATAATAGTAATATTTAACTTAATACTCGTACTCTATAATTATTTTAGAACTAATTATTTTGTACTTTTGGTATGTGTAATAATTCAGCTATATACCATTATGCTTTGAATTTGTATTCGGGTTCAGAATCTGGCAATATATTTATTGTACTTAGATTCACTCAAGCTATGCATTTTTTATAATGAAATTTTAGGTAAGTTACATTTTTCTTGAAATGGTCTTAGAAATTTTATCCATTTTTTCCCAATAAGATTTCGCTTAGTATTATAGACAGAAAGGGGAGAGATTGGCTACCATAAAACTGGTTAAACACCATTTTTTTATACATTATTTTTGTATATGAGAGCTGTCTTAAGTCAGCATTGTTTATAACACTGTCTCATCCATATTTTTTAAAATTCCACTTTTTGTTAGTTTTATTTATATTTGGTATTCAGATGATTTCTGTCACACTATAGTAGAGAATAATAAAACTATATATATATAGTAATTCTTTTTAAAATGAAAACTGTAAAAATTAATTTTTGCATTAATCATTAGAGAAAAAAATCCAATTTATTATTTTCAAATCTTCACATGAGGTTAATGAAATTAACATATTTTCCGTAGTTGAATATTCTTTTAATGCCACTTGGGAAAAAAGTGTTTCAAAAAGTTATGTAAAATTATTAAATTCTTGATCAAAAATTAACGGACTTTCATATCATTGCAATACGTAAGATTTAAAATAGATGAATTTTAATTCAAGTTTGATGAATATGCTTTTCTAAATGAAGTCATATTTTACAAAATGTGGCTTATTATGTGTAATACCTGACCCGGAGATTACTTAAAAATCTTTCCACATAAACCAAGAAAATAAATTAATAAAACTATGACTCTCTATAATAAATGTATTTCTTCTTGTTTCCTTTCCTACAAACATGCTATATTTAGTTCTTTATCTTTTGACCTAAAAATAAAATTTTACATCCTTGTGCCCAGAAAATTATTTACAATAGAATTTTTTGCTACGCGATTAAGTATAATAACCAACATTTTCATTTAAAGTAATTTTTATAAAGCAAATAGTTTTAAATAAATGAACGCGGATACTAGTATATGTAACTAACCATTTATATTTCTGTAAAAAATAATTTAAAAACCATGAAAGGTTATGAGGCATTTAATACGCTTCAATTAAGGCAGACTTTAGTTCTTTAATGATTACAGAAAATCATAAGGTTTCAAATGTAACCTATTTAACCTGTTGCTGTAAGCCCCATCACGAAGTTGATAAATTATGGTTAATGTAAAATTAATTATATACTGTTGGTTTAATAATGCATTGCCTTATGGAACTCGGAATCAACAATTATACGTCTCTCTAGCAGTAGGAAAGATAAAAGTCATAAGATAAAATTTAGTGACATTCGCAGGTTATTTTCCTTCTTTTAAAAATCCTGTTTCTGCTCAGAAGAAAATATGGGGATCTTTTTCTAGTATTGTACACTCCTACAGATGCATAGTCACGAAATATATATGTGCTATAGAAAGGGGGAAATTATCTTGAAAGAAATGTGGAAGATTATTTCAAAAAATTGCTTACTCCTCTTCTTTATATACAGAAAGCTGTGTCGTAGAAGGTAAAATCTCGGAATGGAATACTTTTATTTAAATTTCTTGTGAACCGTATATTATACCTAAAAGAATTTTGAAATCTACATCGCGCAAGTCTATACAGATATATGAATAAGTCAAACGTTGCCAAAAAAGCTTACGAATTCACGAAATTTTTCTTGCAAAATGTCATATAGCCATATAGCACGAGTGCATGCGCATACATATATAAACGATGACAGAGCTAAGATATTCCTAAAATACTTCGTATTTCAAATTTTATTTACGATGAACATTTTGAAATTTTAATGAGATCTATATTGAGAACATTGCTATAAATAGTTTAGTAAATGTAGACATTTTACCATGCAAAGCAAATTTAAAATTGAATATCAGAGTTGAATCTCATGCACAGAAGATGAACTTTGATATTTCTACTTGTTTGCTGTCGTACAGGAAGTGTAACTATTTTGGAGCTTCCTTCTTAAATTGAAAATTCATTAGTACTAGGTATAGATTATATTTAATATTTAAATTAGTTAATAAAATAAAATTTTGAATTTGGGTTTTATTCTGGAAAGAATCTATAGAATACAAAGCATTATATACAGTTTTTCGTAGTTTGTTCATTTCTATTAATTTTGGAAGCTACATGCTGGGTATTAGGAACATCTCTGCGGTTTCACAGCATGCCATTTGATGTCTATTTGTATTCACCGTAAAATCCTGCTTATAACGCACACCGGTGTATAATACGCACCTATACTTGCAAGCTGTATTTTTTGATTTTTTGTATATTCGTCGTATAACGCGCATCCTATTTTTTACGAAGGAACCTGAAGTGTATGTGCACAGTATTCTTATGTTTTAGAAGTTACTTTTTCGAGATATTATCCCAAGATTATGAAAAAATAATATACTTCTAGAACTACAACACTAAAAGTTCATTAGATATATAACTTATTTTTAAATAAACAGTATTCCGATCTATGTAGAAGTCTTAATTTTTTTCTATGCTCATCTTATTTTTTATTTTTAAAGCTCTCATTTTTATACCCGGCGTATAACACGCACCCGTAAACTTCGATGTTATTTTTTGTGTTAAAAGTGTGCGTTATACCCCCGGATTTACAGGTAATTTATATTAATACCAGTATTGTATAAGGTGTTTGAAATGGCGAATATGAGCCTCTAACCATAGATTTGAATCACATATCTACATACAGAATTGATTCTTTTGTTGATTTGGCGGCTTAATTTTATTGGCACGAAAATTCATATTTGGCCCAGCTCTACAAAGCAACAGCTGTCCACTAGAAAACATCGAGGCTGACAATTTGTACATAGTCTTACTGCGAGAAGTGATAGAAAGCAAACGGTGAGAGAAATCGCAAGATTCTTGCAACAAACTATTGGAGGCCGATATCACAGTCTACCGTGATGAAGAGGCTGCAAAATGATCATCTATGTGCAGGACGACCCATATGGGCTATTCCAATAACGCTTTCTCATCGGAGACAGCGTTTTATGTGTTGATGCAGGAAATATGGGCATTTAGACACATTAGCAATGGGGGTCGAGCACTCTTCATGGATGGCAGAAGATTTAGTCTGACAAATGGTTCTGGACACATGCACATTTGAAAAGAGCGGAGAACGCACAATTCCAAAAACATCCATGAAGTGTTCCGATTTGGAGGTAGCGGATATCTCGTTTGGTGAAAAATGTTTGGTATCAATACTCACTTAACTCTTCCTAGGAGGTTCAGTCCTAGTGCCCGTTATTGTACTGAAGTGCTCCTTCCTCATGTACGTCTTTTTAGAGATTCTATAAAGGCTCATTCCTCTTCATGAACAACTCTGCACCTTACCATACAGTAGCTATCAAAGAGCAGTTGGACAATGTTGTAGATATTAGACGCGCCACCCATCCGGTATAGTGGTTATGACGCTTGAGCTGTAGGGCTTGGTTTGAATCCCGGAGAAAGCATGAATGTTTGTAAATGTATAATCTTTTGCAGCATGGGGGTACTCTAAATGGCCACGAGGTTGGTGGAAGGGAAATAAAGGTGGGAGACCCTTAACTACCTCCAGGGTGTTCTCCATCAAAATGGGGTGGAACCGAACAAAAATGTTCTGTCACCTGAACTGTGCTCAAAGCTACGGCTAACGAGATCTTTGGACTCTTGCCACACTGAATTTTTGGGGATCTCGATATGACACTGTCAGCCAGGTGGCATTAGGAGCAACAACAGGAACAGATTTTAGACGCATGCATTGACAAACAAGAAGGCCGGATTTAAATCAATCAAATGTGTTTGGAACAGTCTAGGGTAGGGATCGGCAAGCTTTTAGCTGAGGCGTGACAAACCAATCTTTCAATATGATTCAACGTGCCCCACAGTAGTAAATTTTTGGAAAATTCGATTTCCTCGACGATGAATGGAGAGCTAGAGTAGAGTCAGTAATATAGATATTAACAGTTTTATTGTATTTCTATTTTGCATCATTTAAAGACATTTCTTAACATAGAAATGAACAGTATAAAATATAATATTTCTTCAACAAAAATATAAAAAATTAAACTGTACATATATTATGTATTTTTAAAGATATTTCTTACAATAAGAAAAGGACAAAATAAAATACAAGTATTCCCTTCATTACAGTTAAATAAAAAGACAAATAAAAAAATTCTAATGCGAACCTAATGCTTGCACCACTCTACTTCCATATTGAAAAATCCAGGGTAAAATTTGTGACTTTCAATTTAACATGATACTGAGTATTCAATCGTTAAACAATTTCTTTGCGGACTCAAAATATTTTTATATGAGAAAAAGATTTTTTTTTACTTTGATATGTAGAACCAAAAGCGGAAAGCAAAGTACATGCAATTTTCTCTCTTCAAACAGTTTAGTCTCTCCAAAAACGACATTAAATAATTTACAAAATAACTGTAAATTTATCTTTAGAATTATCTTTCAGATTTTTTCGTGATTCCGTAAATGTCCATAATTCTGGAGATGATTGTCAAATAAGGTTTATTGCAAATTTGTAGAGTAGTGCAGAGTGCCACTGAGAATTGTAACGCGTACCACAGGTTCCCAACAACTGCTTTAGAATGTTAAAAATATTATGAAAAGCAAGTATAAATCGCATAACGATAAGAGGAATTCCCAAAACAATTTCAGGGTGTTGTCAAAGATTCAGCCTTCTAGTCAAAACACATTCCATGAATTTAAATAAAAACGAATTCGGAAATATATTCGCTACCAAAAATCACACGTATTACGACGAGATGGAATCTTTCAAATTACCATTTTAAATGCACTAGGGGAGGGGACACTGCCTTTTCCTTTGCACTGATCTGCCATCCAATATATTCATCAATCATCAGCCAACAATTCAAATTTCCCATCCGCGTCTGCACGGGATAAGATCTCTCTTTCACTTCCAACGTCCATCACCAACCAAGTGGACGACCCATCCATCAAAGTAGAAGACATCAATCAATCATTGGGACGGGATGGCCAGTGGCGATCTTGCTTTCCATCGCATGCAAGTAGGATGCACCCGAGGCAGGTGTCAGAAGTGGGTCGGAGAGCGGCCATGACCTCCTCAAGCGGCTGCTGCTTCCTGAACCGGCAACTCCCCGTGTTGGTGCCTCTCATTTGCACATTCAGATTTTCCCACTCGATAGGGAATGGTGACAGAAAAGAATTATCACTTCGATTGCAAATCAATTATTTGTTCTTTTGTGATGCTGCTCCTGTGAAAGGAAGAATCGTTCTTCGCGGCGGTGTTGAGGTTAAAGAGAAGTTGAGGTGTGTTATGTAAGAGGATACTTGACACCGTTAATTTAGTGTTTATTAAATAAGTGCAAGAAGCGATATTTTTGAATGAATGGTTGTAATATTTATCACTGATGTATTATTTTGGAATGTATTTTAGAATTGTTAAAACCCCAATTCACAATCCCGTGGCAATGATTATTCACACCCAGTAGCTCACACAGGAATTTTTCAAGGGTCGGGGTTGAAAGTTCACCATTCTTGTATCATGCTATTTTTGATTTTGTCGAATTTCAGGAACAAAACACAGTAGAAAATTAATTATTGAATAAATAATCAGCATTAATTAATAAAATCAATCATTAATAACAAATATTTAATTAAATTTTACGTATTATATACTTAGAATTATAACCAATCGGGAAAAAATCAAGGGCTTTGGGGGGGACCCCAGGATCCTCCCCTCCTTGTGTACGCCACTGTTCACACCAGAAAATTGTGGTAACCCTTCCCCCTCTTACTTTTATAAGAGTGCTTACACTCATCAGATGTATGAACCCTTTGAAGCGAGTGACTGGCGCTATATTCAGCACTGGAGCAATTAACAATTGGTAATAATATTTATAGCTTATATTAAAATTTGTTTGTTAATTTAAACTGAAATTATATATTATTTGATCTGAATTACTTTTTTGACGAACATTTTTTCGACGAACCTGCAAAGTATCGAATAGGATTCATCAAGAATATTCAGCAAAAAGATTTTGATAAATGACTATACTATAGCAATTCAGTTTCATTTTTCGTATGGGGCTATATGCTTGTAATTTTTCTAAGAGTATATGTGTGTATATAATTCTCCAAAATGGTTGTTTATTAGCATCACATTTCTAAGTTACACGAGGGTTTTGAGGGGCGATGAACTCCGTAATTTGGAACCACGATATCAAGTTTCAAGGTCGATACCGAAACTGTTATGGCTTCCTCCAAACTGCCTCGTCACGTCAAATCGATTTGAATAAAACAAGAGATAAGGATGTAATCAAAAGATTTTTATCTGAAAAAGATGACATGGGTTATAATGTTATGTTTAAGCTCTAAACAGTACGCATTTTTGAAAAAGAATAACTTATAAGTGCATATTTTTTATTCAATAAAATTGTTTAAAAATAAGCATAGTTTTACAGTAAACTAATTGAAAATAGGTATCGTGCTTAGATAGGGATTTTTGCTTTCATTTTAATCAGAGAAAGAGAAAAATTCGTTAAATTGTGAAATTCATTAAATTCGTTAAATTGGGATCCGATTGTATTTTAAAGTGCATTATTAAGGAAAAAAATTATAACAAAAATAAAAAATGAAAAAAAAATTCGTCATTTAGCTAAATTAGTAAGTAATAAATAGACAATTTTAAATTTTTACTATAGTTTTGGAATGCACAAGAAGGTAAAATTACGGTAAATTCAGTGGTATTGCACCTTGCTTCCTGGCTGATTTGAAAGGGATCTAAGATTATCATCAACCGGCCATTTTTAATTCGTGAACATAATGTCAATCCTACAGAAATTCTACTTTCCTTGAGTCTAGCATATCGATTTTAGTGCAATAAATTGCATCGGAAAGCCCAAAAATAATGAGGGTTTCTCTTTAAAATCACTTTTTTTCTTCAATTTCTGAAAACATTGGCCTATTTTAATTTTTATCATTCATTTAACAAATTTTCAATTGTTAAGAAATACTTTCATATACCAGAGGGAAAAAACCTGATTCCAAATAAATTTTTAGTTTGTTTT
Organism: Trichonephila inaurata madagascariensis; assembly: GCA_019973955.1. Taxonomy (NCBI): domain Eukaryota; kingdom Metazoa; phylum Arthropoda; class Arachnida; order Araneae; family Nephilidae; genus Trichonephila; species Trichonephila inaurata. Next base: position 71,951 of record BMAV01021690.1, read on the forward strand.
CCTTACAGATTGCACGTTATTGTATTTAAATCGATACATTAGAGTAGGTTTGAGGAGGAAAGTAGAAAATATATAGGATTAACATTACGTTCACGAATGCAAAACAGCTGGTAGTTCGCTGGACGTCGCTGAGCATTTGGATCGAGAAGAGATCCTTCATTCAATATCAGAATCGGTTTTTAATGCCTGTCAAGGTGGAAGTCCTGAGTGGATAGGAAGCTATCGTGTTGGTTGATTGAACGTGGTAAAGGGGAGCGGCTAAGTGGTGCTAACAGCCAGAGTCTATAGGTGGAGAAATGTAATTCCTGAAGTGGAGTCTAGCAGCTGGCAGATAGGAACTTTTAACAATTGGGTTCTATGAATAAGTTGATGGATACTGTATAAGCAAGTCTACTGATTAAATAAAATATGTTTTAAGGGCAAAACAAATTGTCTTGATAATGCTATTCACATAATATACGCAATGTTATATAAATTCCGATTTATAAAAAAATATTTTTAAACTTGACTTACTTTAAATAAAGTTATAAAAAAAATTTAAAAATTGGTAGAAACAATTCCAGTAACAAAAACGATTCTCAAATTTTTATATCAATATACATTTTTTTAGAATTACCGCATATTTCCGAATATAAGCTGGTCCATAAACACGCCGAGAGTGCACAAAACTTATTCGAAAGATTAATCCAAATTTCGAAACTCGTATATGAGATAAATTTTGGGGGAGGGGACCATGTTATTTTTAAACATGTCGCCACGAAGGCAAATACATGGCCAAGCGTATAAAAAGGGGAGAATATTTTGTAACTAAACTGCTGGAGAGTAAGACGTCAGAGACAGTCGTTTTGTTCCTGGTAATTCTATCTGAAGCTAACACATTTTTTTCGATTTATTTGTTACCTTGTTTCCTATTTCTGCTAGTCTTACTTCCTGTGCTATTTTTTTGTTTATTTGGAAAAGGAGAGAAAAATGAATTCGCATAAGGGAAGTGATCGTCGACCTATGCTTCATGCTCTGGAGGAAAATTTCGCCACATGAGAGACATATACATTCAGAGGACCTAATGAATGAATGAAAATTTTAAGAACTATTCTGAGACTCGGATTATGACACTAATTTTAAGGGATTTATGTGACTTTTCTTTTTAAAATTAAAGTTATATTAAAAATTCTCAAAAAGTTAAAATTAAATTTGCTTGCATAGACAACAAAATATATATATATATATATTTTTTAAAAAATTTTTTTTACTTTGCTATGTTTTTTTTCGAGATTAGCTGATCTGTATGTAAATCAAGCTCTTCTCATGTTTTTTAAAAATTTTCCAAGAATTCTCAACTAGTACACGGAAGTGTAGGAATATTATTTATATTTTCATGCAAATTATTATTTTCTACACATTTTTATATTACAGAAGTATGAATTCATATCTTAAATATACATAGCAGCTTAGAAATAGAAATGCGAATTAAAAATAATAAGAAACACAATTGAGAAAATCACCAAATAGTAATTAAATAACCTGTTTTTCGAAGAATATTACAAAAAAATATAAAATGAATCTGGGGTTCATTGTTCCCTTTTATCCCCCCCTCCCCACAACTTTATTATCATGGATATTATTTATAATATTGATAATAGTTATTTAAAAAGCTTTAAAACATATCTCATTATCCTTTTTGATGTCTTTATTAAGGACATCAAAAAACACAATAGAATTTTATCTGATAGTGAATAAATAATGTATTGATGGTTATGAGTGATTATACTTGACATATGTGTAACCATAGGCTATGCATGTTTTAGGATTCTAAACTTACCTTTTTCATAAAAAAAAGGCTATTGTTCCTAAAGTTTAAATAATGGTTTTTTATTCCCTTTCAAAGGCTATCTTTAATCCTGAATTTGGGACGTTTTTAAAAAAAATGATAAAATCTCTTATAATATCAGTATTTTTATCAGCCGCGACATCATTCCGAACTTTTTAAATATATTGTTCGCGAAAACTCAAAATCTAAAACTGTAACGCAGCGATAATAAGCAGTAAAAACAAACAAACTGAGAAACATATTTTAATCTCTCTGTCTCTCTCTATATATATGTAAAAGAGAAAAACGTTTCACTCACTCATTCATCACGATATCTCCGGAATTTTAAACCTGCAGACTTGGAAATTCGGTAGTCATATTATCCTTTCATGGAGTACGAATCCGTTAAGAACGGAGTTGGCGAAAATCGAACACTACGGGGCTTACGAGGGGTTAAAGCGTTTTCGATAAATACTTCTATTTTAGTAATTTGGTAAGCATGTCCCTTTAATGGAGTAGAGTTCCTCTAAGAATGGATTTAGCGAAAATCTATCCCATAGAGGGTTGTTTAAGGGGCGTTATAGATAAAAGTTCCTCTTTTTGAACTGTTAGGCCAACATACTTGAAATTTGTAAGCATGTTCCTTTTGTTAAGTAGAGATCCTCTAAACACGCATTAACGGAAATCCTCTCTTATGGGGGAATGAGGAATTATTGGAGATTATTGATAAAAAATACTACAATTATAGTAGTGAAATTTCGTATGCAGGTTTCTTTTTTTTTAAGTTTAAATTCGCTAAAAAACGAATCTTACGGAATTCGGTTCTCAAAGGCGGTAACGGGGCTTATTGATAAAAATTTTTTGTTTTTTGAATTATTAGAATTAGATTTGAAATCTAAAGTATGTTTATTTTGTTGAGAAGAGAACCAATAAAATTGAGTTTTGCGAAATCCACTTTGGGGTAGGAGGTTACAGGAGCGTTAAAGATAATTGCACTTCAATTTTAGAAATTATTATTAAGAAGTTCAGTTCTTTTTAAAGTAAGAGGTCAGAGCTGTAAGAATGTTTTTAAATACAATCGAACGCTTAATATCATATTGTTATCAATAATATATATATATATATATATATAGGGTGATTCACTAACCGACCGACAAACTTGCTGGGTGCGTAGGGTGTACACGGATGACACTCGGAATCACAAAGGAAGGCCAGGTCGCAAATGCCGTAGTAGCAAACTGTGGGGCAAAGAATCAAAAGAAAAAAGAACTGAAACAGCAACACATTAAGGTATCGGACTAGGTTCGGAACCATGATTTTAAAACAGCGCATAAATGGATAATTTTCATAATATTTAGTGTCACTTCAATTAGAATACATGTATAAAACTGTTTTAAGGACATTTTGAAAAAAAATTATTTAAATACACTATTTTGGCAAAAATTAACTTAGAATAACCTTTTTCAAAATGTTCTTTTTTAAAAAAAAGGTTTCTAAAATAATAATATTTTGCTTACATAAAAAAAAGACTTCAAAAAGGAGTCTGAAGTATGATTTTTGAAAAATTCACATTATTATCAGAGTTACAACCAAATGAAATAATTAAATAATTATCAGCGTTTTTTTAAAAAAAATTCCTCCCCTCTGTTGTCTTTAAAAATGGATAAACCCCCCTTCTAAGTTTTTATATTTTAAAAAAATTTTAGTTGAGCCTCTGTACAGAGGTCTGATCTAAAACAGGCAAAATATTATTATAATAAAAAGTTTTTTTTCAAAAAAAGGAGAATTTTTTAAAATTGGTTTATTCTATGTTCTTTTTTTGGTAAAAATATTATACTTAAATAATTTTTATTGTAAAAATTTTTTAAAACAATTTTATATACATTTTCTAATCTAAGGGACACTAAATATCTTAAATTTTCCCCCTTTTTATACGTTTTTTGCAAAATCACGGTTGCGAACGTAGTCGGATACCTTAATCAGCATAACGCCCATTTTAGACTTGGGGAAAACCCTTCATCGAAAGGGAAACCCCGGCGTATCAACAGCGTTTCTCGGTCAATGTTAGGGCTGGCCTTCTTAGAGACTACCTCAGTGAACCGTACCTTCTGCCTAGTTATTTGGACGATAGGACATATCTGATCTTTCTGCAACAGGCTTCTGCTCGAGTTTCTTGACGCAGTACATGTTTCTCTGTCATTGGGTCCCTCTATGTGGTACCAGCATGACGGAGCTCCTTCAAATTATGGAATTCCTGTCCGCGAAAAGCACCTCAACATAACCTTTGGACAGAGGTAGATGTCGTAATGACCAAGTTCATTGGCCTGCCGGATTACTGAACCTATCATGCAAGGACTTCTTCTGGTGTTACGTGAAGAGTTTGATGTACGAGAAAACCTTTTTTTAGTTGAAGACTTCATTATTTGAATATTTTTGTAGCTGGGGGCTCCGGGGGAATCTTCCAGAACATCAGGAATTTAAATGAAAGCGCCGCTGTTTAAACCTGGGGGGCGACTTCTGGTCTTAAATTTAGAACCCCCTTTTGTAGTGCCCGGGCTTTCAAAAAAAAGGGTTTTTGCCCAAAATGTGTTGCTGTTTGTCCCTTTTTTCTCGGCCCCTTTTGCCCCAAAAGCCCCAATTTCTGCTTTTGCGAATCTGCATTCTTAGTTTTGGTTCCCCTTCCCCCTACACCCCTAAAAAGTTTTTTTCCTTCAGCGAATCACCCTGTATATATTCATGTATATAGGGAAAACAGTATATATTCATGCAACATTATGAAATACTCAGCGAAGCTGGCATATAACTGCTAGTATTTGATAATGAATATTATTGCATGGTAATGATACTTTCTTCGTCCAAACTTTGTGACGGGGCTTTACGGAATTTTCTATTAATCCTCTTGGGGAACCTTTGGGGTCAACAATTGTTTTTTAACCACCCCCTCCAAGAAAAAACCCTTTTTGCAGATTAGATAATATATATATACAGTGAAATTTTAAAAGAAATGGGGGGAAAGAAGGGGGAAAAGGAAGCTGAGTTGCTGAACGCAGTGCTGTTCGGTAAGGATGGGAAATTTTTAGACGCGTGATTATAGGACGGGCTTTGGTTATTGAAAAAAATTTAAAAGGGTGAGGTTTTGTGGATAACTTTGAGAAAAGTTAAGCGATTAGTATTTTTGCGTTTTTTCACAAAAAGATTTTGAGCTACGTTATATCACTCTAGATTTTCCCTCTATAGTTGAATTGTCTTTTATTATTATATTTGGTAATAATAAATTGGATTTTTTTATAGCAAGCTAGGGTTATCAATCTTTATCTCCTACAGATTTAGATCGTATAGATAAAGAGATGGCTTCACCAGGTGGGAGGACATTACAACTTAAAGAATTCATTTCGATGAAATTAAATATAATTAACTATTTATTACACTGTTTTCAGATAACATGATTGCTGCAAAAGTCGACTATTTTTACAATGCAGATTTATTGTAACACGTTTTCTGATCGCTGATTGTTCCACGAAGTAAGGAGAGAGATAAACCGATACTTTTATTTCTGCTGGTCTTAAAGTAGGTACAAGTCTGGAAAATCATTTTTTAAAAAAAAAATATTGATCAAAAGCATCTAAAAATTTGGATGAGGATGTGTTTTCTTGGGATGGGTACCAAAAATAACACAAAGAACATACAAAACAAACAAACCGCAAAATAATTTCAGGATATAGAATCAAATTGTAATCGATCTTGCTTTTTCATAAATTACCACTTATTTAGTTACACGCTTTTGTGTTACTATTAATTGATTCACAAATTGTATCATTTCATTCAACTCCCAAAAGGGGTCAAGGGGACGTAAGAAATATAATTAGACTTTAGTTTAAGAAATTCAAACTCTCTTCTTTGTAAATAAAGTGGCGGGGGGATAAGAATGTTTTTTAATACATATGAAAGCTGGATGGTAGGACTTATATTCTAATAACTTAAAAAAAGTTTTTATATTATTCAGTTTTTATAAAAAACCCCCTGAAGCTTGGGAAAAAGCCTTTTAGTAAAAAATAAATATATATTTATATATTTTTCCGACCACATTCGAAACTTTTTTTGGATATCACAAATATTTATGTAAAATTTTGATGTTTTAATAAAAAATTTAATTTTTTAAAAATGTAGTTGGATACCTTTATGTGAACTTTCTGGTACTTGGGGGGTTAAGCACATACTCGTACAATAAGATGTATTATTGTCTTCCATTTTCCATTTTGAAATGTAGTTTTAAAAACTTCTTTGAATATACAAGAGACGTTAAAATCTATCTTCCATTCAAATGGATTTTTCCTTCTTGGAGAATTATTGAGCAATGCCACGCTCAATGAATTCTGAATATGAATACGTCATTTTGCCATGCGCTGATTGCTTCTTCATTTGCGATTAACAGAAAGGAAGATCCCTTGTTCTTTGCAGTTGCAATACTCCAGATATAAAAGTGCAATGACTGAAGAGGAAAAAACAAAACTAATCATAGAAACTGACAGAACTACTAATGAGACCCAACATGGACCTGACAAAGGCTGAAAGAAAGATCCTAAAGGGATGGAGACTTGTAACATGTTACGAAACAAAAAACAGAACGAGAGTTACTCCCCGATTTACAAGAGATGTCTCTTTGTATGTATTCAAGGATTCATTGTACCTACCATTTGACTGATACTGTGTTATTGTTTGCTATTTATTAATTATATATCTAGAAGAAGGGCACTGACAATTGACAAGAAACGGTGAAATTTTCAATAGGTTTTAAACGTAGTTTTATTGTGAACAATTGGTGATATCAATGGGTGAGGAGATGGGTCAGTATTTCATGTCATTTTTTTTCATAGAAATGTTTATCTTGTTATGAATAGGAACTACCCATGAGATTTAAATAAGCAAAAATGGGCACAATACCCATCCATTTGTGAGATTTCCATTGCATATTTACTTCTGGAGGAAATGTTATTGTAGGCATTGTATGGAACAGTAAAAGTAATTTTTAATATTCTGCAATCACTTCCGCGCTATGCGAAAATATAGAATGCAAGAGAATGAAGTTTTTAAAAATTGAAACATAAAACAGTTCTTTTCTCTTTTCCTATACTTACTTTGCAAGTCGGAAGTAACTCCATCACGCAAACAAATTGTAATAAATTAAGTTCTGAGACTATTGTCATGTTTCTGACGAAATGTAGGCAAATTATTAAATTCTATCATTTTCCCCCCCCGAAAAAACCATTTACATTTTTATGTTCTCCTATTTTTATTTTCATTAATACGATTGCCTTTATATTAATGTCTTTCATTAATAAGTGCCTTTCATAAAAATTTATTATATATATTTTTTATTTTATTTTATCACATTTTTCTTTACTTCATTATCAATGTCTGTAGTGTGTCTTAATATAGTTGAAGTTATTTTACCTTTTCTTTCCTTTTGGAATAATAATTCATACGTAAGAGCATGTACCGTAAAATCCGGCGTATAACGCGCACCTATACTTTCACTCTGGAATATTTTAAGTTTTAGTTATATTCACCGTATAACGCGCACCCTCTTTTCTACGAAGAAATCTGAAATATAAGTATACATTTTTTATATGTTCTGAAGTCATTTATTCGAGCTATTATCCCAGACTTTTGAAAAAATAGTATACTTCTAAAACTACAACTCTTTTAGTTCATAGGGCAAGTCTCGTTTCTTTTAAATAAACAGTGTTTCAATACATCTAGAAGTTATTTTTTTTATGCTCATCTCTTTTGTTATTTTTAAAGCTATCGTTTTCATACCCGACGTATAACGCGCACCCTTAAGTTTCGATCTTATTTTTTGTGTTCAAACTGCGCGACATCCTCCGGATTTTACGGTATTTAAAATGTCGGACAGACTGAGCGAACGGTCCAAACAAGTGCACGCAATAATTCTTTTTTGGGGGAGAGACTATAGAGATGTCGGCCTGTAAAATATAATGAAAAATTAACTGCGGTAAGATTTTTAACTTTAAAGAGTCTTGTTGACAACTTTGATTCACTCACAAACAAAAACAATAAAGAAAAACAGAGACAATTGATTCTTAAGTAATTATCAAACCCAATTCAATCTTTCATGTGGCACAATACAGGTTAACGTTTATCAACGTCTAGGCTACCGACGTTGGGTTAGGTTAACAGCAAGTGGAAGAATAGGAAATTGACAGCTTACAAGGGATATGGTGATAATTTTTTTAAAAAAATCAGAATTGTCTTTTAGCTACCATTTATTCCCCAACCTCCCTCCAAAATATCTTTTGTGGGGAATATCTCCTTGGATGAGGATGTTAAAAAAACCAGTCAAAAAACGTGCTCATGATCAAGACATGGCCTTTTACTACCAAAAGGCTTCGATTTCTTGACCTACCGAAACGATTATGTAGGATTTATTTCATTCCTTATTTCTTTTTATAACAGGTATCTCCTTCTTTTTTTTATAACAAGTTAATTCTTAATTATTTTTTTTTAAAATCTTTATTCGGAAACCGATGTTAAATAGTACCCCAGACCACTAGCTGATTGCGATTTAATGGCTTAAAAGTTTTTTTAAAAGCCAGAACTCGTTGACCCAAAACTCCTCCTTCTTCCACTTTCACATCATACTTAGATTTAGGTAACGAAATTACTTATTAAAGTAATTTTTTTTATTTCCTATTTAAAAAGCGATTTACAGATATTAATGGTAAAATTTCTTTTGATTTCATTTGTACATTCGGATGGACTTAGCAGAGATAGTGTATAAAAAGAAACAGAAAATTCACTTGCATTCGTTCTTATGTTATAATTTAAGAACACGAAAAGTATAAAAGTTCAATAAATATTTCAACTTTATTGCATTTTTCATCCCCTTCTCAGCAGATACATTTTTTTATTCAATTTTATGTATAAATCAGCACATTTCATTAAATTTTTTAAATTAAATAATGAGATAGACCTAAGGACAATTTAGAATTATGAAGTAGTTTAATAACATCTGTTAAAAACTAAGTGTTTTAAAAAAAATTCGTTTTTTTAGAAACTCATATTAAGGTATCCGACTACTTGCGAAAACTTTTTTAAAAAAATGGAGATATTGGAATTTTTTGTGGTTTTTAGATTTATTTTGTACATTTTAAGAAAAGTATGCTGAAATTAAGAAGAGATGAAGAAATTATTATTACTAAAATGGGAAAAAATTTACATGAACGGGGGCCTTTATGTACAAAACGTTTATGAACAAATTTTCAATTTTAATGTCTTGCTTTGCTATTCATTTTTGAAGTGACCTTCAGGATAAGGGATAAAGGGACTGTAAATTTTGTAACAAAACAGTGATTTATAAATCTGAAGCTTGCTCTGTAACACTTCTACTGTGTTATGCAGAACATACACAAAACATTTCAGTTAATTATTTTCAAAACTTTTTGAGCAATCGCTGTCCCGTTTGAGCATTTTAAAAAAATACATTTCGAGTAAAACGCATTTTAAAACGTGACATCTTGCTTAAAAAAGTGGCATTTGTTTTTATTAAAATACTTGCAGTTTTTATTCTAGTAAATGGAAAATAACTAACTTGATATTTTTATAAAGCTAATAAGATGGCCTATAAAATAAAACCATAAAAAAATTGTCAATTTTGGTCAAATTCACTATTTTAGGGTAGTCGGATTCCTCAACAAGAAATTTTTTTTACTCATTGCTCTCTCCTTTTCCCCCAATGTAACAATTATTTTCTTCGTAAACTGTCATTTTCGAAGCCCATATCAATATATGATGAGTCATGATTTCTCTTTTTTCTCCCACTTCATCATCTTTATCGAAAACCTTTTCGTCAACCTTAAATGATGTATCCAACATATTTTTTTTCTAGACTTCCATTTCTCAATTCAATTTCAATGATGCTCACTAGCTGACAAATGAACTGCAGACAGTTCAAATCGGACTAACAGTGCTTAAGGTATCACATACATTTACGTGCAAGTCTGAAAAGTCTACTTTTAAAATTCATTTTGCAATCAGTAATGCGATGGTTTTCCCAATTTTTAAAAGACTTTCTGAACACAGGAAAAAACGAGAACGTGGTAAAATGTGTCAAACCAACCATTTATATTTTCATTATATTTCATTAATTAGTCATTTACATTTTCCATTAATAAGAGCCATCTATATGAATTTTTATGTAATTATACGTATATTAAAGAAAACGCATAATCTTTCACAGTTTTGTTTTATGAGTGAAAAGAACACAGAGAAAACACACAAATAATTTTCTTATACTTTTCTGAAGAATAAATTTATTTAAGTATATTTTTCATTGACTTCAAATAAGAATAAAGTTCTTGGCTGAAGTCATCGTAGAATATACTTTCATTTTACTATTAAAAATCAGTTAGCAGGTGACTTGAATATCGGCATTGCGTATCACCCATTTTTGCCCGCCTGTACTAGACATTATCATACGACTTTTTTCGATTTTTCTCACTTTCTGAAAATATTACAATGAATGCATCTATTTCTGATAACAGAATATGTGCTTAGCAGCAAGCAACTGGATAAGCTACTGTTCAGAAAGTATCGCATCGGGATAATATTTTAGGGGGTACACAATGATATATTGCTGATAGAATTGAATTATATTTTGAGCAGACAATCGATTCTCAACGATTGATCCAAATTACACCCCCAGCTGCCACACCAGATCAACTTTGGCAACGTGTGGAAGCTGCTTGGTCTGCTGTACCCCAAGAACACATCCAAAGTCTCTTTGAACTAATGCCGAGGCGTGTGGCAGCGGTGATCTCCAACAATGGCGGCTACTCTGGCTACTGATTCTGGCAGGAACCACACTTCAGAGAAGTCTATAAATTTAATCATTTGATACTTGGTCAACATGTTATCTACAAAATAAATTTTTTGTGCTATCTCTTGTCTTTTTTGGTGTTGCATTTACGGTGGCCACACAGCAGTGTAATATATAGAAGATTATATAGAATAGAAGATGTGGGAGATATTTCCACATTAATTAGTGACATTTAAGTGTTGCGTAGTTATTTGAAAGTTACAAGATAACATTAATTTTTTTTTTATGTTTAAAAAGGTGCGGACTAGGTGGCGGGTTGGTTTGCTGGGGGCCGCACCTAAAGTTAAATTCAACCTGGGCCTAAGCCGGTGGATTTTTTTTGATGAAAAACCAGCCCATATCGTATGATAATACGGCATGTAAAAGATCCATAGAGTGTCTCTTTGTCTTGGTCCTAGTGGGGGTTTCATCCCCCAGGCCCGGACCCCCCTCTGGGAGAAAACTGGGGCCAAAATTCCCCCGCGACGTTTGGGATACCCCTTCATGGTGTCCCTTTTTAAAAGCGATCCCCACCCTTGGAAATGGTGGACCTGCAAGGGTTGTTACCCCCCCGCCCATTGGGAAAAAAAAAAACAAAGTTTGGGAGGTTGCATCACATATCAGATATGCAACAATTCATTATTACCCTTCAGCTTGAGGTCCACTTATCGTGTAAAGATTGTTAACGTTTAAATTAATAAAAGAAAAGTAAAATATTGCAAATTTTCCCTTAAATCATTTTGTATTTTTAATGGTTTTCCACCCATGCTACCTAAAGAACACCCCCCCCCCCAAGAACCCAAATTCAGCAATCTCCCCCCCTAAACCAACATGAGGAAGAGGTAACGTAAAAATTAAAGAACCAAAGGGAAAACAGCGGGCCCCAACACTGTCTTAACTTCCGAAAGGGGATACAAAAATTTAAAAAAATGGGAATATTACTTTTTTCCCAAAAAATTTTTAAAATTCGGTATTTCTTTTTAAAAATTTTTTTGTGCCCCCAACTCGCTTTTTTTAATAGAGGGAATGGGCCCGCACCATGCCCTTTCCGTGTTTTTGATACAAAAACTGTTTACTACACCCCGAAAAAGATAAAAAAAAAAATTGGATTCAAACATTCCCTAATTGGAGTAATCTATAGACAACGGATATTATTTTTCAACTCCAGAAGGAATGTTACTGAAACGGGTCCTGGTTCCCATTTTGTTGACACTAGAGAGGTGCAGAAATGTAGGAGAGCAGTCAACAAAAAGGTCAGCGTAGGAAAATATATAAAAAAAATTCTGTCAAAGAGTATGAAATGAAATGAAAAACTACCCGTTCGATTGCTCCAAATTCTATGCTTGATCTTAGGCAGAAAGGCAGTTGAGAAGAAATGAGAGCACAAAAAATGGCGACCTTGGGTGAAGGATGTGTTTAAATCGAGGTCGCTTAAAGGTGTTTTCATTTTGTTCGTTATTAAAACCAAAATTTGGAAAAACAATCTCATAATTTTTAAAAAAAAGGAAATTTTTTCTGTGGGGAATTTCCCCTTTTTTTTAAAACCAATATTTTGGGAAAAAAAAAGAGGGGGTTTGTGAATGTTTAATATTTTGGAAAAGACGTGAATAATTTAAAAATAGTTTTGCTATTTTTAATATTTGCACTCCCCCCCTTTAAAAAAGACATATTTTTGGCCTTCTTCCCCCCCCAAAAAAAAAAAAACAACATTGTGTTCGTTTTGGCCCTTTTTTGTTAAAACCCGAAATTTCGGAGGGCAGAAAGTAATTTATTTTAAGAAAATGGGTTTGAAAAATGAATTACCCTTAATATCTTCATGCTCGCGTTATTTCTTGTTAAGACACGAACAAGTTTTTTTTTTCCTGGATTATTTCTCTAATGTATCTCATTTCTAATTAAGAAGATTTTTTCGTCGTATTTCGACAAGGTAAAACTAGGTGAGGTGGGAAATTTATAAATACTAAAGAAATAATTCATGTTATGTTTCATAATTCTCTAACAATGTAAAAAAACTAAAGTATTTAAAGTATCCAACTACGTTCGGAAACGTGATTTTGCAAAAGCGCATAAATGGATAATTTTCAGGATATTTAGTGTCACTTAGATTAGAATACATGTGTAAAATTGTTTTAAGGACATTTTGACAAAAAAGTTTTTTAAAATTTAAATTTTTGGGGTTTTTTTAAAAAAATTAACTTTGAAAAATTTGTTTTTCAAAATTTTTCCCCTTTTTTGTGAAAAATGCTTCTATAATAATAAATTTTGCCTGTTATACCTAATTTAAATTTTTCTACAGAGGCTCAACTAGAATTTTTGAAATATATAAACTTAGAAGTGGGTTTATCCATTTTTTACGACAAAAAGAAGGGAGAAATTTTTAAAAAGAAAAAAACGCCAATAATTATTTCAATTGGTGGTAACTCTAAAATAAGTGAATTTTCTTGGGAAAAATTAAAAACGGGAAAAATATTATTATAATAGAAGCATTTTTCAAAAAGGGAGAAACATTTTGAAAAAAGATTATTCTTATTTAAATTTTTTGCCAAAATATTAATTTAAAAAATTTGTTTTTTCAAAATGTCCTTAAAACAATTTTATACATGTATTCTAATCTGAGTGACACTAAAATTCACGAAAATTATTCATTTATGCGCTTTTTTAAAATCACGGTTCGGTACATAGTCGGATACCTTAAATGCATGTACATTTTGTATCTATATTTTAAAGGTGTAAAATTAATATCTAAGCCCTTATTTACTCCGGATGTGTTTTAAAGTATTTTTATTTTTCCCTTTTATTGAATGCAATAAAGGTTTTTAAAAGGGGAAAGGAAAATTTTAAAAAACCCCCCGGTTTTTCAAACTGTGGGAATTTTGAAAATATTTTTGAAACATACAAAATATCAACAAACGAATAATTGAAACTGATTATAAAATAACTTTGTTTGCAAATGCATCTCATAATAAATCAATGATTTTTTAAAAAAAAAAGAACTTCTTATACAATAATTTTGCACTTACCCCGGGGAAATTTAATTATTTAAAAAATTTTCCCCCCGCTTGTTTTCCCTAAAAAAAAGTAAAAAAAATTACCTTAAAAAGGGGGGGGTTTCCCTTTCGGGAAACACGTGACACGTGACGCCCCGAAAGGCCGCTAGTTTTCCATCCCTACTCTCGGCAATGAAAAAGAATATCGGAAATTTCATTCCGAACTGTAATAATCTTCAAAATAAGTTAAAACGTAAAAAACCAAAATACGATCTGAGGGATCTCGAATGGCGAAAAAGATAAAAGCATAGGGAAAAAAAATCGAATATATTTCAGTTTTTATTTCTCCCTTTACGACCAAAATTTCCGAATCCTATTCCATTCTTCCAATTTCATTCGAAAGTAACAATAAAAAGAAAAAACCTCTGGGGGGTCGGGGGATCATATTTTTACATCCGCATCTGTATAAAGGACCCAAAAGGTTTATTGATTTGGCCCAAATGTTGTGTGGTTGAATCGTACCCACACAGCCCATCGATAGAAATGAGTTAATTATTGTTTATTATCTTTCGAAAGAAGTGGCTGATGAGCTAAGAACAATGATCATGCGCCAAAAGGGGGAAAAAGGCCCTCCCTTTTCCTTCCCGGGCTGGGATCACTTCCCAATCACCACAATGACTTTGGTGCTTTTTTAAAGGGGTTTAAATAATCGAAGGTTGATTAAAATGTTTTCCCTGGCGCCCCCCGCGTGCGGATGATGACATTGCGGATTAGTGGATAATTCCGAATTAACTGCCGTAAACGATATGTTTAGAAGTGTTTATGTGAAAGATACGTTCGTAAACATTGCAGAAGGCGATGTCGAATTGTCATGAAAATTTATTAAGTAATTTGGAATTACACAGAAACTATTTACAATGTTTTTTTTTTAAAATTCCGATGTAGTAATAATAATAACTTTTATTGAGCTATTCGCCATTTTTTTTTAAAAAAAGAAATGTTTTATACCTCTGATGAGAATTGAAAATCGTTTTCAAATTAATGATACGGTTCTAATTATATTTCGAACAATAATAACCGTACCGTTTAAATTCATTATTTAGAATATGTTTGAAAATATTGCAATTTTATATTTATGATAGAACGAACGTGAGTAGTGGTATTCATACGCCCTTATGAGAATTAGGTATTTATAAGTATTGTAGATTAGATGTAGAATTGTTATGAGAAAAGTAATTTGAAACATATTATGCTTATATATATATACATATTATTATTATTATTAAGATTTTTAAAAGAAAAACATTTATGGCAACATTATTTTTAAATTTATTGAAACTTTTAAAAAAAATTCTTATGAAATTTTGGGAAAGGGTTTAAAAAAATTTGTAATTAATTATTTAGCTTTTACTGTTTTTTGGACCCGGAAAAAATTTTTTTTTATATTTGTTCATGAAGAGTAATTATACTATATATTTGAAATATTAATATAATAACTATACCTTAAATTTAAACTTTTATCATTAAAAAATGCATTTTAATTTAAAAATAGTTTTAAAAAATTTAATTAAACATTTTTTTTAAAAACTTCGCTTTTTAAAATTTCCCTTTTTTATTTAACTCAAATTATTTTGTTAATATTTAAAATGTATATTATACGAAATATTTCAAATAGGGAAGAATATATATATATATATATTTTAATTAAGATAATTAAAGATATTTCAGATAATTCAAAATACACTTTAAGTGAATTTTGAAATCATGTATGAATGTTCTCTTTTGTGAATAATATAATATAAAATTAAAATCAAGAACTCTCAAAAGTCATCGTTCATTTATCTAAAAATTAATCTATTTTTTTAGAGTTTTATCCATTTTTTAGATGACACATTTTGGGGAGAAAAGGGGGAAAGGATGGTACAAATTCCCCAAAACTTTTTCCTTCCGATTAAAACCTCTGTTCGATATGACAGCAATATTTCGCGAAGTTGGCGATGGATAAAGATGTGCACTAAAATAGTAAACTGTAGAAAAGAAGCATTAGCTGATTTGTTTATGAATACGAATGGCCTTGATGGGGTCGATTCAATAAATCAAGGTATAATAATCTTCCACATTTTATGGATTTTGTAGCAAAAAAGCTATACAGGGTGTCCTAAAAATAGCACCAAAACTCTGCCCCTTAAGGGCGCAAACTTTTGCATAAACTTATATATTTTTTTGGTCTTTCTTTAAACCCTACAAATCCCAAAAAGCCTGAAAACTTCCATAGTTAACGAAAAAAAAATTTTAAAATTTTGTTGATGAAGGGAATAAGATACATGGTGGGTTCCCGGATGAGGCTCCGGGCCTTGCTGTGCTCCTGTACGTTTTTGCTGGATATGGCATACTCCGGTCACTGGATCGGACGTGGACGTCCGGTTCTGTGGCAAACCAAAGACCCCAAATTTCCCACCTTGGGTTTTTTTAAAAAGGGGGCCCATCCCCGGGGGAAGGGGCGGGGAACAGTGGCAAATAAACGGACAAAATTTTGCCCCTTTCATGTTTTTGAAATTTCCGGTAGACACCAAGATGCTGCGACGTAAGCCCTTTGAACATCCGTCTTTTCAAATATTTGCAAATACTTGTGTTGATGATTTCAATACGGTGTTTTTTTCCTTTCATCGGCTACTTGGTTTTTCGTATTTTTTCAAACTAAGGACCGTACAAGCCCTTTACTTTTTTATGCCCCTAAAATGGGGGTTCTGGCTGTACAGAATTTGGGCGTTAATTTTAGAGCACCCTGAAAATGTTTTCTGTCAAAAAAGAAAAAAAGTTAATTTTTAGAAACATGTCGGGAAATCACAAGTTGCTCAATGCAAATTGTGTAATCGTTTATTATATTTTTTTTAATAGAATTTTTTTTTTTTTGATGAAGTTGTTTCAATGCTAATTCAATATATTTTATTTTATATTCTTTGATGTGAGGAAACAACACGAAATATCCATTTTTTTAATTACTTAAACCATAGAAAGATTATTTTTTAATATTTCTTTAATATCCCTTGGTCACCTTCCTTTCATTCATTTTTAGAATGAAAAATATTTTCTCTGGACTGAAAAAAAATGGAACAGAAGAGCGCAATGTTGTTTTGTGAGTGAATGAAGTATGGACATTTTGGCTTGATAGCTATATAAAACTTTAAAAAAAATAATTGATGGTCTTTTCAATGTTTACGTGTACTAGATTTTTCAGCGCATTATTTCGACTCAAAATCATAATTCACGTCCTTTTTTTACGTTATTTATAAATAAAATATACGATGATAAATTCCTGATTGAATAAGTAAAACAGTTTTCTGGATTATGTTACACATAATGACTACGACCAGAAAAATCTTGATTCTGCTTCCTCGACGGACACGTTCAATTCATCATGGGGGAGGAATGGAGAAACTTGTTATAGCAATAAATATTTACAACAGCTAATATAAACAAGTGCGACAATTCTTATTTTCCTGATATATGAAAGATTATAATTTAATGGCTTTAGTTAATGGTGAAAAACGTGTTCAACAATGTAATGCGACAGGGTACCTAACATACATTATTTTGAGTTCTACGTGAGCTTCAAGTTCTACGTGACGTGAATGGAACCTACTGATGGTGGTTGATCCATAATATTTTTTCAAAATACAAAACTTCTTAGTTTTTCATGCATAGAAATAAAACTAATAAGAATTAAGCATGAAAATATTATCAGATTAGTGAATTTTATCCATTTACTTGGTGACTGGTGACAAAAATTCCGGGAAAAAGATGAAAAAAAAAATGGGAAAATATTTTTTTCCCTTTTAGTTCAAGGCCATATATCTTTTTACGGTTTTTGCAGAAAAAGCGGAAAGGGGAATTTTTAGGATTTAAGGAAGAAAAATGTTTATCGTGGGAAGCATATCAATGAAATGTACAAAAATTATACTCCTCACGTGAGCATCCGTTTCTGATTGTACTGGTTTTAACATAAGATACTTATGCGATACGTGGTCCTATGTGATAACCCAGTGTCGGGAATTTTTGCGTAAGTCGGGGTATAAACCCCGCAAAAAATGTAATTTTTTAGTTGGTTTCTGAAAATTAAAAAAAAATAAGAAAAAAAAGTTTAATAAAAACCCAAAATAACCCCAAAAAACAAAATTAAAAAAAAGTTATTTTTAAAAGGGATCCCGACTACGTTCGGAACCGTGATTTTTCAATAGCGTATAAAAAGGATAATATTTATTATATTTAATGGGCATTTTGATTAAAAAAGTATATAAAACTGTTTTAAGAATAGTATTATAATAAAAAATTTTTTTAAGTACAATATTTTGGGCAAAAAAGAACATAGAATGACCCATTTTTTAAAATTTTCCTTTTTTGGAAAAATGCTTCTATTATAATAATATTTTGCCTGTCTATAGCTCCCGAACCCCTGTACAAAGGGTCAATTAAGGGAATTTTTTTAAATATATAACCGAAGTGGGGGTTTTTTTATGTTTTTTCGTCAAAAAGGGGAAGAAATTTTAAAAAACCCATAATTATTTCAAATGGTTGCCTGAAAAAAAATGTGGTTTTTTAAAAAAATAGTTGAGCCCCCTGTACAAAAGGGCCCAGCTATATAACCGGGAAAAAATTATTTAACCCCCCCAAAACCCTTTTCACAAAAAAGGGGAACATTTTGGGGGTTTTTCCAAATTTAATTTTTTCCCAAAAATTTTGGATTTAAAAAATTTTTTTGTCAAAAAAAGTCCTTAAAACAATTTTTATACATGATTTCCCAATTTAATTTTAAACCCCAAAAATCATGAAATTTTCTGTATATTGCCTTTTTAAAAAACACGGTTCCCAACGTAGTCGGATAACCTTTTAACCGTAGAAGGTTTCCCCTAAAATCTAACAAAAATAGTCTGCCGGCTCAAGGAAATGCTTTTTTCTCTAAAAAAATTTCCCGGAAGCGTGCAAAAATTTTTTTTTTCTTTTTTTGTTGAAAAATACGCCCTTGGAAAATCCCTATTTTCTAAAAAATTTTTAAATCTTTTTTTTTTTTCCCAAATTTAAAATGAGGGGCCAAATTCCCAGCTGTCCCTTCGGGTGATTGAACTGGTCTAAAAACCAAGTTTTTCAATTCTTTTCATTTCTATGAATTCTTTAATTGTTAGCTCCCCTGGGGAATCCAGCGGGTTTTTAAACGTCATCTCTTCCCACTTCTAAATTTATTTGCCTGGGCAAGATCGACAACTTCTGCAATCACTTTACCAATTTCATCAGGCTCTGCCCACCCTTTGAATTTCCGAATCAAAGAGATTTGAAAAAATTTGGTTTACCCCAAATTCAAGTAAGTCGGGTGGGGCTTAGTGGGGGTTTTTTTTGTTTTTCTTTATATATATATATATATATATATATATATATATATTATTCACATTTTTAAAATTACTTCTCTTTAATTATGTAATCTTCGAATGATGCTGAATTTGCTCAATAATTGAAAGTATTCTATGTTAGGCTTAGCCCTCATGAAGAAATGTTACTTTCAAACTTTAAATATACTATCTTAAATTATTGCGTACTAACCTACGAGCAAAATATACACCAATAAATCTGACGGTAGTAGTCTGAATGCAATCGAGTATATAATGACAGGGAAATAATTTCTTTTAATTTCTATGCACTCTAGTATGATCGATTTTTGTTTTAAAAAAATCACATTATTAGTTATGTTCCTTTTAAATTGTATGTATTTTTTGAATTTCTGAATAAGTTTTTATTTTATTTCTATGATGAATAGAAATGGGGATATAATGGGTTGTTTAAAAATTAGCGTGTACTTAAATAAGCATTTTTTTCTAAGAAAAATATTTAAATTTCCTTTTTTCCAAGATGAATATAAAAAAAAAAAGCACTTTTCCTCATACATGTCGTTTAAATCGCCAAAGATAAAAAGAGGGAAAAAGACAACATTCTTATAAGGGTACCAAAAATGTTCTTTCACGGGAGTTTCTTTAAAATTTTTAAAGTTTTCGACTAAAAAAAAATTAAAATATTGTAATTGTAATTTTTTATATCTGCAACTTTTCTTAATGGAATACAAATTAATTTTTTTTAAAAAAGGTATAACTATTTTCTTAAAAAAATTTGTAATCAAAAAACTACCAAAAAAATTTCCCACAAAAGTCTTCTACACTTAACAAAAATCTCAATTTTGCTTTAAATATTTTTTTTCTTTTTTAATTTGGGACTTAGTAAGATATCTTTTAGTGTCCCCAAAAAAACTTTTTTAAAAATCTTGGTATAGATTTAATCAGTTTTTTAAAATTTTTTACCCATTTTCCCCCCATTCTTCTGTGATTATTGTTTTTGCTTCACATTTTGTGTTTTTTTTGTCATGTTTTCCTTTTTTAAAAAACAAAATATCACCAATATTTTTTTTACTAAAGGTAAAAGGGCTGAGGGGGGGGGTTTTTTCCTTTTGGGACAGTTATAGGACACCAGTGGCGTACATTTAGAGCAGTGCGTTCAATATTAAAAAACCTTTTAAAAAAGAAGCGTTTCCAATATCCCAAATTTTTGGGGTAATTTTAAAAAATTTCTCCTTTTTAAAAAAATTTAAATAGAGTTCATGATTCCAATATCAACAAAAAAAACCCAAAATTTCCTAATTCTGGGGGCCCATTTACACCCCCAAGGAAAGAACACTTCCCCCTCCGTGTTTTTTGGGTCCAACTTAAAAAATTTTCGATTAAGTTTCAGAAAATTCAAAATTGACAGAAATTGATTGGGATGGGGGATAATTCAAATTTTTTGGGTTTCCATGGGGCCCATAATAGTTTGAAATGAAAAAAAAAGGTTTAATCCATGAATTTATGTGGAACAAAATCCTCCCCTTTTCCCTGCTTCAGCATGGGGGGTGAAGGTGTTCTGGCGGGGGGTAAATTGGGCCCCCGAATTATTTAATTTGGATTTTTTATGGTATTGGGAATCATGAGCCTATTTAAATAAAAATTAAAAAAGAAATTTTTTAAAATTTTCCGACCGAAATTTGGGTACTGGAGACGACCCAATTTTTTTAAAAGGTAAGGCGTCAAACGCACTGTTTAAAGTACGCCACTGGTTCCCCCGTAACTGACCCAAATTATGGCACCTCCTCAATCACTTTATTTTCCCAGTAGAACATATTTGGTGAAATTTTGATTTTTTAAAAAAAGAAAACATGATAAATAAAAAAAAAAATGTGAAGTAAAACAATAATCACAGAAGAATGGAGGAAAAAACGATGCAGAAATTATAAAAAAATGATTTAAAAACTATACCAAGACGCTTAAAAGTTTTTGTGGGCACTAAAAATATCCCACTAATACCCAAATTAAGAAAAAAAATACAATATTTAAAAAACTGGGTTGGGGATTTTTTTTAAGTGTAAGGGAAAACCCTTTTTTGGCGTAATTTTTTTTAGCTTTTTTAAATTTCAAATTTTTTAAAAAAGGTTTTAAATATTTTTAAAAAAAGAATTATTTCATTCCCTTAAGAACAAGTTGCAAATATCATAAAAAAATTTCAATTTCCAAAAAAAAATTTTTTTTTAGTCGAAAACTTTTTGGGTTTTATTGAAAAAATTTCAAGGTAAGAACACTTTTGTTGGCCCCCTGTATTTAAAAAAAATTGCAAATTTTAAACCATTTGTCGAACCATTCCCTAATTTCAACTTTCATTTAGTAATTGAAACTTTAAATGCCTTCGTTGATAATTTACTTTATTGAATGAATTAAAAGTTTGAAATTTGTAAAATTTATATAAAAAGATATTATTAAAGATTATATTTATCCACAGGTTATTTTATTAGATTAAAATATATTATTTTTCGAAGCTCACAAATAGTTATTATTTTGCAACTATGCTAGTTTAGTACATATATTGTATTCTTGTGTTTATACTTCTTTTTTTTTTAATAAAAAATTAATTTAGAAATCATTGTCTACTATTTAAAAATGCAACGTTGTAAATATCACAGAAAAACACGTATTAGATTCTCAAAACATGTAATTTTAAGTTTATCAAAAGTACCGTTACAAATTTATTTTAGTTCACAATTTTTTTTTTTTCCCCTTTTTTTGGAAGCACTTTGAACGTGTGCAAAAAATGTAATGCTTTTCATTTTATTTCAACACATTTCATACATTAAATAGCAAAAATATAACCATCCAACTCATTGCGTTTTTCTAAGATAAAAACCCCCACTACTTTATTCCTAATGATCAAATAGAGAAAATGGAAAAATATAACTCTTCCCTAGATCAAACAGAACATGGAAAAAAGCTTTGTTTTCAGCAAACAGCTTTTTATGAAAGAAATTTAAAGGAAAGAAAAATTTTAAATAAACTATTCCTTTTTCTGAGAATATCAATTTTTAATCTCGAAGGTTAAAAAGTAAAAGGGTCGTTTTGATTCAGCGAACCTTCCCTTTATTGCAAAGGAATGAATGTAAAAAAGTTTTAAAGTGGTATTACAGAGTGTCTGGTGGAAGAGTGGGGTATTTTATTCTAATTGCAGTCTGTCGAGCGGGCTGCGGGTATTTTATGTTTAAATGTTTCATCTCGGGATGTCAGGGCAGAGTACTATAAAACCCGTAACGAAGCATTTCTTTTCAGGCTGAAAAGGGTCTTAACTGTTTTTTGTATAAAGGAATCCAGCTGTGTGTCAATAAGCCCTTGACCGGGTTTCGCAATTACGGTGGTCAGGTCGCGAAAAGCCCTTTGCTGACGGTCGACGTAATATTCAGTCCTACTGCCAGTACTGTACCGTTGATCAAAAGAAAGACTGATGCTAGTTTAATTTGTCAAAGCTGAAAACCCTCACATTGGTGTAATGTGGAAATTTGGAGTGTGGGGTGCCAGTACAGATGCCTACCCTTTCATTTTGTAACGGGTACTATACGGGTTCTTCTACTAATCCTCATGAGGAAACTAATTTTTAATTGTGATTTTAATTTAAAAATCGCTTTCCGTGGAGATGACTTGATTTTATGCAAATCTAACTATTTAAGTGAAGGTCGCTTGAGTATGTGAGTTAATGGTTAAGCGTTGATCGTTAAGCGTGAAATCGAAGTATTTGTAAAGGTGAACAGCGACTGGGTGGTCGCGCATCTGGAGATTAGCAGTCGACGTAGAAAATCCACCAGGAATTGGTGAAATAAACAACCTTGGAGTTGACCGAACTATCAGACTTCAAGAAGGACCATAACAAGGGGCTACAATCCTGATAGGGGAATTTCAATAATCTAATACATCCGACTAATAGTTAGGGTTTCATATTGTTCTCAGGATTTAACTTATAAAATTATATATTTCATAAAGTGCTAAAGATAGAGTAAAAGTAGCTATTTTTTAGATCATGTCTGCTTCTACCTCGAACACTCTCACACCCATGACCTTCGGAGGCACCTTAATTTGAGGTATCCGACTACGTTCGGAACCGTGATTTTGCAAAAGCGTATAAATGGATAATATTTATGATATTTAGTGTCACTTAGATTAGAAAATGTATATAAAATTGTTTTAAGAAGATTACTACACTAAAAAATTATTTAAGTACAATATTTTGACAAAAAATGAACATAGAATGACCCATTTTCAAAATATTCTCCTTTCGTGAAAAATGCTTCTATTATAATAATATTTTGCCTGTATATAGCTCAGATCTCTGTACCGGAGGCTCAACTATGTGAGGTTTGAAAAATTCACATTATTTTCAGAGTTACAACCATTTGAAATAATTATCGGCGTTTTTTTCTTAAAATTTCTTCCCTCTGTTGTTGTCGGAAAACATGGATAAACCCACTTCTAAGTTATATAATTCAAAAATTCTAGTTCAGCCTCTGTACTGAGGTCTGAGCTATATACAGGTAAATATTATTATAATAGAAGCATTTTTCACAAAAGGAGAATATTTGAAAATGGGTCATTCTATGCTCATTTTTTGTCAAAATATTGTACTTGAATAATTTTTTATTATAATAATATTCTTAAGACAATTTTATATCCATTTTCTAATCTAAGGACACTAAATATGAAAATTATCCATTTATGAGCTTTTTTAAATTCACGGTTCCGAACGTAGTCGGATACCTTAACCGAGATTCAAAATTATGAGCCCTCACCGATAGCCCTCGTGTAGCTTCTGAGAGAAGTACTAATGAACGATTATAATGCTAATGGACAATATAAACCTTAAGTTAATTAGTAAAATAAAAAGAAAATGGCTGAAAAGTCTTTAAAAAAGGGATTACATACATAGCGTGTGATTAAAAAAAATTTATATTGTTACGAATTTTGTGTAAATAGTGAAAATAATTTGTATTTGGATGTTTGATGTATTTATATTACTCTATGTTATATTTATTTTATGTTAAAATTGTACTATTCACAAGCAATGCCGCCCCTTACGTTATAATGGCAATTCAATGAGAACTTGACGAAATTTTGGCGTTAGAGCCAAGTTGGTATCATTTTTGGCGACCAAGTTGGCGAGTTCGAATCCTCTGGATTATTCTAGAAATTTGTGGACAGGTCCACTAACGTCACGCTCTATAACACGAGCGGCTATATTTCTGGAAGTTTCTGCCGCGCCTATAAATAGAGATGCTCGACCGAACGAAAGTCAGTCTGATTTCAGCCAGCGAATAGTGAGCATTGTTTTGACTAGTGATTAGCTCGGCTGTGCTTGTGAATAATCTTTTACATACGTGTCTTTTAAACACTGATAATTGTGTTTGAATGCTGTTGAAGGTGTGAAGACATTCGGAGATTTACTCTGTGAATATTGCTGCGGAATCCTGTATTTAAAGGACTGGATTTTTGATAATAAATTCGCATCGCTATTGAAGAACTGTTTATTTTCTGATTGCTTTGCATAAAATCCTCGAACCCAATATTAACAATATTATCAAGTTCTCACTTACGATATCGGACATTAATTTTATTTTAATGAAAAGTTCATTGTGAAGTTAATAAACTACTTTTTTATTAATATTTCGAAATAAGACATTCTTTATCCTAATTTATTTTTATCGAAAAATAATTTGAATTCTCTTTATTTCAAATTCAAGCTCAAGGCTCTCGTTTACTAACCATTTTTTGAATACCTGAGCGTGATGATAATCCCTAATGCAGTTTCTAATTATCTTTTCAAATCTATTTACTTTTATTTATTGGAATACAATGTAATGAAATTGAAAAAGAATACGAAAAACGAGGAAAGTTTCTATATGTGTTTACTTTTCCATCTTTCTACTTCTGGAAGTATTTTCGTCTTCTTTAGTGATTTGATTTGTTTGACGGATTTTGAGCCTCGACGGACTTTAAAGTTCGTCAACCCCTCTTTATGAAGAGTCTTCTTCAGTAATGCAAGGACTCGAACACACGACCATGACTCCTGGACAATCATGACCTTTTTAAACACTTGTTAGTATTTAAATGTGGGATTCCGCTGCAATTATACTACTAGAGTCAAAGAGTTATCGGAATAGTCGTCTACATTCACGTAGATTTTCGTTGGAGGGGAAATATCTGTTTGGGAGGTTGGTAGCAGTAATAAGGTAAGCACACAGGCATCTGGAATTCATTTCTGATAAAGACAATTTTCCATTCGTCGGATTTTGAAATGTCGTTTTTGGAGCAGCGTATAAACATCAAATTCTGCGTCTTTCTCAAGAAATCACTTTCTGAGATACTGAAGATGCTGAACAGGGGCGTAGCTACCACCGTATCAATGATACAGGTCCCCAAAATGTGTCACTACAGTCCCACTAACAGGACTCTCATGTCTAAAAAAAAGACCCAAAGGACCTTTGATACAGGGCCCACTCAGAGCTAGCTACGTCAGTGATGCTGAAGTAAACATACGGAAACGATGTCATGAAAGAAACGTCCGTGTGCGAGTGACAGTTTACTTGAAAGTCGCACACACATCAAAGATGACCGACAGACGACTGGGTGCCCCTTTTCTTCTTCTACCACAGATGAGAATGTTGAGCACATTCGAGAAATCGTGTGTGTAGACAGACGGATAACCATAGATGCTATTGCCTCTGAACTTGGAATTTCACGTGGTAGCATTCTTCATGATGATTTGAAAATGAACAGCATCGTGTGTTTGCACATGGTACCAAGAAGTTCTATGACTTGAACAAAAAGAAATGAGAATGAACATGTCCAGGATTTTGATTGACAAGGTTGATGAAGAAAATCGTGATAGGTGATGATACATCGTGCTTTCTTAACAACCCCTACACAAAACGTCAGTCAATTCAATGGAAAGCAAGAACATCACCAAGGAAGAATAACCTTTGGATGGACAAAAGATGAGGGAAAATGTAACGAAACAACTGAAGGACCTTTCAAAAAACGGATTCCAGGAGTGTTATGAACAATTATACGAACGCTAGAACAATTGTGGGCAGAGTTGCCAGAAACTTATGCAGCAAAGTAGCACGAAGAGGGAAAAAAGTAGCAAAAAGTAGCGAATCGATTTTCACTTGCAATTCATAAATATAATTTTTTTAATTTTGTAAAACTGTTTTAAAAGCTACGTTAAAATGCTTCAATTATTTAATCATTTAAAATGCATTCAAATTCTTTCTGCTAAGTATCGTGATCTGCTGTGTCATTTTTATAAATTTCTGAATTAGATTGAAGCATTTGTGGGCGATAGAATGAAATCAAAGCAGTAAGTGCCTCATTCTTCCGAAGTCATTTTGATTCCAAGAATTGACTCAAACAGCTCGAGGCACATTCGATTCCTTAATTTTTGTTTGTTTGTTTTGAAGTCACTGTGGAGAATTCCGTTTCCACAGTGACATTACTTAATGATAAGTTGTAAGCCTTTAAAGCAAATACACCTTAATTTCGTAAAAATGGATTTCCAACTGAGTCTTTTATATTAAAAATGGGACACATATACTCCATCATTTAAAAGCTCAGATTCAGATAGAAAAACATCTTTCAACTGTATGTTAAAAATTTGTCTTCATTGATTCTACAGAACATATAATTTAGATTGGTCTGCTAATTCCAAAGGCAGATAAAAAAAGTTTTAAAAAAAAAAGAAAAAATTATTTTAAAAAATATCAGGAGAAAATTTCTTTATCTTTTATAAAGTTCCGTAATTTGAAGGGTTTCGGTTTAAAAGTTGCTCGCATAAAATCTTAAGAAAATTATGACATCTTTGATATATTTCTTCAGTAGATTCTGTAGAAATTATTTTAATTTTGCTTGTGAGTTTATTCAAAAAGACATCCATCAAGTACTTCAATAGGCAAATAAATGCTTGTTAAACTCATGTCAACTTCGAGATTCACATATTTAGGGTAAATTGTTCTTCTTAAAAGAGTGTGGGTATAATCTTTTAATTCTTTCAGAAATTTGCAATAATCAACGTGATTACTTTGAAAGCAAATTAATCCACTCAAATTTGCTAAAATTATTAGCTGTAATTTAACAATTCTTAATTCTATCCATGTATTAATTTAAGTAAAGGAATAGTAAGACAAGTAGTTGATTGGAAAGAGAGGAATCTAGGCAGTGGTGTAACGGAGATATAGGGCCCTTTGCAAGATCAGCTTTTGGACCCCAAGCCTTAGTATGTACTTGGAGTCAGTCAGGTTTTGGGCCCCCTAGAATCCCTAGCCTCCCCGCAATGCAAGGTGTACGTTACGCCACTGAATTTAGGTCAAAACCTTTCAAAAGGGATTTAATCAGATTTTTATCACATAATCTCTCTAGATGACAAGTGCTTACTTTTGTCATTGTATGCAATTTTTTATAAGTTCAATGCTGCAACATAAGTTAATTAAAAAATAGATTTTTATTCTTTAATTCAATGTGCAGTACCGTGGATGATAATTATACAATGTACTTAGTTCTCTTAGAATTTGTCCTTTCACAATTTCTTTTCCTGTTTAGTATTTATGTAGAAATTCTCTCTAAGCCTATTTTTTAAGAATATTACAAGTTTCATTTTCATGCTTCTGTCGGGATTAGAAAGTATACCAACATTTTTTCTATCACTTGCAGTGAAAAAGAGTGGTGGGAGAGGGAAGTACACACTTTGATAGGTGCGATTTGTGGCGGTGGCGGGGAGGGAGGAGAGAAATTGCGGCGTTTCGGAGTGGTGAAACTGCAATTCCATGTTTTCTTTGGGTACTTCAGTCACTTTTTTATTTTATTTTTTTTGCAAATTTTCCCGAAGTTTGTTCCAAAACTTTTATATATGATTGAAAGTAGCGAAAAGTAGCGGGATCTTTAAGTGAAGTAGCATAAAATTCGCGAAGTAGCAATAGGATAAAAAAAGTAGCGAAAAGCTTTAAAAAGTAGCAAAATTCGCGAAAAATCGCGCGATCTGGCAACACTGATTGTGGGGATGCAGAAAGACAGTACTTTGATGTCTAATAAGATAAAATTATCTTCTATTTTAATAATTGTAGTTGACTTATTCCGGGAACTTATTAACCTACCCTGTATTTCCTAATAAAAAATATAATGTTATAAATAATCCACCAATTTCAAGTTAATAAAACAATAACATAAATAATATTTGTTTTTCGGCCCGTTTCCAAGTTTAACGCTTCTTTTCGTAAACATTTTTTTCCAAGCAAAAAACTCCCACTTACTTTCAGTTTAAACTCCACAGTTTCTGTACGAAACACCAACAAAAGAAATCAATGAAATGAAAAAAATAATCTTTATCCGCGACCTTTCTGCTAAAACTCGAATTACAGCATTCGAACTTAAAATTCTGACCATGAACCCTGAGCAAAGGAAAAAGAAGCCACAACAATAAAAGAACGCTTCTGAGGAGAAAATCCGTAACACTGACCCAGAAAGAAACGTTCGACTATAGATTAGAAAACCTTACGTGGGAAAATCAGGACGATTTTTGTAGGTGTAACTTCGGCCCTGATCTTGACATGCCAAAAATAAAAACCCATTACTCTTCCGTGCTGCCGTTTTGCTTGTCCGTGCAAATTTTAAGTGTTCGAACCGTTTGCGTGTGTTTCTCTCCGATTCATGGCGGATGCGGTGCAATCATTCTAAAAGAAAGGCGTGGGTCCGATTCGAGAACAGTCTTTAATCAACGAAATGGACATCATTAAAAGTTTTGGGACAATTATTGCATGCGAATTAAAGGACTTGGAAGAGTTATGTTTGAAAAGCGGAAGGAGGGAGGAAGAGAAATAAATTTTTGTTTTGGCCGAGTTCTCTTTCCCTCTTTTCATGCAAATTGATGTAAACAATATAGGATTAATTGTGTTTTGTGATTGAAAGGTTTTTTTTCCTTGTTTGACTTGAATATTTCTTTAAGTTGTAATCGTTTGATAGAATTAAAGATTATTATTTTCCCCCACCCAACTCTAGTTGCGTTTAATTTTGTTTGAAAGCAATTAATCTCCAGGAAATAAAATTGCATTTTTTTTTTGTAATACCTCTAACAATTTCAACTATACAATACCATTTTCTCCTTTAATTGAAATTAAAAGTAACAAAGGAGAAGGAGGAAAATCGCATCATTAAGAATTTCAGATTTGAAACTAATTATACCGATAGATATTTATGCGATTATTTCCTTAAATCTTTTATTTTTCATTAACGGAAAAGGATAGTAGTAACCCCTAAAAAAAAAAATGGCAATTTTTGTGACCGTAAGATCAGAAATTGGTTTTTGATTTTACTAACAACAGATCTTATACACGTTGCATCTTGTGACCGTAGTAGGTCAAGAATTTGTGGTTGGAGTGTCGCGGGTTCTAGTCTCGGTGCCACTAAAGACCCGCCGTGTAGAGAGGCTGAATCATGTTAAACTGTCGAGGCTCGAAGTACTTATTTTGACGTGGTGTGTTGGTTTGGGGAACGGGGTCAGATGTCATCCTCTTTACTTGACCATGATTCAAAATTACGAGATCTGTTGCCCTCGTGTTGCCTTATAGTACTTGCAAAGCTTTCTAAATTGCCTTATAGTTGTTATTAAACACTCATACACTCGCATGTTACATCCATTTGGGATATTATGAAATTTTCATACGAACATCATCCCGCAATCACACACACACACACAATTTCATTTTATGATTGTGATTCAGAATTATATACAATACCAAAATCATTTATTGTTATGTACACATCACCATACGCCATCGTGCAGTTCCTTCTGGGTAATTCAGACTTTAAAAAATATTTCAATGCGATCATTTTTGTTCACTTCTGGAAATGAATGAACTAATTGTTATCAATTGCCTATCAGCTTCAATTCTCACTTTAGTAAGTTATAAATAGTTTTACCAGTGAGATTTGCTTGCACATCATAAAATCCAGGTAAATCCCTGACTCTCATCTTCTGCAAGGAAAAAATATTTTTGAATATAACAGCAGCCTTAAAATCGGAATTAATGATAAATGTATTGTTGGAAAACTTCTCATGGGAAAAAAAGAAACAGCAGAATATTACAATTTCAGTACTGAAAAACGACTCTTTGTTTTCCTTTTTATATATTGTTGATAAAACATGAATGCGCACATGTATTTCATACGTAATTCAATGCTAATTATTTTTATTTTTCGTTGATGTCTACTAATGGTGTAAACTTCTTCACCTATTGGATGCTTCTTTCATGGAGCTGCATTTTGGATGTCTAGTAGCGAAAAAAAATCTTATGTTAAATAAAAGATAAATTGGAAAAAAGCGTTTAATCTTCAATCTGATTCTATTAAACTGTAATTGTCCTATAAGAATCTATGTAATTCATAAAAAAACATTAGGAAAAAATATTATATTAGAGAAATAATTAATATTAATATTATGTTAGAGAAATAATTAATATTAATATTATGTTAGAGAAATAATTAATATTAATATTATGTTAGAGAAAAATATTTAAAATGATCAAAAGTATAGTATATAAAACAAATGTTTATAAGATGATTGCAGAAATAAAAGTACGGATACACAGAGAACTTAAAGAAAAATACAAATTAAGTTTAAATTAGACGGGGGGCTTATTCGAGGAAAAGAGTATATTTTATTGTGATATATATATATATATGTCCCTCCCTCCAGACTTTAGGTAACAAGAAAGATGCTAAGAATTATATTACATATAATCTGAAAAGTGCTTCCAGTTTAAAATGATTCCCCATCCTTATTGATGTTATTTAAATAAAATGTGTCTCATGAAAATTATTTATTTCCCCTGCATTCTAACTTTATCTGTTTTCATAAATAAAAGCGAATAGAATTAATTTCCTGGGTGTTCGAGATATCTGGAATATCAATCTCGAAAAGGAAGACCCGCAGGCATTCTGCCGTTTGGATGTAAATGATGAGGACCCTTAAAGTAACTTCTAGTAAAGCAACATTTTTAGATAATAAGGAAGAAATTCCGCTTATTCCAAGTGACTGACACAAAAAAGTAAAATTCTCCGAATTTTTTTTATTTGAATTACTAGAGAATAGGAAATATCCTTAAAATGTGAAAAAAAAAATCCGAGGAGAATAGAACGTGTTAATCACTTCCTGAAATAACAATTTGAACACTTTTAAATTAGAACAAATTACATGTTACAATTTAAATTTAAATAAAACATGGTGTTCATCTTCAATTTTTTTTATATTTGATGGATTTCTACGTAGAAAGGAAAATGACTAAGCATTTTTATTAAATTAAATTACTTTCATTATTACAATTGAAAAAAGTGATAAATCTGTTATCTCTTTGTCATAACAGAGATATGTTGACTAAAATAGGTTTTAATCATTTTTATAAGGAAACAAGAATAGGAAATACCCCGATTAAGAAAAACAAGCCTTTAGAGATTCAGCAATTCAAAACGCATTTAAGTCCCAGCGATACCTATTCATCATCTTTAAAACCTCTCTCTTCCTTTCTCTCTTCTACCATCAAAGAATGACCGTATACAGGGGTAAGACTCAAAGTCCTCCCGTTGGAGTGGTGTGGAAATTAGGAGAGGGGAATACCCGCTCATGCGGTATCCTTGTTGCTTGACTATGGTTCAAAACCATGAGGTCCTTCTTCAGAGAGTATTAATGTCGAACTATAAAGCAAGACGAGAGAACTATAGGCGATGGACCTCGGAATTTTGAAGGGGCTGCGGTAACCCAGTGGTTGAGGTATCGGATCATGGCAGGCATGTCGAGTTCGAGCCTAGTACCCCTAAAGACCTGCTGTGTAGGGGAGTGATGCTGTAAAGTCTGTCGAGAGCTCAAACGTCCTCTCGTTGATGTGGTGGAGTAGTTAGGAGAGGGGGGTTGACTATGGTTCAAAATTACAAGGTTCGTCGCCAAAAGCCCTCGTGTAGCTGTGAACACACAGTGCGGCTTTAATATTCATTCACTCACTCACTCGAAATTTTGAATCTCGGTCAATTGATGAGGACGAAACCTGAGCTAGATGATCCCCCTATCCAAATTAACACACCACGCCAACGTGAGGAATTTAAACCATGACAGATTTAACATGCCTCATCCCTTTTACACGGTGGGTATCATGTGTCACTTGGACTCGAACTTGTGACCCACCGGCCAAGGGCTCCTGACTGGAATCTCTAAGCTACTAAAGCCATATATTGAAATGGCAATGCTGTAATTACAGAGTGAACGATATATATAGTTTTAGTTACTACTTTGCTAATTTTGGGTGTTTTATTTTTACATGTAACCGAACTTGTCTTATTTCATTTCTTCTTAGTATAATAATTTACAAATGACCCTTTAACAAAAATGAATTATTATAAAGTATATTATCGCACTAAATTCTCCCAAAATCGTAGATTCTTGTTTTTCTAATGTCGAATTGGAGAGAAACAATGATAATGTGTTTAAAATAAAATATTCTAGTGGTATCAAGTAATAGATAAGATTAAAAATTTAATTTTTTTAAAAGAAATAATCAAGAGGTAATCTGATGTGTAAAATTTTTATGTGCGTGTTTAAAATTGAATATTTCAAATAATATTTTCGTCGTTTTTTAATCTAATGCATTATTGTATTCTCAAGTGAAAAAGATAAAATTTTTTTCTTATTTATGTGAACTTGATACCAATGAGTTTTTTTTTTTTTTTTTCTTTATAGATATTTTCATTCTTTGTTTATGCAAAAATAATATTGTTTAAAATGATCGTTGTAGAAGATAGCCGTGCAAAACAAGTGATATTTGTAAACAGTTTTATAGAGCGTAAATATAATTTTGAAAAGAGCTACAGAGCTAATTGTTTATTTGTATCTATTATTTATTTGTATTACGCATACATTTCCAAAATATTTACGAAAAGCAACTCTCAAATTATATACCGCTTTAAAGAAATTTATTTCCATAGCATTATATATTTATTATTTAGTTTGAGTTGTTGAGGAAAAAGCTATTCATTAGAGTTCTTGAGCAAATCAATAAAAGGCTGTAGCAGCTCAGCAAATTAATGAACAAAATATTTGCGAAAGGAAACTGTGTTGTGAGTGAAGTAAAGAGCAAATTAAATAATTATTATTTCGTTTTTAAAAAACTATAAATGCAGTTAGACTTATGTTATTTAGTTTTTCAATATTTGAGAAAGTTACTGCTAAGAAGTTTAACAGTAGATCTTATTTTTTATCTTCTTAATGACGTCAAGTAATTATTCCACAGTATCCATTTCTTATTTCTCTAGGAACAGCGAGAGGCTAAATTCCTCAAAATACCTCTTTCTCCTTTTCTCCTCTTAACAAATATATAATAATCTTCGACAAATAAAAAAGTAAGGTGTTATAAATCTTTTGAGGAAAAAAAAATTAATTTTGAATATTAAAGTTGTCACGGTTGTAGTTTGTGACACCGAATCAACAGACATTGTTATAAAAATAATCAATTTTATTTCGATTCTATTGATTTACGATCAATCAAGATTATAAACCGAGGGGGCAATCGATTGAGTTAATACCTTGAATTCGTAAAACATATAATTAAACATTTATATTAGTATGATCCGATACAAGGGCTCTCCTCAAATCACTCCTAGGTCCTATAAAACTTCTCTCTTTCACCATGGTATCCGACAGGCTTTTCGCTTATCTCACTTTAATAGTAGAGTAATCACTAACTCTAAAACTCCCATTGCTAGAGTTTAAATATCATTCAAATTAGCATAAAATCGTTCTGTCGACTTAAGGTGGTTTTAAACTCAAACAACAGTTAAAGAAGTACTTCCTCAAGATGAATATTGAAAGGACGCCAATAGGATCCGCCACACAGAACAGGTATTTGTTGTTTGATTATGCAATTCATACGACAGATAAATTACTTATAAAGTTCAAACTTCGAAGGCTATTGACATGGACCACATAATTTTTGAAACCCCGTTTAAGTGACAACATCTAAGCTTCGCACTGCGCTCTCTAAACTTCCACACCACGACAACGCAAGGGCTTTAATCCTCGACAGTTTTAATATACTTCGACCCCTCTACCAGACGGGTCTTCAGTGGCATTAGGAGTTGAAACCCATAATATGATAGAAATAGTGCAGGTTACAAATTCACAACCACAGAATTTCTCCGCCACTTGAATGAATCGAAATAAATACACAATAATATTCGTACTGTATTGTGAAATTAACAGTAATCAACTGTACAGAGCAGAGACTAAAATGATTGTGTGCGCGTGGTTATTCTAATAAGTTGCTTCAAGGTGTTACTTTTATTAAATCTGCGAATTTGAAATTTAAAGCTTTTAAAAATATTCTTACTAGTTCGAATTTATGCGAAACTCAAATGAGCGAGATCCTACTTTACATATACGCATACGTTTATCTTTTCATTTCGTTTTCCTTTCACCCATTATCAATTATCTACAGATTACTCGGAGAGTTTAAGTTTTAGTCACTGCTACTTCAAATGTTATGAAAAGGATTGTAAAAGAAAAATTTAAATACTATGATTTACAAGATATGCTAATGATATGGAATAATTTTCCAGTCTGTTGAGAAAAATTCTCAATAACGTATATTCTATTCGTCTCCAATATTTCAAAGATTTGTGTAAATATTTAACAAGATGGATTGTTTCAGTAAACGCTTAAGAGAGAATTCAAAGCATACGAATGACATACGCATTACGCGAGGAAATGTTTGAGTAGCTTGAGCAAAACTTTTAAATTTGAAGTAAATACTAAATTTTTAGTACAAAAATGCTATTGTAATATGTATTGAGAAAGAATTTTCGTTTGTGAAAACTAGAAAAATAAAATCGATGATATACATTTCAAGTTAAAGTTATTAAAATGAAGTATTTTTAAAATTATAAAGAGAAATATAGTTTAAATTAAGTATATATATATATTGTTTTAGTTATAAAATTTAAAATACCAGAGAAGCAGTAGTTTTTTAGCTTTTAGATATCTTAAAATGTTGAATAATTGGCAAAAATGATATTCATAATATATATTACTGTTTATATTTATTTTGAGAAAGAACGAAAACAAATGAACGATGGACGAAAATAAATGAAAAAATTATATTTGCTATGAGCTAAATTTTTATATAGTTAAAAAAGTAAGCATTTTAATTTGTATTTTATAGTACAACTAAAATTAAAAAATATTTTTGTGTGTGAAAAGGGGGGAAATATCCATTAAACATTAAAAAAAATTATACATTTTTTTTAAAGCTAATTATAATTCACAGAGATATTCGACATTTTGGTAATTTTTACTTTTGGTTATTCTCTACGGCAAGCAGTTCTCAAACATGGACCAATGAATTTTTTTTATGTGAATAGAGAAATGTTTAAAAGACTAGTCAGATTGTATAAAAATGTATTTAAATTTATTTTCAGTCACCCTGATTATAGATATTCCGTTTCCTTTCATCAATTATCATATTTAGATTGATTTGATTTAATGTTTTGATTAACGTCGCACACTCTTAACTAAACACGAGGGTTATTTGTGACGAGGAAGATACCTGAACTTGCATATCTCATCTCTGAAATTCCACACCACTACACGCGAAGATTTCGAGCCACTACAGATTTGACGTGTACTAGTCCACACTATACGGCGTGTCTTCAGCGGAACCAGGATTCAAATTCATTACTCACCGGCCACAAGTTCGAGACCATGACCACTTGGTTACCTCAGCCGTAGTTGTATTAAATACATGGGGCCGCGGTAGTCGAGTGGTATAGGTATCGGACCGTGGCTTGCCTTGTCACGAGTTCGAGCCCAGTACCACTAAAGACCCGCCGTGTAGGGCAGCGATGCACGTTAAATCTGTCGAGAGCTGAAACGTCCTCCCGTTGGTGTGGTGTGGTAGTTAGGAGAGGGGGTGCCAGCTCAGGTGTCGTCCACGTCACTGACCATGGTTCAAAATTACGTGGTCCGTCGCCAAAGGCCCTCGTGTAGCTGAACAGTGCGACGTTAATATTCAATCAATCATGTATTAAATACATATACACTACATTATCTCACGCACCGAATATTATAAATATAATTCATATATATATATATATATATATATATACCTTATCATATCACTGTGTTTAATGCTATTATTCACAAGAAAACTATAACTATCCTTTTCAATATATATACAAAAAAAAGATTTACGCACACACACATCTAGTGGCGTAACGTACATCCCCGCATTGTAGATGAGCCCAGGGATTCTAGGGGCCCAAGGCCTAACTGACGCCCAGTAGGTATTAGGGCTCGGGGTCCAAAAGCCGACGTTTCAAGGGAACCTAATATTATTCTCCGTTACGCCACTGCACACATTCCCCCTACCCATATATATCAATACAATTTTTAAACAAATAAGAATTCTTGTGTTTTAAAGAATTGAACAATTCAAGGATTTTACTCTCTCTCTTTTTTTTTTAAACTTGTCAGGTATTTATTGCTGCGAAAACGTCATTCAAATTCTTCGTGAATAAATAAAGGAAAATCCTCTTAGAATGTTGAATTATTTTTACTGCTATATTTTCTTCCCCCCTTCGAAATATTTCGCACTCTATTACAAATAACCATTCGTTCACTAAAGGATCCATCTCCACATTATCGTCAGGTAAAATGTGATATCTTTTAAGTGACCCTCTTCTCTTTCGGGGTAAAAGTCATCGAGAATCAAAAAGAGAATGAAAGAAAGAGAGAAAAAAAATAGATTCTCCGTTTGATTTCCCTTACAAGGCGAAATGACTCTTGACACTTGACTTCCCAATGTCAACGATCTTGTGCGACACACTCGAAAGCCT
Organism: Trichonephila inaurata madagascariensis; assembly: GCA_019973955.1. NCBI lineage: Eukaryota > Metazoa > Arthropoda > Arachnida > Araneae > Nephilidae > Trichonephila > Trichonephila inaurata. The sequence goes on from BMAV01021690.1 coordinate 108,920, forward strand.
CCTTTAATCCGTCTTCTCGAATACCTTTGGAAATCGTTCGCAATTAAACATCACCTCTTCAGGGGTGGAGGAATCTATTTTCTTTCGATTCGAGTTGTTGCGCGGGAAGGGGAAAGTGGGCCTTTTTTGGGCGAGTTCCGGCCCTTCTCTCGTAGTCATCACCAGGATCCTCTATCCTAAGTGGGTCACAGGTAATTGCCTATAAAAGATACGTTTTCGCCCAAAGGCACTTTATTTCTTAGCCGGCTCTCGTTGCAAGAAGCGGTTCTTGTTGATCGGTTGTGTGTGGCATGGTGGCACAGTTTTACGAAGAAGCCTTATAGATCTTCTCTCCTCTCTTAACAGAGGTTAACGGTTTGGTGATCGTGGTGGAACTGTTTTGCAGTTGGTGCCGAGGAGACAAGGATCTCGTAAAAGGACTACTTTAACGCTCGGGAGTGTGCCAGTGTTGTTTGTGCTTCTGAAAGGAATCCAATTTATCGATTGATTTAGAAGGTAGGTATATGATATATTTTAAATTCTGATGAATGGATGTATTTCTGAAATTGTTTAGGGTCGAAACAAAAGAAAAATGGGATTTATTAGAGGCAGGGATATGACTTTTAATTTTGTAAATGTGAAAACCGTTAAGGCTGTTTTCGCTATATGTACGAGAGCGTGAACTTGACGCGGAACACATTTTCGGACAGAAAAAATGCCGCGATTTTTTTAAAAATTGTGACATTGTAACTCGTGTATTTGTTTATAATATAGTGTTTTTAAAATTTCAAATTATTTCAGAAATAATTAGTTTTTCCTTTTAACATGTAAAAGGAAGCTTATTTAGCATTATGGTATAGGAAAAAAAATCGAAACACATTTTATAAAAGAAAAAAAATGTGTTATAACTCGGATAAAAATGAGTAGTTTGATAAAATAAGTGATTCTCTAAAGGATAGTGAAGCCAGAATATAATATTAAAGTTGGAGTCCTTTTATATCTGAAAAATTACTTGGAATTTGGTCCCTATTCTTTAACATTAGCCGAAGACAGCCTTAAGAGTGGATTATACCGCAAGAAAAATTTTGAAATCAAACCTTGATTTTTTAGAGAGGGAAACCTTAAACTTCAGTTGATATAATGACAATCTCTTTCCAAATTTTTGAACAACTGATTGTGGAATATACCACGGTGTAACATTTGGATGTTCTTTTAAAAAGCTTTCCCCAAAAAGGATAAAAATTCTTTCAAGCCTCAAATTTTTGGAAATAAAATTTTAAAATATTGAATTCAAAATGAATGAAGAAATTCGTGTGGAAAATGTAATGTATCGTGGTATAATTTAAATAAGTAAAGCGAATCTAAATAAATAGGAATAAACGTACTGAACCATTGCTTTGTTATGATTTTGGAATGGTTGTTTTTCTGAAACAATCTCTCAAAAATTTAGAAGGCCTTAATACGGCAATAGGAAGAATTCTTATTTGGGAATTTTGAATTTTTTATCGCAATGAAATATGTAAGTAATATTCCGCTTAAATACTCATCTGAGAAGCTCATTTGTTGATTACAAAAGTGTTTCGACCTTGATTCTCAAATAAACAGATCCAAGGTCATCGAAAATTAAGGCAAAAGACGACAAATTCTTGCAAATAGTGGCTTTATAAAAAGACAAATAGGTTTCAGATAAATTAAAAATGTTGATTTAATTTTCTTTTGAACAAACCTTTGGTGCTTTTTTGAGTATTATTTCTGGATGTTTTGTAATTTCAATGACCATAAATGTATAATCTTCACTAGAAAGAAATTTCGAAACATTAATATTTTTGGAAATAAGATGGCTGGTAAAAAACGTAGAAAATAATTCAGGATTTAAAAATTATTCATGTTTTTGTGTTTCTGAAGTTATGTGGTTAATTGCATTAAATATATATAAAGGTTAAAAGTTAAACATTACTTAAAAAATGGTAATTAGTTTAAAAACATTAGCTAAACAAGTAATAAATATAAACAGTAGTTAAAATTATTTTCATAAGAAGTTTTTTGAAAACAAGATTGCGAGGATAAAGTTGTTAGTCTAGAAAATATATGGTAGATAGAAACAAAAAAATATTTTAAATTATTTCGTATTTTTCATGCTCTTGTTTATCTGGGGAAAATATCAAAATTATGCAAAAATATCGAATATATAATTTAATTTTTCTTCTTTTCTCACCTAGATTTCAAATTTAATTATAAATTGAAACCATGTATATGTTTTTTAAATGTTTTTATAAGTGTCATAATTTAAAGAACGTTATAACTATATCATACTGTACATAATGGGTACAAAAAATTGGGAAGTTTTATAGTTATTTAATCTGACTCTTCATTATGTTAAATGCATATAGATGAGGATTTTAAAATTTTGTAATTTATTCTTTTATGTATATAACGGAAGTAAATTTTTTTACATTAAAAATCGATTATGTGTAATGTTTAAAACTTTAAACACTTTCTTTAGGCCTCATAATATGTAGGAACATTAAAGTATGTGAAAATGCAGATGATAAAAAGAATTGTAAGATAATTATCAAATTCTTTTCGAAACTTCTTCATTTCCAATTTTTTCTTACATAAAAATATTCATACATTAATGAAGTATACTCCAATTTTGTAATTCATATAAATTTAAATTTATTTGTTTTGCATTTTCTTTTGATAATGAGCATTTCAATTTAATGATATTTTTTTAAATCATTGCAAGTTTAAATGACATTAAACAAAAGTTCATAAATTGCAATAAGTTATTAATAACTATAAAGAAAGAAAAATTATCATTTTCTAATGTAGCATAATATTGAAAATTATGAGTTATTTATTTCTGATGGAAATTTAAAAATCAATTGACCTTTTAAAATTTATCGAATAAATGAAATACTCATCATAAAATTAAGCAATATTTGTTATGTATGTTTTGTTTCCGCACTAACTATATTTATGTTTACACAAAACTGTTTGAGTTGTATGTTTACAAAGTTTATACAGCAGTGTTTACATAAAAATATAGACTTTTGCAATACGTCATAAAATACATAATACATTAAGAAAAAGGTAAATCAAGAAAAAAACTGAATACATAGTCATATTCTTCTTGCTCTTAAAACATTTAGAGTTACCATCAATGATTTTGAAATACCTTCTTTATATTGAACAACCAGATATATTTTGTCATAGTTTATAACTTTTTATTTTTATAAATTTTATTGTTTTAATGATCAAAAAGTAAACAAATGTAGTATTCTAATTCAACTAAATTTATCATTATATCGGGTTAATTATGTTAAAAATATAGATATCTTATATATTTATTTATCTATTTATTTTGTTCTTATAATTTGTCTTGGACTTTGGGTATATTTTTTAATCCATAGTCTTTTCATACAATCGACGCAGAGTATTTGTAAACTTTTTGACTAGTTCTTCGGTTCTAAATAATATAAAATGCTTATAATCCTTCAAGAAGTTTAGAATTCTATTTATTACATTAAAATCTTTGCATTCAGAATATTTTCTAAAATCCTTTTCTTATGAGATGCTTTAAATGATCATCAACCGAATGTAAGTATTTATTTAATATGTAATTTTTAAATATTTTTATGAACGAATAACATTAAAACAATCATTACATTTTTATGAAAATGGCTATTTTTGACCCTTAACTTAGTAAGGAAAACTTATTCCTAACTATACACCTAAGAACGATACTTTTTCTCTGAAAGACTTCTTTTCAAAAAAATAACTTCGTTTCAATCTGCATTTAAGAGGTCTGCCTATTACCTACTGTAGCTTTATGTCTCATATACCAAAAAAAGTTACATTAACTAGCACACTGACACTAACTAACACAGTTTCACTAGTAAATATCTATGTCACGCTGGTTAAAGTAACAAAACGTAAGGTGCGGGCACCCTCTTCGTCTGTCAGCCAGTAAATGTCTCAATATGCAAAAAAGCCACAAAAGTCACCAAAAAGGCGTGCTAGACGAACTAAAAAAAAAGGTCGCTCGTTGAGGGGGAAAAGCGAGAAAACTCAAAAGTTAGCGGCGTGTGCAGGGCAGGTCTGACCCACTTTATAACCTCTATGAGCAAAGGTCTGAACACGATGCCTTCTCATTCAAGGATGGGATCGCGACTGTGACATACACCTGCCCTCTTCGTTGTGTGTGGATATTCCTACCGTCACTGAACTCTTTGAAGAAAGGTGAGACTGATCGACTTTTATCAATGGATTTTCAGTTATTTTGTGGAAATTGTAGATTTTTATAGTGGGATATTACCTGTTTGGTCTTTCAATTCTGTTAGTATATTTCTTTTTCTTCTTCAATTTCATCACCTTTGTCTTTTGATAGATTTTCAAAATAATCGAAATTGTTATTGCTCATTGATTGTACAGTCTTTCATCGCATGGTAATGGTCGCTATCGAATATTTTATAACTTACAGGCTCTTTCGATATATGCCTTAGGGTTGTTACTGTACTTAACGTTTTGACTTGACGGTATTTGTGTTGCGCGTTATCAAGATATTGAATGATATTTTATTCTTTATTAGAACCTTTCGATAACGTGCACTAGGAATTTTATTATTTTTTAATTTAGTATTTTCATTATGAGAGGTAATTAAGAATTTTTAGAAAGTATGGACATGGTCTAAGAGATTTTATTTTGGACAGATAAATTATTGTTTTTATTAAATAGCTTGGCATCCATCTTAATTATTTATAATTTAAAATCTATGATAAGGAATAGATTATTAAATATTCGAACGCACGTGAATTAAATGTATAAAATAGGATTAATATTAACCATGTACTTTATAAAACTTCTATATCAGAAATTGCTGGCAAGTGTCTTGTTTTTCTGATACTTAGCTTACGAAAAGATCTTTTTGAATTATATGCCTCTAAAGTTACTGGTCTCGAATAATTCTTTTTTAAGCATAACCAGGTGAAACATTTATCATTGAAACAATTTTTTCCCCCAAAAAACCTTACTATCTTACTTTTTTTTTTTTTTTTTTTTTTGTCAAAAATTTGCTCATAGTCAAATTTAAGTTTTTCACCTATTGCAATAAAGATTAGTCACACTCTTAGAAACATCATTGATAAAATTTTAAATACAAGTGCAATAATCAAATAAAATTATCTCATTTTGCACTAAGAGCTTAGAAATTGTTTCTAAACCTTTTAACTGCCCCATTAAAAAGTTACGCGATTTGTGCGCTTCCCAGGGCCACCGTTATTCACATAAGCACGCGTATGCGGTGTACTGGAAGAGGGGAAAGAAAAGACACAAATAAGAGTAAATTTGTCTCTGAAATAAATAAATATTTCCCAATTATATATACTATCAAGGCTATTTAATTGCATTCCGAAGCCTTCGATATAGTTTTACTGATAGCAGTGCAAAGAAAATAATTGTATTTCAGAAAGGCGTATATATATATATACGTCCGGGGCACTCAACGCACCGGTTGAGCGAGACGGATTTATACGTCGGTAGCAGTGAGGGGGTTAAATAAATAACCACAGTTAAAAATAATTTTATTCATGTGCGAATAATACGGAGGAAAGAGCTAGTGATTTGATTATTTTTAAAGTATTATACTTAAAATTACTTAAATGGTTTTTCTTTTTTAAAATTCAGAAAGCTTTTGAAATTTTTTGAGATGCACTCAAAAAAAAAATGTCGAAGAGTAGGCTTATATTTTTGAGTTAGATCAATATTAAATTAATATCTTAGTCTAAAAGAGATTTCTTTAAAAGTAATTTTGAAAAAGAACCTTAAGTTTTCGCAAAATGCTGTACAGGTATTTTCAGTTAAAGGAAGACTATCTCAAATCCATCTATCGAGTAGACTGATTAGATAAAATAAATCAATTAATCAATCGATTATATTAATATCGTTTCATTATATTTCTTCGAATGAAATTTCGAAACATACATTTTACTTATTTCAGAAATTAATGCGAAATTTAAATACAAATAAACATTTGTGTGCTAAAATTAACTAGCTGTAACCATTTATCATTTTGAATTATCCAGTAAGTTGAGTGCATAAATTTACATAACAAACTAACTATTCAATTGTTCTTTGAATATTGCATCAGAAATTGATTTTGCGATAGAATGTACTGGAAAACGAAATACCTATACTGTCACAATAGAGTATAGAATGCTATAAATTAGTATGCTTTCTATAAGCTGGGTTAAATGTGTATTCTTTAATTTTTCAAACTATTAACAGGTGTTATATCTCAGAATAAGCACTGTCTAATTAGAAATGGGATGGCTAATTTATCCTTATTGCCAGTATCATAGAACAATGCTCTTAAAAATAAAACACATTATTTAGTTGATATTTTATAACAGCAATATGATGCCTAAATAACATTGAGCTCCGTTAAGAAATTATTAATTCACTTTAGTTTGAAATGTATTAAAAATAATTTAAATATTTATTATGTATTTGCTTAAAACTATAAAATACACATTTTAAAATATCGAAGATACTTTAATTTCACTGAAAATGCATATCATCTACCAAGCATATAAATCTTTCGATTTTAGTTAGCTGTAAGAAGAACAAAAAAACTAAAATCAAATAAGAATAATAAATTCTTTTAAATAACAAAAAATGGAATATCTAAGTCAAACATACAATTTTCTTATAAAGACTTATTTTCATTTGATTGCTGAGTAAAACAAATAGTAGTAAAAATAAATTTAAAACAAACGCTTAAAAAACGTTTAATTTTTATCCTCCAATCATTTTTTTCTCTGAAATTCTACAAACAATTTATCCAATTATTTGTATTTTATTTCAATTTCTATTGTTTTAGCCAATTCACTAATGTAATGGAATTCAAATATTTCTTTTTCGGTCATCATTTCTTGATGCATTAGGGGTTTTGTTAACTGTTAGATAAATAAATTCTCGTATTATTTCTTTGAATAAAATATAATCTTTTGTTTTGAAACATTTCTAAAAATCAAAATATAAATATTACACACATCTTGTGTCATCACAGATATCACATCTTTTATAATAACAATACACATTTTCTGTTTATTCTCAGATTGTTTTTTGATCAATTCATAGAAAACAATAATGTTCTGTTTACTTAATATTTGTGTTAAACTTCTTGTATTTCCTTCGAATAATGTTTATATGTTATTCTCTTGTCAACACATATTTAAAGATACGAAATAGAACACTTTTTCAATATATATATCTGAATTTCTTTTATATTTCTTCGAAAGTTGTTTGAATATAGCTTTTTTTAGCTATTGAGTAATTCTTAGCTTAAGTAGGAATTATTCTTGTTTTATGAAGAACTGAATCTATTATATTAATGTATACAGATATAATTCTAATATCAGTCAAGTCATAATTTTTTTGTTTTCGATTGCAGTTCAGCTTTTAATCAAATTTGTTTTAAAACTGGATTTCTATTCATTATCAACTTATTTATTTATGTATATAAGTCGGCTGTAATTTTTTTTTAATCAATAAGAGTTTTGTTCAATAGATTATTTATCAAAGGAATTCGGCTTAGAGTTTTTGGAGTAAAGTATTCTCTGCATTACTTTGACTTTCAAATTAAAGTTAATTTCGCAAATTAAAAAAAAAATATTTCAAGAAATTTTTACTATGAAGACTTTCTGTAATGAAAACTTTTATATCATGAAATTCATATCATTTTAAAATC
>BMAV01021690.1:121984-160064 GCA_019973955.1 Trichonephila inaurata madagascariensis
ATATCATCAGTTAATACATTCATATTACTATAAATGTAGACTTTTATTTGTGACAATCTGAAACTTTCAAGACATTCTTCACTATTCCACATTTCGAAAAATTTTTAGAACGCCGTGACTGCTTAGTTATTAAAATAGGTTGATATATTAAGACTAACTAGATCTCAGAACTTTGTTTTAGATAGAAAAATATTTTAATCCAAATACAACCATCAATTCTTTTAATCATACTGTCTTCTTAAAACTTTCAAAATATTCTCTATTGAAAACATACAAATTTTTATATGAACAGAAAATTATAAATCCATTTAGCAATTTAGAGATACAATATAGAAATATGAAAAACATATTACAAAAGGGGAAAAATGAGTTTATTTAGTTGATAATTTTAATGAATTTTTATGTTATGTATTGTTATAATATCTAAGCAGAAATAAATGATATAATTAAATACGTCGATTAGTGAAATTAAAACAACATGATATTAGTATTAGTTTTTTTTTTAAATTTTAATGTAGCTCCTTTATATTCGAAGCATACAATTAGAGGGAATGTGACATGGAGCAAAATGTTTTAGCGCATAAATGTTGTTCTAGAACCAATTTATAAGTTAAGTCTATTTCAGACTTTTATTGAATCGATCTATTATTTTAAAAGGACAGTATAATCGTCATACATCTATAGAATCACATAACTCATTTTTAAAAAAAGTGAAATGGTTAGGCTTCGTTAGAATACCTTTACCAAAAATAGACTTAAAAGTAGAATAATAATCGAGTGCAGATATTTTAACAATGGGAAGCTATAATAAGCAAAAGTATTGAAGTCGTATTGCCTTGAAAAGGAAAATGTATTGTTACAATATCTCATATAAAAGCACAATAGCTGGAGTATTTACCCTCTTGTAATCAACATCGTGCCTTTCGAGATGTATTTAAGCCTAAATGAGGCTTAAGTTGTCACGATTTATGGATATTTGCAAGTAATACATCATTCATTTAACTATGACCACGAACTGAAGTCTGTCTTCGAAAACTTTCGAAGAACATGATGTAAAGAGTGAGGTGATGATAGGGTTTTTTATAAGAAGAATCTATTCTCTTGTCGATTGTTACATGGCACCTTTTTATTTTCTTCAAAATGCCATAAGGAAAATTCTATTGTTATTCGTTCAATAGTCTTGACAAGCTATTTAAGATTATTTACGAAGTATGATTTATCTGTATGATGTGTTAATTTCCCAAGCAAAGAACTCTAGTTGTTTTTTAAATGAATTGGATTATTATTAGTAGTAGTAGAAACTATTGTGACAGATGTAATTCAAAAATATTCTTGAAGGTATTTATTTATTACATTACCATTATGCATCTATTAACTTAACATATAAATTGTTAATAAATTCATTGCATTTAGTAAGAAAAAATGAAAGATAAATCAATTATTAATGATGGAAAAATGACAAAACACGTATTTAAAGTAAACGAAATAAATTTACTTTTGCGTGCGATTCTTAATTATTATATATTAGTTATATTAGTTAAGTAGTTTTCAGAAATGAAAAAAAAAATTATTTATTCTTGCAAATATTCGTGAATTTTTTAAGAATGACACCACCACAATTATTTATGTTTTCTTTTGTTAATATATTATTCATAACCTTTTATACTTCATTTCTCAACGTTATTGAGAGATGAAAAACTTATAAAAAATATATACTCTATTACTTTCCTAAAATTTACAGTAAATATATACTGCAATTTACAAAATATTGAGTATAGTAGTGGAAGGATTTAATAATAGATCACATGTATAAATAATATTACGAACTAATTCAACTATAATACTGATGAAAGAAAATTTCAAAATTAGCCAAAAATACTTCACACCAATTATAGTTATGTTTACAGATTAAAAAAAAAATTCGAACAGTCTCTTAAAGATACTCTCGATAAAAATTTTAAAAATCAAGTTTAGTTTTTGAAAATAATCATAATAAAGTTTTTTTTCCGAGGAAAATAATCAACGTATCGAAAAAAGCTAGATACAATTTATTTTTATCAATACTTTAAAAGTTCTAAAAGGCAACAAAGTATGGAGGAAAAGTACTGAAAACAGTAAAACAAAAACGACATGTTTAATAAATCCAGATGAATTATTTTCATATCCTTTTTCGTTCACATCTTCGATTCAAAACACCAAAAAAGCATTGCAATAGGGCTCTAAATATTCGCTCACTACTTTTTTTCTGATTTGAAGATAAAGCTTTAGTTCGTGCACAGAAGTAGTAAATAACCCGAGAAAAGCAATTTTATTCTGAATTTTCATACAATTCAATTCAGTACCCAAACCTGCTCTTGTTTTTATCTAAATAATTTCCTTTAAACTTGAATTAAAACGGAGAAAAATATTCCAGACTTCGGAAATTTAACGCAATTCTTTTCCCATCACTAAAAATAAATATTCTCTTAGATGTATGGAAAACGAATATTTCTTTCGTAATCATCCATAACCGCTCTATCATAAGCCTTTGAAAATAACTTTGCAACGAAGGAGGAAAATTCTACTTTAAAAAAAATTCTTTTGACTAAGATGGATGAATACATTTCAAAATAATCTTTAATTCTGCTTTTTTTGTTTTAAATATGTGACCTTTGCTTACATTCACGTTTTAAAATACTCTTTCATCCTGTTCTTATCGTTTCTGGTTCATAACTTATTTAGATTAATCAAAATGATATATTTTTTCAATTTGAGTTGATGTTAAAGATAATTAAATTAAAGTTATTACATTTTAATATTGAAAATACGAATCGAAGCACTTTTAGCTTAAATAATTAAAGCTTTATAAAATGAATTATTCGAAATTCTACCGCGAAGTTGATTTAATTTAGTGTCTCATGTTGCTAAGTCGTATCTTCAATGAATTCTGAATATTTAGTATCCAATTAAAAAGATATAACTTTATATCTTCAGAGAATTTGAATAATAAATCTAAAATAAAAAATAATGAGATTTAAAATAGCTTCGCAGTGAATTTTTTTAAGTTTAGAATATTTTAGATAAGATTAGTAGTGTAAAGGTGAAATTTTACGCTTTCAGTAACAAAGATATCGAATTTTAAAACATTTTATTTCTGCACGCGTATAGAAAACTTAAATACTGTATCCAATTTTGAATTTTAATTAATAATATATCTTACCGTAGTTCGTCTAAAAGAAAGGTTTATTAGTGTAAATTGGAGAAACTAGGAGAAAGATTAACTAAATGGCACGAATGTTTGTCTGATATAAAAATAAATAACAAAAACAGAAAACAGTTTAAAGTATATTTTTGACTTTTAATGTCTGAATTGAGTATTTTTCTAATTAATTTAATAACAGTACATTCCAAGTTTTCTAAAAGATCTTTTTAATGTAAAATTGTATCATATATTGGATTATTTATTCATTTACTTAGAAGCAAAAAAAATCAAAGAATTAAATCTTAAATGCATTTCTTGTGTGTGTTTGAATTTAGAAACTATAATATATCACTGATAATATGTTAGATAATAAGTAAAACAATTTAGGAAATACTCTAATTTTAGAACAAATTGCAATAATTTTTCACCAATATATGATATTTGAGTTTCATTTCATTGATAATGTTATTTTTAAAATAGAAAAATAAACTCTATATTTTTATAAATTACTCTACAATATTTAATATTTTATAAACCAAGCTGTGATTAAGGTAAAAAAATAATTTGAACATTCTTTGAAGTACAAATTTCTAATACCATATCTACTGGTCCCAACTCCATCCACAATGCTGCCACAAAAAAATCTTTAAAAATAGCTCCTCTCCTCAAATCTCAACAGTTTCCACAAATAAAACCCTCGTAATAATGAGAAAGATCTTTTACTTTCCCATTTCATCGCAAAAAAAAAAGAAGGAAAAGAAAAAAAAACCGTTCTTATCCACTCCAGACGTCGAAAACTTCCAAGGGAAATCAACACAGGAGCGATCATTTCCGTTTCCCCCTATAAATCAATAACCCAGTCTCATTGCTAAGTGTGTATGGCTTCCCTAAAGAGGAAAAGATACTACAATAACAATAATTTAATTTCCGTTCAACTGTTCGGAAATAACTTGCCAGAGAGGTCCAGGAGGCAATCGGGTCCGTGCGATTAATTTGTAGGACCCCGGTGCAGAGTTTTCACTCGTTCCTGAAAGGTCTTAATTTCGAGGGCTGTCGAGGAAAGATTTAAAGGAGCTTTGTATACGGGAAAGTTTGAAGATAGGATTAAAAGATTTTGGATACGTTCTAGAAACCGGGGGAAGCCGAAAATATAATTATGAGTTGCTTTAGGTGCATTGGAGATGCTATGCTTGAGAATTAGTAACTCAGGAAAACTTGTTATAATCCTCAGTGTGAGATGTAGTAAAAAAAATATGTCCATAGATTTTTTTATTTTCACACATTTTTTAGAATATTTTATAATTGAAAATCTTAAGGAGAGGGGAAGACATGTAAAAAGTTCCGAGAGTAAAATAGGGGAATAGTAACGGAGAAGAACTTTAAACAACTTAATGAAAAAAATTGCGTGATTACTATAAAAAAAAGGATATTTTTTTTAAATTCATAAAATGAAGGGGGGATGAAAATCTAAATAAATAATGAATCTACAACGTTTATTTCGAGTTTCAACAACTTGATTTTTTTCCCAATTAGGGAAACAAACAAACAAGGGGAAGCTGTAAGAGAAAACTGTTTTTTTTTCTAGGCATCAGATTATATAATTTCATTGAATTAAGTTTTCATAATTTAGTTAATACAAACAGATACGAATGCTATTGAGAAATAATGTTCTGGAAGTTCATAAAATTTCATTAATAATATATGTGTTTTTCTCTCTGAAGAAACCAGTTTTTGTTTTTATTACGTTCGCAATTTCCTATATTTTTTTTTGCTTAAGAAGTCTTGTCGCTTTGATTGTATAACTGAAATAGAATTATTATTTTCTCCATGATATCTAAAATTAACATCGCACACCAAAAATACTTTTACGTATTTGATTAACTTTTCGATTTAATTCCAAAACTTATGAATTGTGCGTTGATCGAATTTGTAAAGATGAAACTCTTACGCTTTTAGTCAACCAAATGCAACAACACCTAACATCACTTTCTAAATTTGAATAGGAAGAATGAATAATTTAACTTTGTAACCCACTCTTGTTATAATAACTGCAACCGACTCAAGCAGCAGATGCACCTTGCAGCGACCACCAGTCTTCAGTAGAGGCTAGCTGAGGAGCGAATGTGCGAAAATCCCTCCATATTCTTTACCGTTATTTTTGTTAATGATGTGTTGTTTTTATGTAACCTAAACTTAAATTAAAAAATAACTTTCAATAAAGAGAAACTTTATTGGACCCAGCACCTTTAGTTTGATTTTTAACGTCCAGCACTTTAAAATTTCACAATTCGATTTTTAAATAAAATAAAGATAAAACTAAATCAATAAGTTTATTAATATATTTCACACACAATTCGCAATGTAGAACAAAGGTTTCTTGAACCTTAATTTAGTTCTTAATAACAAAATCCTTGATATAATGAAAAGTACCGAGCGTTTTATACACAGAATGAATCCACACGCACAACCCTTTCATTAATTTTTTTTTAAAAAGTTAAACGAAAGGTACGATGTTCCATTTGTGAATTGGGGACATATATTCCATATATATATATATACCTAATAACTACAATTAGTTTAAAAGGGAGTCTTCCGAGACGTTTAGGGACTTATACCACAATGAGGTCAATTTCTTTCTGCACCTTGAAGTAGGTTATGCTAATAAATCATAAAAAAAAACAAAATTTCTCAGAACAATGACATCCCCCAGAAAGTTTTGACTCGCATGGCTGAACGCCGTTTCTGGTTCGATATGGATTCGCATCGAGAATTTTCGAACAACACCAGAGGATGATGCCCCACTAAGCTTCTGAAGAAAGAAAACGTCAAGTCATCCCCTCCCACCCGGCTTCAAAAGACCGTTATTGTTGTTAGTCAGCATTTAACTTGGTATTCAGACTCTCAGATATATTCCTTTTCTCTTCTTATTCGTAATTGTATAATACTTTTCAACTGGTTTTTCTTTGTGGAAAGTGTGAGATGGTGCTAATGATCACCTAGCATGCAAATCTGGGATCTCATTCTCTTCAAAGGGTGGTTTTTTGCCAATTATTTTGCTAAAGCAAGAGCTCTACTTTGGGTATGATATTTTGTTTGTGTCGTGTTTAAATGTGTTAGGGTTAAAAACGGTTTTCTTTAATACAATATGAAATTCGGAATGAAGAATTTTATTATTCAAAATCTTTGTTTTATTTGTTTGTTTGAATCACATTTTCAATACATTGTGTAATTTGTTGTGAAAAAATTTCATGTATTCTCTACTTATAATTATTAATGAGGCCAAATAATTTTTTGAGCATCTCTAATGCAAGTTTATCGAATTACATATTTTTTAAAAAACATTCTTGTATCTATGTGAAATTCAGTTACAAGAATTTTGAGGTATTTCCAGTTAAATGCCCTTTTCGCTGGTACAATCAATTGTCCGCATGATTAAAATAGATTTATAAGTTGAAGTCTTAAGAATGTATTTCAATGTTATAATAAAGTAAACTAAATAGAATTTAGTTTGATTGAGGAACTATTTTGATGTTAATAACATTTTATGTGATTCAGTAATAGTAAATGAATTAACTAAATACATAGTCACTTAAAAATGTTTTATTTGATATTACTAAAATTATTTTCATTGTATTCTTCAGAGAAAATATAGCTACTAGACATTTAAAATTTTCAATTTGTTAAAATGAAAAGAATATTGAGAAGTTCGGAAGGATTATATTAATTTTACCTTGACGTTGTGGTTTATAGAGACTTGACGATAAAAGTGCACGTTGGAATATGTTTTCCAATTGTAAGACTGGCTTTACATTAAATTATATTCTAGTCTTGATTTTTATTGATTTGCTATTTACTTTTTTTTTGGAAATGGAAAACTGATTTTTTCATTCTTTTGCAGTTGATTCAATAATGGGGAGAGGCGAAAAGATGACATTCAAGGGAAACTTTATCATCCTTCTTTTGGTGCTACTATGTTCACAAGTAAGCAAAATTTTAAATTATTCGTATTTGATTAAAAAACACACTTACAGTTCAGTCTTCATATTCTATAATACTGTATTTTAATGTGTTTCTCTGCCAATTTATAGATTTTCCTTTTTTAAAATTATAAAAACTTAATTGCTTCAAATATTGATTTTTAATATGCATTAACATTTTTAAATTTCAAAAAGGGTTTTATTCTTGTATATCTGTTATTATATATCATACCAAGAGGAAGGAAAAAAGTACCAAATTACTATTGTCAGTCTGTTGATAATAATCATAACTATAGCTTTTAGCTGAAAATTTTTGCTTATAAAGAAAAAAAAAATGCTTTTACTACTTAAATTGATTTAAATTATCATTTGTAGTAATTTCTAATATTTGTACAAACAATTATTTAGATGATCTTTTATATAATTGTTTTTGAAAAATAGACTTTTAATTTATTAAATAAATTAAACGGATTGGTTATAAAAATTTAATAGTTATTAAGATTTGTAAATTTTTCGGCTAATTTATGTATTTAATTTGAATTCGTAAATTAACTGGTTAAGAAAAACTATCGAATAGAAAAAAAGATTTATATTTATACTTACGCTTACAAATTATAATCTTTTATGTATTAGGTTTTTTTACCCTTATTTTCAATACATAAAACAAGTACAAAAAGGAAATACCAAAGAATCTGAAATCGAAGCAAAATTATCAAGGGAAAACATTTTTAATTTATTTCTGCTATAATCCTTCAAAGAAGTATCAGATTTCCTACACACACTTAATTAAAAACAAACATCTCCGCTAGGGAAAACAAGTACGAAAAAAACCTCTCTCTTAAAATTAAAATAAACCCTAAAGAAATTTAGAGAGGATATTTTTAGAAAATAATTTATTAAAAGCTGAATATTTGCAGGTCATCTATTTTCTTTCAATTTTATTCAATAATATGTATCAGTCAGTTTTGCGATAAACAATCACCACCTACGAATAAACAACTCAACAATGCCGTAATCAAACACAAAAAAGCATTTTATAATGCAAACGTTCTAAATATAGAGCAAATAATCCTAGAAATATTCCACATCAATATGATGCAGAGATCTGAAAGAATATTTTTCATCCCACAAGTAAAAGAAAGATCAAAGGATAAATATGTTTCTGTAATGTATAAAAATACAAAGTAGGATCTTTGAGTTTAAATATAGAAGGAATAGTAGATGATTATTATGGATTATATTTACTTGCTAAAAAATGAATTCTGTAAAAATATATTTGAAAAATAAAAATAAAATTATTCTATTCGGGGTTATTTTTAAACATCAGATATACTTTTTTATGCAGTCTAAGTATATTGATCACTTAAATTGTATGCGAGAAATTTAACTTTAGAATCTTACACTATATTTTCTTTGTACATTTATGGAAGGAAATGCAATCCCGAAAATGGAAAAAATGGACTGATAATAAACTAATATTCTATTTTATACATTAATACTTTTTTAAATGCAAACGAATTTGAAATTAGCAAAACAAACGTTTAAATCTTACGATTGCTTTTTGAAAAAAAAATCGTAATATTTGACAAATTCATTGAGGATAGTACCATCTCTGTGTATGCCTTATGTAGAAATCACTTAATTTGTTTTTATTAAAAGCTACATTATTATTGATTATTTAGTGATATAGTTAAAATGGCAACTATTATCAAGCCTATATTTAAGATTGTAAATCCCCCTTTTTAACACACAAATATTAATTGTCAGTATAACTTAAACATGAAGCTTGATAACGACAAATTTTGATTAGATTTTAAATGTATTCACAGTTACTATCTAATGATAATGGTTATCTTTGTGACCCAAATTGTCAACCTTCCCCCCTTTCTTTTTTTTTTTTAAAAAGAAAGAAATGTAGATAAGTAGATATTACTAATTAAATCGACTCTAAAGAGCAAACATTTTGGGATATAAATCGTATTTAAGGTATAACCTTGTTTGTAATTATAAATATGACGAATTTCGACTGAAAAACATCTTAAAATAATGAGGATAAGAGTTGAATAACTACTAACTTAAAGATATGAAGGACTTTATCGACCTGAAAGGCTGATTAACTCGCGGTCACTCGCGCCTGTTTTTGCTACCGTCATTACTCGCGGGGTGTAGAGAACACCCCACACTTTTAACGCGTGTATTTAATTATGAAGATAAAATTAAGTCATTATGATACATATTTATAAAGTACAAGATGTTTTTTGTATTATACAAATAAAATTATAAAATTTATTGCATACAAATGAGACTAACATTAATTTAAACTAAACATGCCCAATTTTATTTTTAAAACACACAATTATATATTTTTTCATAAACCAGTATAAAACGTATATACCAGTAATAAATATATTTTATACTTAATGAGATAATGATAGTAGAAAGTAGAAAAATAATATTTTAATCATTTTCCAAACATTCAGAGCAGACTGTATACATATGCTCAACTTCTCACGGGAGTTCTCAGCCCCCAGATAAACTTTTGAAGGTCATTACATTCCAATCGTTCGAGAAAGAGGGATTGCATCAGGCCTGAAGGTTCAATGACCAAAATGTGCAGCTACAGAAAAAATCGTGGTTCTGCGCATTCTTTTTAGAATTCTGGGAGGATTTTTTTGTCGCTGGGTTGCACAGAACACCCCGCGCGAGTGATCGTGGGTTAAGGGTATTTGTAATCCAAGATCACGGCACTACAGAGATTTCTAGTCTAATAAGGCAGAAAATCATTACAAATAACGAAAACATATAGATAAAAAATAACTTTCTTTTAAATTTGTAAATTTTTCTTCAAAAAAAGCAACATTTGATGGTCATGGAAGTTACAACTTCTCAAACTCTGAATTAACTCTTTGCAACATTGTACTCTGAAATATCATTGTTTGTCCTGTTTACAGTCTCAAAATAATTCTCCCATTCTCTTGCGGAGTGCATGCCACCCAAATATTGCAAATGAGGGTTCGCCCAAACCAAGCAATTTTCACCTCCCCTTTGCCGAGTCTAATGATGGTTACATTAAGTAGGGTCAGTTCTAAATGTTCTTCGAGGCAGGTCCGATCACGACTTTGGTATCTGGAGGTCGGTCATCTTTGCCAGTCTCCCTGTGGCTGTGTGTGTCCCTCCTCGATTCAGCCCTTGTTTATTCTGAGCACAACTTTATGCGTCGGATTTTTTCTCGACTGCAGATACCTCGTTGGGTGTTTTATTGAGATGTTCTTAGAAAATAGGTCGAGATCATTTATCAAGTTCAAATAAAACTATACCTTCTTTAAAAAGCATTTTATAAATTATTATTACTATACTCAGAGGACCTTCGTTCGCCAGCTAGGGCTGAGGCGTTCTTTCATGTTCTCAAGAAATAGATCCATTTAGGTTATATAAAGTATGAAGCTTTTATATGACAGTTTAATGATTTGTGTTTTTACGGTAGTTGTTGGAATATTTTAGGTGTTTCTATTTTCGATACATAGTGAGAAGATAGTTGATTTGTTTCCACTCAGAGACACTTTGTCAAGATTCTTTTGTTAAATGAAAATACGTATTTGAGCGTGTCATTGTTTTAAACGTAATATTTTTCCTTCAAAGTGATACATTTCTCTTGGAAACACTCGAAATAGAAGTTTGTTGATAGTTAACTAACGGTAGACTAACTTGTTCATTAAAAAATTATAACAGTAAAGAGTAAATTTGTGAAATTTTAAATGAGAGAGAGGACAAATCTCTCGTTTTTAAAACACATTTTTTGAGATTTTTTCCTTTCTTTGTTTTGTTTTGTTGAAAGTGAGTGAAAGAGAAATTGTGTTGAAAATTTATTTCTTTTATAAAATGACGTTAATTACTGTTTGAAGTACTGAAATTAATTTTCAGCTTATTTTCTGCGACGAAAAAAAAAGAAAACATTTGTGGAATTGATATTAGCTTTAAGCTTATCTGATAATGGACTTTAACTCTTTTGAACTAAATTCTAATACCAACTGTTTTATACCTATCGAAACTATTAACTGCACTCATCCGTTCATTTAAAAGCTAATTTTTTTCTACAATTTACTACTTATCAGTTCATTCTGTACTATTTAGCTGATTCCTCACTTTCATACCCAAAAAATGAGGCATTTTTTTTTTTTTTTAAAAAAAAGATGAATAATGGAAGAATCAGAATAAACGTAACATAATCTATCTTGATGCATGTTAATATTCAGAAATTCAATATTAATTTATTTTCTAACTAATTTTTTTTTCAATTATTCTATTATCAAGAAATATTTCATTTTACACAATAATTACAAAGAGTAACACCGATTTTTTAAAGATTGGACCTTTTCTTAGACACCACGCCATATTTTCTTATATATACAATGACAAGTTATCCTATTTGTGAGAGACATGAAATTTCATTTCAATATCGAAGCTATAAATATTTGACTAACTGCGACTGCACACACACACAAAAATCGCACTTTACAATTCAGTATGCGTGTCTTAATAATTCACGTAATGGTTATTAAGTTTTTATAAAGTTATGGCGTGTTGCCATAACATTTTTTTAAAATAAACATATCCGCTTTTAAACTTCTACTAATAATGAGTGAACTTCACGCAGTCTATATGTGTAAAGAACACTTACAATACAAACAATCGCAGATTACGATCATCCATTTTACACAGATCTTTTTTTTTTTACTGAAACAAGCAACAATTAATTGACCTTAAAACCAACTGAGTGCAAATGAAAATATCGCGTGAGACAGTCATATTTCGTCCGAATCGCATTTGTTCTTGTCTAATCCCAGATCACGCTCAGTTGTCGATACATGCATGGCCGGTTCCGTGAAGAGATAAGAAAAGGAAGTTTGAGGAGGATTTTCATCTGTGGAAAGAAACATCACGTTGATGATGACCATGTCAGATGAAAAATCTAATTGAAAAGAAATGGCAAGAAAGTGGGTTTTTGATTCGATAAGGATTAGTGTATAAAATTCTTCAACTGTGACTGTCGAACTTTTTAATAGATAACATATCTCAAAATAAAAGAATCATAGCAGAACAATTTTCCATCTCTTCATCTTTTTAGAAAATGCAAAATCCGTCGCGATAATAGATTAAATTTGTTGTTTAATCCATTTTAAAAAAGTTATTTGTTTACTTTTTCAATACAATTATTCTGTTTGTGCCTTTACAAAGACAGCGTTTGAATGTTTTCCCCCCTACTGACAGAAATCATTGGCTAGATCAAATAGTATAACAATGTTTGAATTCGATGCTTTTTTGTTTTATGCTAAATTTTAACTGAAACTCAAAATTATTACTGCAATTTTAAAGAAATTTTTGTATACTTTATTATAATCTTATTTCTTCTTCTACTTTGTACGTTGTTATACGTAACGTAAAAAAAAGCATTATAAACATAAAACATTTTCAAATGCAATGTAATAGAGTTAACATGCACGCGAAGAAATAAAAAAGCGAATTTTAAATAATCCTATGCATAAATAAAGCAAATAATTTTATTCATAAAGTTTAGAATGCAGTCTTGAGATAATTCAGTAGTGTAATTGTTTGTGTTTTATTATTTTTTGTGTTTTTAAAAATAATTTTATTACAAATAAAGATTTCTTATTAATAAAGAAAATTGTTTATTCCAAGCTTTCGTATATGTACTTTTATTTAAAACAATTTCTTTATCATGTTGTTAGGATCCTTTATAAATTATATATGTTAATAATTATGAGCAATATAGTTTTCAAAGCTAAATTATTTAAATTCTTTTAAACACAACTAAAAAATGCAAAACTATTTCTTTTATACAAATGGTTCACGTTGAGTTTTCAAAATAATCTGTTACATTTATTTTTTGAAAATTATTACCTTTTCTTGAAAAAAAAAAAGTTTAAAAGGTCTGCTTATTAAAAAGATCTCGAAACAAAACGCTGATTCAACAAGATACTCCACTTATGCAAAGTATTAAACCTTTCGATTGTTATTCGAAAAAAAATAGAATAAAACGTTCGAAAAATTAAATAAGTAAAATTAAAACACAAAAACGAGGAAGAACTGTAAAACTGTACTGCTTGCAGAGGATGGCTCAAAAGAAAATACCTGTGCCTAAGTCACGACGGTAACTAAACCTAACCGACCGTAAAACGAGCCACTTAACTGTCTTGATGACTGGAAACTTTTCTCCATTGTGCAACGTCAGTGCCCTAAGTGTTACTTCGTGAATCGAATGTTATCTCTTCGAAAGTCTCGCCTTGCTAATAATGCTTACGACAATATTTAAACTCTCCGAGCGAGGTATCGAAAAACAAAGGCAAATATTGGAGCTTAAAACGTTTGCTGATGCAAATAATGAGCGCAATCAGCGGGGGTTGAGAACAGTCTGTTACTTTGCTTCTTTTAGAATAACATCTGATTGATTTCTTCGCTGTCTAATTTTTAAATGAAGCCTTCCAGTGGTTTTTCGAGATGTTACCTCTGAACTCCTGGCTTGAAGCCCTTAGTTTTTAAACTTTTCACTAATAGTTTTGATTCTTTGTTAGAATAAAGTAAATAGCTGACATTAAGAGAAGTAATAAAGAGAAAACATATTAATCATATAATAAGATTAAACCAATTATTTTTACTTTATTTAGTATGATTAAAATTATCACTCAGTAAGATTAGGCTAATTTACAAAGCCTTACCTTTCAACATTAACTGTTATTTCGAGCAGAAAGAACGTTTATAGTTATAACAGCTACTTTGTTTGAAATTACTTATAAAAGGATATTAATTATTCTATTTCACTTTTGTATGTTTACGAATAGAAAACTATCAGTAAGTGGTCGCAAACCTTTGGAATTTCATGGTCCACTAAATGCATAATTTTGTATTTGGCGAACCACTAATAGGAATTTCAAAGAAAAAAAAGTAAATACATTTATATAACAATACATACATTTATATAACAATAGTCAGAAAACTTTTATTTTATTAAAGTGAAAAGCACTCATTAAGGTAGCAAAGTTATAGGGTAGCTATAATTTTTTTTTAAAAAAATGAAAAATTTATTTTTTTAAGGATTACACATCTTTAGAGTGTTTATATCCCAATTTTTCTGAGGACTACTGAACATTTTTCATGAAATTTCATTCGTCCGTGGACCGCTGCTATAAGTAGAATTCAACTGAAAGTAGACGATTTTCATATTTATTTAATAGAAAAAAAATTTATGAATTTTCTGTCAAAGATTCAAAATTTCAGTATAAGGAATTTACTTAACTAGGTATTCAATGTAATCTTCATTATACATATATTTAAATATATTATCCAACGATTAACTTTACAAAAGTCAACTAATTTGTCTTGTATATGAGATAAAATGACGTGTTAGCCATTAAAACATCGATTTCAGAAATGTTTTGACCTCAATAAAGGAATAAATTTATTGAATTTTCAATAACTTATTAAAAATAAAAAAATAGAATTGCTTGTTTATTTTCAAAGAATTAATAGAGAATTTAAAATTAAATACTTATTTTAATATCATATTGTAAAATATTGCATGTGTAAATTAAAATAAAAACAACAACATTTTTTTTTAGCCGAGCTAAAATTTATTCACAAAGAAAGGCAAGATAAAACTAGAATTATATAAAGCAAAAAAATAAAAATACAACCGCACGTGTACAAAATATAAGCAAAACAGTTCCGCAACGAGCAAAAGAAATGATCTCAGTTCTATTTGTGTATTAAAAGAAATAAGTAAGAAAAAAAAAAATTCTAGTCTGAAAAATATAAAACGTAACGGAAAATCCAAACCATTGACTAGTTTAACTCAAAAACCCTTGCGCTAAGTCTCATCCCGGAATAAACCTAATTTATAAAATCGCTTTTTAAGCAAAATTGTTTTAGTCTTTTCAAAAATAAAATTAAAAATGATTACCAGTTACGGTCAGTATATAATAGTAATAAATCATATATAACTCAAAGTATACACCTTAATTTTCAGCAGAAAGAAAAAAAAATTGATGTTTAAAAATACTAGATTCAGTTAAACTATTTTTAAAAAGGGAGGCTTGTTTAAAATTAACATTTTTATATTTATCTATTTCAAGCATTCATTACAAATAAGTAATATGAATTGCATTAGGTTCTTACAATAAACTTTTTTTCAATAAAGAAAATTGAGTTCAACATTCAAATATGTGAGTATATTACTTTGAATGGTTAAATCCGAAAAAGGAAAAATATTCTTTTGAAACAAACAATGAAAAGAAGAAAGAAACCATATTTTAATTTTTTTCAAATCAATAATTCAGTTATAAGAATATCTGAATTTTAATATTAAAACTTATATTTTGCAAAATGTAGGTTCTGCTGAAATTTCTTTTTTTTATATACATTAGTTTTTTTTATAATTATTGGATTATATATGTGGAAATTTTTCAGTAACCTACGCTTAGAGAAAATTTTGTAACAGTTGTATCTGAATTCATTGAAAGTACATGGAATATTGATAAAAAAAACATTTTCAAATATTATTCAAATAATTTTTATTGAAAAAAGTATTTCAAAAAAGGATAGATAAAAAAAAATGGAAACTTCTCTGGAGTTTATAACTGATTTTCTTTGCTAGATAAATGTAAGAACAATTTATAATAATTTTAGGTATAATATATATTAAAAAATTATACAAAAAATTTCCATGAAAATTTTTGAGAAATTATCAAAACCAAATCTTTTCTATCATAATTAGTACATTCCTAGAATAAAACGTTACTATTGTGTTCTGAATTAGATTTGAATTATTCACATATCAGACAACAAATGAGCTAAAATTTGCCTTCTAATATAAAATGGAAATGCTTAAATGTCTTCTATATAATATATTATATTTAAAGAAGATACCATTGCATCAAAAATGAAAGTTATTATTCTGTGATTTAAGCCATTTTTTAATCAACAAACCAATTAGGTCCTTACATTTAATAAAGAATAATGGCGAATTGTTTTAAAATTCGTCATTATTAATTTCAAATTTTAGCACTCTGGGATGAATGGATAGATCATTAGATGAAATTTATTCACCTCAGGGCTAAATACAGTTTATTTACTGTACACAGGTACATTTATGCAGTTCGAGAATAAATATATAGCATTACAGGAACACGTGGGGAAGCATTTTCCAAATTTTACTTCTTACATGAAGTGTTTTGAAGGCCAATTTTGATATAAAACTGAACTGCTAATACTTTGTTTATTTATTTTATTTTAGAAGTTATTCTTTCCATTAAAAGTTTCATTCCATTTATAAATTATTATATTGTTAATTGCAATTATGTTAATTAAGTATGCAATTAACTGCGAATTAACAAAGAGGATGGATTCTTTTAATTTGTTCTTAAAAGTTGTTTTCTTAAATTTTATATTCTTTTAAAAATTATATACATCTGTCAAACATTTTAACTTCCGAGATTTATATTTTCTCAATCAAAATACAAACTGTTTTTTTTTTTAAAAAAAATAATAATAATTTCCCGAACAACGCTAAAAATTTTAGCTAAAATCACCGTAATTAAATTTATTTTTTAAAAAAAATATATTACGAATGACCCTACACAGTAATTTGATTATAGAAACCTTTTGGATATGATCCAGAACAAATTTCATGTTCGTGATTCTAATTTGGAGGGTGTTTGGATTATTCGATGTGAAAATCATATGCATGAAATCAGAAAATTACAAAACAATCAGATTTGCACATTTTAAACAGCAAATAGAATGTTCTCATAGGATTAGGTAGGACATGACTCATCAATTATTAAACTGATACTCTATATCAAAGCAATCTTCTGAATCAAGTCTGCTGTGAAATCGTTATTAAAAAGCATGTTATTCGGCGAGAAAGACTATCAAATTAAGAACAATCATTCCTGCCACCTCTTTGTATTCCAGCTCATCTAGCATTTCCGTAAACCGATAGGGGCGGGTATCATCTTCAGTGGTAATCCTGCATCTAATGAACTTGATTTTAGGTCATCGCTTCCCGCATTTCCTCTTGGCTTATTACTCCAGAAATTACGGCTCGATATGCGTCAAGAATTAGTTCAGGAAAAAGGCATAAAATGGGTTATTGATGGCATAGATGCAGTGATTAAAAACTGGCTCGGTTTGGGGAGGACGTTTATCGATGTTGTATTTTCTAATTAAAGGGAATCTCATTAATTCTCAAAGAAAGAAGGGTTTGAGTAAAAACTACCACTCGTTCAGCTTATGTTTATTTATTTTTTTTTTTTAAAAGTTCGGCTAAAAATTGAGGTTAATTTTTATTGATGAAATTTAAATATTGAGATTAGAGTTATGCTTATTAATTTTTTTTTTAGGTAAAAAAAATTTTTCAAATACGCACATCGTTGCAAATGATGTCGTTGTTTAGTTTTGTAAATGTTTTTCATTGCAAGTAAATCGGGTCATGGTTATTACTAGTAATTAAAAGTTAATTTCATAATTATTATCTGCCATTACCTGTAATAAAATTTTATGTCATAATAATTACCTGTTATTTCCAGTTATTAAAAAAATTATGTCATGATTATTATTAACCATGATTATAATTTTTTTAAGTATGTGTTTTTTTAACTGCATGCTTTTATGTGATATAATCGATTTGAAACTACTATGAAAATGATATCTGCTGGGTTGAATATTATAACTGGTTAGGCATAACATGATTCAAATGAATTACTATAACTTATTTTCTGATGCATTTCCCAAAAATTTTATCCATAAGAGTCCGTAAATAATGTTTCAAAATTATAAGCTAATCGTTATGGAAATACATTTTTCCACTTTAAAACATTAAACATCCCCCCTCCTCTCTCTTGTATTTTTGGAGAGTGGGTGTCGTCCTCGTCATTTGATTGAGGTTCAAAATTTACAAGGTCTCTTGTGTTGCTTCATAGTATGCCGCCAATATAAAAATTAATCAATCCCTCATATATTTTTAATTATGTATTAGTTAAAGAAATAGGATAAAATACTAAAATTTCAAGATACATTGCTTTTTGAGGTTATACTTCAAAGAGTTTAAATGCATTATTATATTTATAAAATTAATCTTTAAAAATAAACGGATATTTTCTTAAGGAGAGTCCCTGTACTTTTTAATCCACCCTATTCTTTTGTAGCAGAAGCAAAAATAAAAAAAAAAAGCGATTAAAAATGCTATTGCTTAGAATTTTGTTACCTTTAGTTCTCTTAAAGTATTTTCCATGTAAACAATATTTCAGGAGAAGAAAAACCGCACGTCAGTATTAATTGAGTTAGACGTAAGTCCTACCTGCACCTTTGATACATTATTTCGATTAAATAAATTCATTGTGATTTTATTTAAAACTTTTTTATAAATGTAGCTGCAGTATCAAAGAAGGTTTAAATGAAGTAAAATACTAAAAAAAAATAGATTGTCACATATACTTAAAATCAGAACTAAAAGCGTTTCTCCTAATAAGCATATTTTAAAAAAATTTATAAATTATGTATCGAACTGAAAATAACTTTTATGCTCAATACAACTTAATTACCTAAATAGCTTATGATAAATTACAAAAGTTAAATTTTTTAGTCTTATTTTTTTGAAAAATTTGATGTTAGTAAAAAAAAATTAGAACTATAAATTTTGATTATATATTTAATTACACAATGCATCCCTCGTTTTTCGTTAAAATATACTAAGAAATACAAAATGATATATTTAATTAAAAATGATAAAAAAAAAAGAGTGATCTTGCTTTTAAGGAAAATAAAATTAATAGAGTGGTTTTAATTTGTTTTGTGTGTGTGTGTTAATAAGTTTCTGTGCTTTAACATTTTTTATTATATTGTCTTTTTATATGTGAATTGCTTAGAAGAAATTCCTGAAAGTGTGTTAATTATAACACTAAAGAATTCAGATAAATAATATGAATTCAGTACATAACATAGGAGTGGATGACTAAAAAGGACTTTTGACTTAATCTTTCACTCGGTAGATATGAGCAATTTTTCAATAATGAAATTAATGACCCATTCAATCTGACTTACACTGCGTAGATTGAAATAAAACATATTATTATTCGTTTTGTGGTGAGAAGAAAATATAGTATTTAGTTAATTATCGAGAGAAGTATTTCCGTTTCCTGAAGAAACCCTAAGTATCAAAAATAAACATAATTCCAAAGATTATCCCTAGAGACAATCCCTAACACAAATAGCACATCCCCATAAAAAAAATATTCTTCAATTAATGTGCTTTAGAATAACAAAAAGATATTTATCTTAACTCATTTTTTAAGCCTTTTGAAAATGATCTCAGCTTTTCGACTAAATCAAATTAATCTCACTAAATTATCTTGTTCGTTACATACAAAAGCTCAACGATCATGCATTTAAAAGAAAAGAAAATAACAACTAAGCCTTCCCACTGACAAAAGCTTCTACAATAAGCATGCTCACGGCACCCTCAAAAAATCCACTCCGAGATCGAAATCACACGTCGAGATTGGAATCAATTGTGTTTCAAAACCCCTTTTCTATTTCACAACCAACCACTCACAATAAAGATTATAGACCCAATCGGAAGTAAAAGAAAGATTATACACATCAGGATTAAGGCCCCCGAAAGCAGACACTTGACAAGACTTAACCCTTCATAGGGAGATACTTTTACAAATTAAAATGATGCGCCAATTGAGCGTGACTCGATGAATAAGAGCCTCTAGGCTGTAGGTGAGTGTAGGCTAATTGTGGGTCACTGGGCTAAGAAAGGATTCTTCGCTAAGGTTATGTTTTTGTTCCATGCAAAGTAGGCGGATGTACGACGCATCCTTGAAGATGCCTTTGGAAGAGCAATGGCAAGGCCGTTCTTTAACATCTCGGTTGGGTGTCGACTGTTTTCGTGCCTCGTCACATTTTTTTTTTAAAAAATTAAAATGGAATGAGTTGATACTTTGAAGTTCATGTTTGGGTTTCCAATGGCTTTGGTTGAGATTTGGCTTCATTATTAAGAAATATGATGCAAAATGCACACTGTGCTGAATCTGGTTTTATAAATTATGTTAGTAGATTTCAATTAATCTTTATGCGATGATGAGGAATATTAATTTTGGTAAACAGGCCTACTGCTCTAATTTTTATTGCTCACAAACTGTACTTACAAATTAGCGAATGTGATAAACTATGTTAATGAATTCAGTGATTTTCTTCATTCTTGAAGTTTTATTAGTAGAGTGTCGTATATTTCTTTAGATAAAAAGGATTAATTATAATTAGTATAACTATATATTTTTTATCTAGAAGAAAATCTATGTTACAGAGTTTGTAAGTTTGTTTATAGTAAGTTAATTACACACAATTAAAAGAAAAGTTTTTCAAATATAATGTCAAATTGCTAAAGGCAATTTAATATCTAAAATTATTTCAAAATGCTTTTTATAAATATAGTAATTATTTTGTTAATTAGAAATAAATAAAACCTATGATTAGAGAAACTTTTTAATACATCTTTTACTAACTGGCTGATAACTGAAGAAGCTTTTACACTAACGTCTTTCAATTATTTGCGTCATTTACGAGAATAATCCAGAAAACAAATACCGTTCGATTGCACAAAATGAAAAACGTGATATTTTTTGGAAAAAAAAAATTCTGTTACGCACTTAAAGCTTCCTTCACTTTTCTACATATAATTCCACCTTCATTTAAACATTTGTTGTATTCATGTTATTCCACATGTTGGAGGTAGAAGAGTATAGCATACGAATTTTGAAGCTCTTAAACAAATACGACAAATGTTTGAGTGAAGAAAGTGATTGTGTAGAGAAGTGAATGAAGCTTCCAGTATTTAACTGAATTGTCTTTTTCGAATATATATAGTGTTTTTTGTTTTGTGTAATTGAATGGCTTTTATTTTCTGCTTATTCTCGAATAAAAGAAAGAATAAAAGAACAAAAGAAAGTGATTAAATATTAAAAAAAATTAAAAAGGAAAATTCTTGTATCATGTACTTATTAAAAATTCTAGAATAATTGCATTTAAACTGGAAGACAAAACATGTTTATATTAAAACTTAAATTTAAAAAAAATAAAGACAACTAAATACATTATGAAGTACCAACAATCATTGATATTTGATGCCTTAAAGAATTAGGAATTCCTTTTCTTAATTTTTTTGTGCATGTTAATTTTAATAGATTCTATCTCAAAATAATTTTTCTCTTTCTTGTGGATAAAAGAATAAAAATAACTTACACTTCATTAGTAAAAAATAAATATATTTACTTATTAAGTTTCTTTTTTTACCTTTTTTAGGTATGGACGAAAGAAATCGATAGTGCTCAAGATTTACAACAAGAAGAATCAGTAAATCTTCCGGCTGAGCACAGAGGGGATTATGGAGCAGGAGATTATGGTGGTAACGGCATCGTTCCCCATGGACATGACCCATGGCCCGGCGGCAGACCAGATATGGCCCAAATTAAAGCCCTCAATGTTAAATGCGAAAAGAACCATATGAAAGTATATATCGAATTTGACAGGCCATTCTACGGTATGATCTTCAGCAAAGGACATTACAGTGATCCCAAATGTGTTCATCTTCCTCCCGGAACTGGCCATCTGGAAGCAAAATTCGACATTTTCCTTGGTGGATGTGGAATGACCAGCAGTCAAGGCAGTGGGTACACTCAGCCAGATCAAAGCACTGGATTATTCATTGAGAACACAATCATAGTACAGTACGATCCCCAAGTACAAGAAATCTGGGATCAGGCGAGAAGATTGCGATGTACATGGTACGATTATTATGAGAAGGCTGTTACTTTTCGACCTTTCCAAGTCGACATGCTGGACGCAGTGACCGCCAATTTTTTGGGAGACAACATTCAATGTTGGATGCAGATACAAGTTGGAAAGGGTCCATGGGCAAGCGAAGTGGCAGGCATTGTCAAAATCGGTCAAACAATGACCATGGTTCTTGCCATCAAGGATGAAGAAAACAAATTCGATATGTTGGTAAGAAACTGCATCGCTCATGACGGTCACCACCAACCCATTCAGCTGGTAGATGAATACGGATGCGTCGTTAGACCAAAGATCATGAGTCCATTCCAAAAGGTCAAGAACTTCGGAGCTTCCGCCTCAGTCGTGTCTTATGCCTATTTCCAAGCTTTCAAATTCCCAGATTCCATGAATGTACACTTCCAGTGTGTAATTCAAGTATGCCGTTACGAATGTCCCGTTCCACAATGCGCTGGTGATTTGGGAGGTGGATACTTGCCAGCACCAAGAGATCCATCCTACACCGAGAATAAACTCGTGTCTTACGCAGGTGGAGAAAACCACGCAGATTCAAACCCACACCAAGCTGTTTTGGCCAGTTCAGATCATCATGATGGTGCTGTAGACCACCACGCCGACCACGTTCATGTAACAGACAAAGAATATGGACCTGTGTTTTTCAACCGCCAAGGAGATCAATTACCAACTAAAGGAAATAACGTCAAGATAGGCAGCGGGTATGGAGTTTCAGGTATCGGTGGAAAGCCACGTTCCATCCAGGACCACAATAGGAAAAAACGTCAAGCTAAAGACCAGATGACTGATATTTCGACCCAGAAAGTCATTCAAGTTGTAGCTCCTGGAGATGTAGCTTTCAGTTTACCCAATGAAGAAAAGGAAACTGTTGTTTACTCCAGCAGAACAGAAGGGGAAGGCGTCTGCATGTCCGTGCCAAGCTTTGCTGTTGGTCTAGTGTTCTTGTTGCTTCTTCTCGCCATATCTACTCTTGTGGCAGGATTTTTGTTCATGAGGGTCAAACATCTCACAGCAAAGGAAGACAACTCTATATCTTATGACAATACAGAGTTTCTGAAGGTGGCTGTTCCCATGGCCCACTAAATAGAAATTACTTCATCTCAAGACATGAATTAGTCGCTAGAACGACTGACATCTCTTAACTAATCCTGCTTCTAGGTGCTATACTACCTCGTTTTACGTTAATTACGAATAAAGTGGTAAAACCTCAAGAAGGGGATCTTCAGTACATTCCCTTTTTTTGCGCTGGGCTCTTTGAGACGATATTCAAAGTCGCGCAAGACAATTAGTCTAATCCATGAACTGTTTTTGTACCATAATTCCAGGGATTTTACCTGTTTTACGAGATATATTTATTGTTATTTATTAACGTGGTGAAATATACTGGATTATGGTTTGACTATACTAGAGTTTATAAACAAATTATGAATATAACATGATTTTGCCTTTATAAATAATCATGATGATGTTATACGGACTTTTTTTTTGTAAATAGAACGTAAAATAATGTTTTATATAATGACTAATGTTTCTTTTCGACTCAGCAGGCAAAAAAATATGATCAGAAATTGCAAGAAATTAAAGGTAAGTCAAATGTTTCGGTTTGCATAGCACTGGTAGAGAATCAAATGAAGCTGTATTTTCGTAATTCTTAGAATATTTACCTGTGTGTTATTTTTAAAATCGAGCTGAAATGCATCAAATGAATATATTTTTGTAGTTTTAAATGATTCATATATATTTGAACAATTATTCTAGCTATATCTGTAAAATAATTTCTTAGTTCATTTTCCATATTTGTATTAATTTGTAAATATATATACAAATGCAAATAAGTAGTTTTTTAAATGGATTTCTAATTTTTGTCTATTTAAATACCTGTTTTTAAAAATTTTAGACTCTTTTTAAAAATTAAACTCTTTGAATTTCATTGGGCTACTGGTTATTTAGGGTTTAAGGAGGTTTTGGGGAGTCAATGATAAATAAGGCTCAGTTGTTAATTATTCCATATTAATAAAACTGCACTGTAAAATTTAGTTGCACCATTGAAATTTTTTCTTTGTGATTTTGTGTTTCTTATGTGTTATTCATTTCACATAATAGGATAATAATGAGTAATTTTTTACTCCTGAATTTTGCTTTTAAAATATAAATTTAATTTACTGTTTTCTTTTAAAGGGGTATACAAGTGCTTTTATTGATTATTGGTGATGAAATTTCTAATAGTTTAAAATATATTTTAAGTTTGATGCACTTTTTATTTCCTAGCGAAAATTGTTGAACATAAGAAAAATCGTCTTTTTTTTCCATGCTTATTATTTAAGGAAGGATAAAGCTATTTTGCGGGCATTTAGTACTTTTTTTGTGTAATCTTTGTTTATTATGTGGCATTTTCTGTGGTAAAATTCTTATGTGTGTCAATTTGTTGTGTATTTTACACCTGCTGGGTTTTCTTAAATTATTGCGCTCTCATTTACAATGAACAAAACTTGATATTTTATTAGTTCTGGCAACTATTTGTATTGTATGTTTCACGCATCATTGTATAGTGAGACTTAAAAATATTTCTCTTAGAAAAGAGGAATGCTTTGTACATATGTATGTTTCAAACATAATGTTGTGAAGATTTTATTAAAAGGAGATTTAAATTATGATTTGTTTCTCTTGTTTTAATGTGTAGTTTTTGATTTGAACTCCTATTTATCGATCAAGTTTAATTATGTTGCATGTTATTTACAAAATTCATTTTCTAAGCCATGACTTCATTTTCTAATATAATGACATGCTTGAAAATCTTTCATTCAAATTAATTGTTCAGATCGATTTAAACTTAAGATTAATTTACTACCCTAAACTAAAGTACTTAAAATCTTTAAATGCAACAAAATGATGCAATGAAATTGAATTTTGTAAGCGTGTATTCAGTAGTTATTGACTGAATATTAACGACACACCCTGAAACAATAAAAGTACTATTGGCGACGGACATGGCAATTTTGAACCAAGGTCAAATGAGGAATATGACGCATGAACTGGCATCTTCCTCTTCCAACTTAAGGACTCCAAACCTCGAAAGATTTAACATACATCACACATTTCTACCCTGTGGGTCTTTATAAATATTCGTAATATGTTTGTGCCTCATAAACATATTATGAATAATTAATATTAGTATGCTTTAATAAGAAGAAAAGTTTTATTGAGTATTTAATATATGTATTACATATATAAAAAGAGATATAAATGTGACATAACATTTTATAAAGGACTAAAATTTAAATAATAAGTATTAAGTAAAAATTAATTAAATATTATATCCAGGAGGATTGTTTTTAATTTACATGTAAAATTTTTTTTTATTTAATTAATATATATATACTATATGAATTGTGTGAAATCATTGTAATTTATCTGTTTTAAAGAAAGAAAACTGAGAAGAGATATGTAATTTCGTGCTCTGTTCAATATAGGAAAGAACTATCTGGTGGGGAACTTTGGCTTTTGAAATTATCTTCTTCCGCAACAAAAACACAAGTCTCAATGATAATAAAAAAAAATAATAATTTCTATGAAAATTACAAAAGCGAAGAAATTTAATTATACGTCATATAAATATCAAAATAATAACAACAACAACAACAAAAGAAAAAAAAAGGTAAATAATACAATATTTTATACGCTTTGCTTTCATAGTCTACATAGGAACAGAGATTAGCACAACGTACTGAATATGAGTTATAGAGCGAAGGCAACAATTTTCCCGCCAATCAAACAACAAAACGAATTTTTTTGTACCCCCCCTCCTAAGGATCTTGTTGATTTCATTTTGTAACCATCATTCATTCAGAAGCTTTAAGTCCTAAAGTATTACACCACACGGAAGTTAGATAGGGCGTCGGCTACTGAAAAACAAAACCTCAACCACAGATAATGGAGGGCTTATGCTCTGCTAACTACGAGCACACGGCCTACCTGCAGTTCTTCAGAAAGTTCCCCAAGCGAGAAACTTTTATGTTCTTCCACAAAAAGACAGCAAAACGTAAAGTTTGTAACCAGGTCACAAGGCGCTTTCATGTAATCTAATACCCTGGTCAAGCGAAACAATGCATTGATGGGTGTTTGCTTTGTGTGGATTTTTTTCTTTGCTTATTTTTTTTTCTACGACGATTTCAAATGGGAGGACCCGTTGACACGGAGCTTGTGTAAATAGATAGAGATCAGACGAAGAAAAAAGTAAGGAGGATCTGTAAGCTTTAGGTACGTTTTGTAACAGCTGATTAAAAAATTTCCATACCAAAGGATTTTTTTAGAATAACAGTACAATGGGTTATTGGGAACATAGTATAAAGATTTTTTTTACTGAGAAAAAGAAGGAAAAAAAAATGCTTTCGAAAAATCAGAACTTTAGAAATGGGGATATTTTTGTAAAAGGAAAGATGAATTTTTTCTCTTTCTCTCGCACGCACATAAAACACATGTACATACATATATATACAGCCAAATAAGATATCAAATAAGATAAGCGTTTGAAAAATTAATTGTCAATCATAAAAATAAAAGCTAACAACGACTCTGAAGAATATAATAGGACATATTTTATTTAATAAGTTTTAGTACTTTTTAATTTATCAATTTGATTTTTTTACTCCATTCAATTTGATTTTCTTACTTTATTTGTGCTGTCAACAAATTTTTTTATGAGGTCAAATACTTTCAGATATTTCACACCTTTTCCTTTTGTAAATAATTAATATAAAAGGATACACAGTAAAACAAATCAACACAGGCTACTGTTCTTCCTTGTACGTCAGCTTAACTAACTGTACTGATAATATGACCCTGTAACTATATATCAATTTAAATGGCTGTTAAAAAAATTTATTTGGTATTTTATATAAAATAGTACAATTTTTATTTTCGAGGTTAATGGACTCTACAATCTCAAAACATGGATGCATATAATAATTCATGTAAATATAATAAATTACTAACGCCAAAAAATGTAGTTCCAATTGTTGCCTTAAATTATTGTTTGTCCTTTACCACATAAGATGTGCTGTTTAGATGCTTTAATTTTTTCGTATTGCTCAAAATGTTCGTCTACAGATTGAATAAAATTTCATAGTAATAAATGGAAAAAAAATATAAAGACAAAATAAACTTTTGAATGTTTTCTTTAATATATCTAGCACTTCTCAAAAACATACATAGAATATCACAGAAAATCATAAAAGATTTCACAACAGATCTTGACCCACGCAATTCACCCAATCATTCTATGATAGTTATCTCAGTTTCCAAGATTCAGTTACTACAGTAGTAAACACTATAATCACTACAAGTTAGAACCGCAATGTTCATAATGATTGGAAAATTATTCAATAGCGCCCGGGAAAAAAAGCCATAAAACCTGTCTCGAACACGAAATCGTGGTTGAAAACGATTTACTACGAATATTTTTCCATCGTGATTGACGAAGACGTCCCTCTTGTTTATCGTTTCGATAAGCGACGTACCCACATCGTCTTGGGTCACCTAGTTTCCACAAAAAACAAGTGTTGCGTTTGCTAAAAACATGGATTTTTAAAATAGATTTTATCTAGTTTTGTATACGAGGTTTTTATTTATATAATTTGAATCTAAAGTTGATTTTTCGGAAGAGTTTTTAAAAAAATTAATCTGATTTTACTTATTTTAAAATACGAATTCAAATAACAAAATCAAAATTCGCAATTCACCACAAAATATACGAAAATCAAATATAAAAGTCACTATATATTTCATAATATAAAGGAGTAGTTTTAAAACAAATATTTGAAAGTTTTTTTACCTTTTGTATAGCCTTTACGATAACGTTAATATAATCAATTGGGAAAGCTGAACGAAAAATAAACTAAGCTTCAATCTTCTATTCCATGCCTGTGAATAATTGCAGCCGAATTTCACATTTCACCGACGTCTTTTACTTTTACAATCACTCAGATGATCCACAAAAATTTACAGTTGAATGATAATATCTCAAAAATATACAAAAATTCGTTACGAATTAATTTCAACTAGCGTCGATTATACTTTGCACAATTCTTTTCACCAACTGAAAAAACATTTAGAATAATTACAAAAGATGCCAACTTAAGTAACGTAACTTTAACAAAATAAACGATTATATATAAGCAAATAATTAAGTAATCAGATAAATTAGTTACAGGAATTATATACTGAATTAAAGCAGACGATATTAATATGGAAGAGAATTTGTAACCTGAATAATGTCTATAACTTCTGTATAATTTAAATAATCAATTAAAATTAGGTTAAAAATAAAGAAAAGAAATCTAAATAGAGCTAAACTTTTAACAAAACGATACAAAACCTATAACAATTGAATTAATTTTAGACTATGAGAAGTAGAATAAATTTTTGTTACCAGATATACGTATGTTTCTTGGATCGCGAAACAAATAATAATATGTCCAAGAAAATTATTTGATCTGCAGACGATATTTTTACTGATAGTGACTCAATTAAATTTTCAAAAAAGGCAGGCGATTTTTACAAAACATTTCAAACTAAATATTACTAAATGTACCAAACCAAATGTAAAATAATTATTAGAAAAGAAGTAATTTTTTTAATGGCAATAAGATAAATGATAATATTACATTGGATGAATTTGTCTGCATTCGACTCAAGAAAAAGACCAATTGATAGATTTATTTCTTTTTATAAAGGAAAAGAAATGGATATTTTAAAATTTTTTGCATGACCAGCTGAAATCGAAGATTGAGAGAGAAAAATATATGCAAGGTAATTTTATTTCATATTTTTTTTATTCAGCAAGTGGTTTCGCGAATACGTTTCGTCAGTAAACAGATTCCTAGTTTTTCTTAAATTATTGTTTGAAATTAATTTCTCCATTTTATTTATCGCGTTATAGTTATTATTATTAAAATTTCATATAAATCTTGGAATTTAATCACTAGAAAAATTCAGATAAGTTATTACATCTTTTTTGAAAAATAGTTTCTAATGTTTTATGGAAAAAGTATTTTCTTGAAAGACATCTAATTTAAGAGAAATCTAAATTTTTATTTCGAATTACCAATAGTTAAAGCAAAATGTTTTATTTATGCTGATAACATTTTTGTTTGTAGCGCATAAAAAAATAAAGTTGTTTCAGACCTAAAGAGAAAAAAAAGTTCGTTTAAAAAATGTACTAAAGTTCTTTTAAAAAATGCAGAGGCATAAAAGTACATTTTTTTATAACTGACTTATTTTACGAAAGAAAATAAACAAATAAATATTTCGGAATGTTCTTGTTTAATTCCTTGAACAGACGTTTTTACAAAATCCGAACAAGAATCTTTGACATTTAATTATATAAATAATGAATCCCACACCATATAGCAAAAATTAAATAGCACTGGGAATAAAAAACGTGAAAAAATGTGTACGCATATGAGATAAAATGTATTTAAATGTGGTTCAAAATTATGGGATCAATCAAGTTTAGCCTTATTCATTTTTAGATCGACATTAATGGTATCCTATATAACAGTAAAATTATTATTATCAAACATTCTATAAAATAGGTATATTAGAAGAATTTTTTTTGTAATTTTTCCTTTTTAAGGAATATAATTTCTTGACTGTATGTTAAATACAATTCGGAATGAGATTTTTTTTCTATCATACATCAGATTAATAATATTTTAGAATATTCATCAAAACCACCACTATATCTTAGAAATATTTTCTCACTCTAATAATATCTATTATAGAAAATATAGGGTTGCTTGCAGGATTAAAAGAAATCGTAATTTTTTTTTGCATATATTGAAAGTATATATGCATTACTTATCATATTATAATTTCTCATACATTTTATTTTTCTGAAATTGTAAAGCATTTTCCAATAATATGTAACGATTTTTAAACTTAACTTTTTTTAAAAAGAAATATATAATGTTTGTTAAAAAAAACGATTTATACATCTAAATAAATTGTGTACCTAGAGTATTGATGTTTAGTAAAGGGAAAAAAAAGGAATATATGAACGAAATTAATATTATAATTTAAACTGTTCTAAGATATTTGTGTTTGCAAAAGTATGAAGATTCTAGTTTTTTTAAACAAATTATTCATGAATATATAATAAATATTCATCGTTCTGAAATTTCAAATGCACAAGAAAAAGTTATTTAAGATCAAATATATCGAAGCAAAATCTAATTTTTAAATTTCTGATAAAATTATCAACCAATGCAATTTAAAGCCAAACGAATATATTATCTCTTTAAAGCTCTTTAAATTTATATATTAATAAAAATATTTTATACATAGAATGTATAGATTTTAACTCAAAAGAGTTTTATTTAATAAAGAATTAAACATAAGTAAACAAATCATAAGTAATACAATTTAACTCTTAAAATTTTTATAATGGCATGAATAAATTTACATAAAATTAGATGTTCAGATTTTTTCTTACAATTTAGCTTTGATATGAATATGAATTGAATCAAATTTTCTTTCTGCATTAAAAAAATTCATGTAAACTTTGAAAAGGGTTCCATAAATTATACCAAACATCAAAATAAATAAATAATTACTAGTAATGAATATAAATTATTATATACAACATAAAAATAAAGAGAAATTTAAACAAAGTTTCCCTAATGATTACGAATTATAATAAGCAGTTTCTACTCATTTTTCATTTTTTCTATACGAGGGGTTTTCAAATACAATGATTAAAAATTCGGTACTTAAGTACTATCGGAACAATGAACTCAATATTCAAGATAACTCGCCAAGTTGTCAACCCAGATTTTGTACGTGTCGTACGCGCTGAATTGGTAACCATGTGCTTCGTTTCATTAACGTCGCCAATATGTAAGCACCATAGCTCATATTAAGCTAAGCAAAATACTATAAGTCTACTTTTACCAGAAATAAACTTCATTTTTCAAAATTAATATACTATACGAATGATAAATTCTTGTTGAATAAAATTTACATAAATTATATCGAGTATTTTCTTACGTATAGATTCTTATTTACTATCCACAAAATGATTGAAAATAGAAGAGATATTTCTCTAATTTTAAAATTATCTTGAAGTAGCCATTTTTGCCTCGAGACTATCGAACAGTTTCATTTAAATTTGGTTTTCTTTTTCAAGACTAAAATACAGTCGAACCTCTATATTGCGAATTTTTCTATATAGTGAATTTTTTCCTGGAACTTCAAACATTTCACGATTTTCTTCGTAAAATAACCTCTCGATAGCGAAGTGCATTTTCTCTATAACGATTTTCTTTTGTGATTCAATTTTTGTTATCCCTTTTTTTCAAGTATTTCTGAAAAAATTTCAAGTTATTCTCTCTTGAACACATTTTTTGGTGGTTATAAACCTTGAACTGGTTTTATTAGATCCTAACTCACCGAGAGCAATAGAGTTCTGGACGTTTCATCTAAGAAGTGCAACATTTAACTCCCGTAGCCCAGTTCACTAGAAACGTCTTCGATATCCTCTTTCACCCTCAATGGAGTCCCGCATCCCCGAGTTCTAATTTTAAAATTATGTATGTTAAATATTACTTGTATGCTTCAATTTATAAATTGTCCTTAAAATTCATTAATTTTAGTACAAAATTATTTTCTTAATATAGAAAATACAATGAATTCTTCGACATTCTTTTTTCTTGTTTTCCTTACAGTTTTTCTTTCTTTCTTTCTTTTTTGATGGGTAAAATATATAAAATAAACATATATTGATTTTAAAAAAAGGTGGGAATAATTACTTTTTTAATATATAGTGTTTATGAATTTAAAATTTGTTTTATGTGGTTCACATAAAGTCTATTAAAAGATGAACCTCTCTGTGACGAATTTTCCATATAACGAACTTTTTTCCGGGATTTAGCTTCACTATATAGAGGTCCGACTGAATTTTGATATTGTAGGGAATTGCCATTTTAGTATTAATTTTATATTTTTCTATTTTAAATAAATAATATATATATATAAAACTCTTAAGTCAATTCCTACTTTGAATGGATGAATAGAAAGTATTTTATGAACAATTGAAAATTCGAATAAGATATATATATATAGGCTAATTCTCTACAAACAAGAGATAACATCCAAACAATAACATTCGAAAATACATTTATATATAGGGAGAGAGAGAGAGTGAACTAATATAGTTGGAATTGAAAAAAGTTTTTTCATGATGTTGTAATAAATTTATTTTTGCATACGGTATAGTTAGTAAAAATGGGTCGTAAAAAGTTGAATTTAACTGAAGAGGAGTGCCAAGAATGATTTGCCCAGGGAATCCCTCCTTACCTTCCAGCACCTTCTTCAAAAATCCGCTTACGTCATAGATCGTGATGTTATAGATTTCTCCAGTTATTTCCAGAAGTACCCATATGGGTGCCAAGTCGCCAAAAATGGTCACCAAGTCACAAAATTTGATCGTGAAAAATTATGCCGACTTGACTGTTATCAGTATTTCGCCAAGTTTCCATAGAAACGCCTGAAAATGTAAGGGACGGCGTTACTTGTGAATATTACAATCCAGTGCAATTCAGAGAAAAATGTGATTAGGAATATTGTTTTTGAAGAGGCACTAAATTAAAGGGCAAATTTAGAACTATGTAATATATGTAAATTACAGTTTTACAATTTGAGAAATGAGAATGAACAGTTGTATAATTTGCACAATGGAGGTTGGTTCAGGGGTACCCTAGTTTATTTATTTTTTTTCCTTGCATTATACACGGAACTTAAATCATAAAGAATAGATGAATACTGCTGGGTATTGCTACTATAATTAGGAAATAATGGTATATTGCTTTTGCTGTTAACAGTTTGCCATCAAAACTTACAACAGTGATACATACGTGATATATTTGTTCCAAAAAAAATGAAATAACCACACGCACATCCAGATAAAATATTAATTTCATTGTAGAATACTTAGTACAAATATATCATTTTTAAAATAATTAAAATACTTTTCCAAATTTCTTAAAACTTAGAAATATATCCTCAAAGGTCTTTTTTTACATGCCCAAGAGAGTATTATTTTAAAATTAAGAGAAATAGAATATTTTACGCGGAAAAAAGCTGTACCGTCAACCAATATCACCAAATCAAAAGACTTTGATAATTAAAGAAATTCTTCAAAATTTTTCATCGCTATTATTACTATGTTCGAATATGCACTTTAACGGTTTTCCATTATTGGCTGCGTATCGTGGCATTTGTCGCCGTGTTCTGATTTGACGAAAATGGTCTTTAGTTTATTACGTTAATATTGAAAAAAATATAATAATTTATATTCGCAAAAAAATAACTCAATAATTTAGGCAGTGAGATAGAGAGAGAATATATATATTTTGAAAAGTTTCAGAGACTGTTTTTGCAAATATCTATGTATATAAAGGAGAAAAGCGACTCACTCACTCGCTCATCACCATATTTCCGTAACTATTAGACCTACGGACTAGAAATTTGGCTGGAACATTTCTTTCATGGAGTAGAGATCTAATAAGAGCAAATTTTGATCGCTTGCCCCCCAAAGGGGTCGACCCCCTAAAATCGACTTCCAAAGGGGACTGGGAGGTGTTAAATTTGGTTATAGAAATATACATATATACATTCCCGTTTTTGAGCTATTACACCTACAGATTTGAATTGTGACTACAAGTTTCTTTTGTTGAATAGTATATTTTATTTATACTGTGGAGTATAAATAAAAAATCGAAG
This sequence comes from Trichonephila inaurata madagascariensis, assembly GCA_019973955.1. Lineage (NCBI taxonomy): Eukaryota > Metazoa > Arthropoda > Arachnida > Araneae > Nephilidae > Trichonephila > Trichonephila inaurata. The sequence goes on from BMAV01021690.1 coordinate 155,804, forward strand.
TACTGGACCTACAGTAATGATATTTGGTATGCGTGTTTCTTTTGTTGAAGTGAAATCCACTAGGAACGGGTCTTACGGAAATCGGCTCTCAACGAGGTTGATAAAAAAGTTGCCGTTCTTTAATTATTAGATTTAGACTTGAAATCTGGTAAGCATGTTTATTTAGTTCAATAGAGATCCACTGTGGAAATCCATTTAGAAGGAGGGAGTTAAGGGAGCTTAAAAGATATTTTACGCTTACAATTTGGTACTTCAATTTTAGAAATTCAAGTCCTCTCTTTTTTTCAATTCAAGAGGTGTGAGAATTATAAGAATGTTTTTCAATACAATCGAACGCTTAATGCTTGGACTTGGAAATCAATAATTTATATAAGCAGTTTATATTCATACAACTTCATAAAATACCCAACGAAGCGGGCAGGTAACGGCTAGTATACATACATATATATTACGCCTTTTTTCAATACAAATATGAAGGACGGGATGACTTTTACAAAACAACAAAATCATCATATTAAAATCAAAATGTAAATGTCTTACATTAAATTACATTAAAAATACAGTACGTATAAAACAGCTAAATAGTAATAAGAGGAGTTTCAGATGCAAAACAATCAACACCTAATGTAAACAAATTGAAAATATTAATCTTGTTTAATGTTTTCCGTATGTCTTTTTTCTTAATATTTTTTGAAAAACTTTTCACAACACAGATTTTGTTTGGGAATTGTAAATTATTTATCTTTTACCTATTTAAAATTATATTTTATAGATTTTTTTACATGTTTAATATTTTTTTATAGTTTTTGTGTATCTTTACACACCTGCTTTGTTATTACGAAATATTCTAATATTTATTCAATAACATTTTATATAATTTAATTGCCTTTTAACAAATGGAAGGTTTTTCGACTTTTATATAAGCGATTTAAAAACAGGAGGGAGGGAATTTTGTGAATCGAATGCATAATATTATTTTTTCATGTCTAAACTTTACCAAACATTTCAAAGGAATAATTCACTTGTCAATTTAAAGATGAGATATTTTAAGTTAGTTTTCAAAAAGTTTTTTACTTCCAAAAGAAGTTTAGTTATCAAATGTTTTCCTTTTTATTCATATATTTTACTTTTCCACAAACATTTCTGAGAAATTTATTCATTTCCTCTCATTTGAATATTAAAAGGAAAAGAATAAAACTTTACAAATAACTGAACGTTTTTAGTGTTTACCATAAATCGATGTACTATTTACGTCATCGCAGAAATGAATGCGGTTCTTTCTACACAACTCCCCAAAATTCCTCCGAGACAAACTTGTGTCAAAAAATATTAATGGTCGAATTCTTAGGAAGAGTCCGGGGTAAGAATAGCCTCTGCAGTTGTGAGTTTTCTAAAAATAGCATCTTTCAGTGGTCAAAAACTGGCTTTGATGTATTTTTCTTTCTATCCACGTTGCTTCTCTTTATTTCCCGAGAGGTCTAGAGTTCAGAGGAATTTATCAAACATTCGGAAAGAAACTTTGTTCCTTGAACTCAAATGCATCGTGCCAATAAGTCATATTCAAATAGATAAACTCCGGGTTAAGTTGTTTGGTATGGAATACATTTGGAAATGTTATTGATTCATTTTATTTCTTAATTTTACTCGATTTGCTTGCTTTTTTGTGCAATAAAACCTCATAGTAGAATATTTTTCTCTTATTGCGTAACAATTTAAAAATTGCTCGTTTGCTTTTCAATTGAAATCAGTTATAGAATAAATCTTTGTCAACATTATTGATATTTAAAATGAATGAGATAATTTATATTAATAAATATATATATTTTTTTTTGAATTTTGTAAATTTTTGCAATGATTTGAAATTACGAATTAAAATATGTTGTGTAATCTCTCCTTTACATATATACATGTAATAATTCGCAATCTCTCTCATTTAATCTTTAATATATTTGATTTATCTTTGGTCCATTTCTTCAGGACCCACGTTTAATTAATAACCTAGCTATCCTCCTAACAAGAGTATCTTGAGCTACATCCATCCACCCCAAAATAATGTGATTTTCCGCTCGGTATAAGTAGCGAGACTAGAAAATCCCACCTCTTCTGTCTTTGTCTGTCCTTAATCATGTAAGCGCGTTGTGTATTCGTTTTCTTTGTTCTGTGTTTTGAGCTTCTTGCAATGTTGAAACGCTATATGTTAAATGTTGAAAAAACAGGATTAACTTACAAGACTCCCTCGTCAATGCCAATCAAATGTAAAATAGGAACCATCTAAAATAACTATCATCGTTAAAGAATCAATTACGCCACGACAAATTATGCACCACTTAAGTCTTATTATATGCACACATGAACATACAAGCAGTAGCGTAACTGAGAACAATTGGGCCCTCCTGCAAAGTCAGGCTTTGGGCTCCTAAAACCCTGCCCCCCCTCCTGGATGCGGGGGTGTGCGATACGCCACTGCGAATAGTAAACTTAATTTCTCTCAAGAAAGAGAGCAAATGGTAAAATCTCTTAAAATATCCCTCGTGTAGTGGAGTGATATGAGATAAAGGAATTTTCTGTCATATTCAAAATTCACATGGTTGGTTACCCACACGCTTCATCTACACCCGTATAGTCAAAGACGCAACGGAGAATATTAGGACCCCCTGCAAACTCAGGTTTTGGACCCGAAGCCTTAATATGTACTTAGCGTTAGTCAAGCTTGGATGCGATGGAAATCAAACCCGGCGCAATTCATGTGAACTTGGCTACTCTAACCATTAGACAACGATGACTCGTGGGAGGCCGCGGTAGCTCAGTGGTCAAGGTATCGAACATGGCAGGCACATATCATGAGTTCGAGCCCAATACCACTGAAAACTCGCCGTGTAGGGGAGCTATGCACGTTAAATCTGTCGAGAGCTCAAATGTCCTGCCGTTGGTGTTGTGTGGTAGTTAGGAGAGGGGGTGCCAGCTCAGTTGTCGTCCTCGTCACTTGACCATGATTCAAAATAACGAGATCCGTCGCCCAAAGTCCTCGTGTAGCTGAACAGTGTAACGTTATTATTTACTCACTCATTTACTCATTCGTTTTCGAAGATCAGTTTCTTCTTGTATTGCAAAGCGTATACATCGAGATTAATGGTTTTATTTATGGAAAAATGGAAATATATTGATATGCACTTTTACATGTTGAATAATATTAAATTTTTCTTTTTGCCATTCTTATTGCAATGTGGTTTTTAACAAATAGTACTTTTCCAGGTCTAGATTTCCAAAACGTAATTTAACTGGGTAGTCTGATTATACGTTCAAATAAATGTTAACAGGAAACTTTGTAAATAAAGACAGACAGGAAATGTGGTAAACTTCATACGAGTGGCAACAGTAGTTTTTGAAACTTTGGTTTGTAATGTTTGTAAACACACATGTTTTTTTATTTTAAAAAAAAAATAATTTTATTCATTTCTCTATTATTTCATTAGGGGAATTTTAAGTATATTTATGCTTAAGTATCAAGTGGCAGATTCTTAAGCTGTCTAATATATAACTGATTTTGTAGATACGAGACTTTTGAATTTACACAATTCATTGATTTCCAACCCGCTTTTCAGGATCCAGCTGAGGGTGGAGATAATCAATATTTATTGTATGCTTAAAAAACTAATTTCAAAGCTTAAAATGGGAAAATATTTTTTTATTAATACAAAGTTATTTACCCTTAAAAATAAAGCATAACATTTTTAAAACACGTAAAAGTAATATCGAATAGCTAGAAAACTAAATAATAACCTGAATTATAACACTAGTAATTAAACTGTGGTCTGCGGACACCCGGGAATCCACAGCGCTTTTCTAGAGTGTCCGTGAATGTTTCTCGTTTAATGTTGAGATTTCCTTATCTTACAGACTCTGAAATCCTTCGTGGAAAAATTGAAGGATGTACCATCCTAGACTAGATCACTCAATTACCCTAACGAAAAAACTCAAATAGAACATGTACTTCAATTAAGAATATTCATTCAAATTTTTAATTGTTAGCAACTACACAAAGCCATTACTTAAAACCAACTTAAGCAACTAAACATAGCCAGACCACTTAAAATTTACTGTTTCCTTATAGAAAAAAAAAGGAGTGTTAAATAGTCTGTATAAGTAGCAAAGGCAGTCTTAGGATTATTGAGATACCCTTAAATCATTTAGCCATTTGCTAGGAGTCATGGAAGGGTGCTCAAATCTTGATGTCAGGCTGATTCATAAGAGGAGGCCACGG
>BMAV01021690.1:165064-226827 GCA_019973955.1 Trichonephila inaurata madagascariensis
CCCCCCCCCCCCCCCCCCCCCCCCCCCCCCCCGCCCCCCCCCCCATCATTAATTTTATCTTAAATATTTTTTTCAGATTTTTCCTTTTTAATTACAAATTTTTATATAATATACTTAAAGAGAGAAAGAGAAATTTATGATTATTTTTTTCATCCCCCTTTAAATCCCATTTCATTTTAAGCTCCATAATAATTTTCAAACAAGCAGAAAAAGGAATTGTTTGTATACAAAATCTTTTTCTGACGTTAAATATTTTTGGGGGGAAAGGATATTTCTTTGAATCAGAGATTTTTTTTTATTTTGAGAAGAACCGAATCAATGTTTTATATAAAAGGATTATTTTCCATGGTATAACATAATAATTTCGGAACAATTAACACTGACAGGTTTATAAATTAAGTATCTATATAAGATGTTTTTTTTTTTTTTTATAATGATAGAAGGAACGTTGTTAAGATTTCTGGGCATTTGTCGCGAATACTGAGAGTGGCTCCAATGAATGAAAAGAAAGAAGAGTAAATCAATGAAATTCAGCGAAGAAAAAGAAGAAATCAATGAAACATTTGTGTATAAAATAGGCAAAAATCCCTCTACTAAACATGTGAGTAGTACTGTTAATAAATGCAGTGCAGCATAGAAGCAAAAATAATTTTTTTCAACTTTATTTTCTTACTTGTCTTATATTTGAATGAAATCATTTTTTTTATTTTACTTAAATTTAAGTTTTTTAAAAAATTATTTTTGGTTAATTCATGTTGGATTTTTTTTTTTATTTTTGTGAATTGTGGGTTAAATACTGACACTATTTTTTATTAATTTCACCTATATTTAATGCAGAAATTTGTTGCTCATGATTTTTAAAGTTAGCTCTTAAATCTGAATTGGCTCAATTCATCTGACGTCGTAGTCACATGATAATGACAACCACGTGTTTCTAATCAATCAGTTCAAAAACTCACGTGACTTCCCGATAAAAGCAATCATGTGTTTCCAGTTAATCAGTTCACACACTTTTTTTTTGTTGCCAACTGTTTCTCTTTGCAGAAATTTTCTCTTAAATTATCAGCAATATTTGCACAATTCTGAATAATTACATTATTCTGCACACAGAATAATTACATTATTCTGCATTTTCGTGGACGAACGCCTTACATTATAGTCTGGGGCACTATTGGATAGTACGGTGACTCCACCGACTCCTAATGGAAACGTTGAACAGCCTATCCATCTTACGTGGCAGAAAGAACAGGGCGCCCCGACATTGCCAGCTTTTAATCGTATTAAATATACAGGCTGTATTTCAACAAGATAATGCTCGTCCACACATTGTTCGGAATGTACAAGACTTCTTCAAACTTCAGAAGGCTTCTGCTTCTTCTGTGGCTGCACATTTCCTAAATATGTCATCAATTAAGCATGTCTGGCAATGGAGTAACGTACGCCTCACATCGTGGGGTGGGAGGATTCTAGGGAGCCCAAAACCTATGTTATCTAATGGGTTTGCACACACAGTCCTTTGTAAAACCGGCTTTTGGGCCCAAAACCAGACTTTGCAGGCGGGCCCTAATATTCTTCGGTACGCCACTGATGTCTGGAATTATGTTGGTCGAGAACTCACTCGTACTGCTCTTTGGGGCAGAGTTCAGCTGAACTTTGGCAACAGATAGTGACCATCTGGAAATACATTCTTCAGCATAACATTCAAAATCTGTATAATTAATTCTATGCCTCAATATTTATAGAATCTCATCGCTGAGAGTGGCGGATGTACATGGTAGTAATTTCAGTGGTTGTAGACATACTTTTTAACAGGCGTGAAGATGTATTCTTTATGATAAACATTTTAAAATCTGTTGGCTTATGAGGGATGGGGAAATTTGAATTCTCATACTTCAACCTTGTATACGCCAGCGAGTGATTTTCTGCATCGTTTGTGTTTCATTACCCTGTAAATTTGATAGCTTAATTAAACTCTTCTGTGATTTTTTATAAGTTATTTAAGGAAGAATTTGTGATAAATTAATCATTATTATATTAACTTTATAAATTTATCTATTAGTTATTTAAGGTTATTCTTTCACAGTGTTGCATTTCCACAAATAGTTATGCGTGTGTACAATAATTATGCGTAAATAGATTAAATATTTGTTTTTTTAATACAATTTTTAAATACCATTTGCATGAAAATAGCGTTGAAAAATGCGAATCCCATTGAAGCCCTTTTAATCAGAACAATAATCCCATCGTAAATCGATGAGATAATGTATTTTTAAAAATGGTAAATTTTAAACCACGTTTATAATGTATGGTGTATTTATTATTAATTCTCCTTTAGTTAAATTTGATATTAATATCAATACAGAACTTCAATAAAAAAAGTCAAATATCTAAAAGTACTTTTAATGATTTTCGACGTGTTTGAGACACACTCCAAAGATAGTGTTCCTTAAGGGTGCTTCACTAGAATGCCAGTTCCCTCCCTCTAGTGCTTTTTTGCCTTGAGGAAAACATTTGATTTTGCAATCCCTTCCTTCTCGCAGTCCACTTGTGGCGAAATTAGAATCCCTGTGGAGCCTGCAAGAGCGCCATTTTTTGACACACGTCGCCCTCGAGCTACCGGAGTCTTCAAAATAAGAATGGTTCCTCTTGTCCGGACTCTGTGTGCCAACACTCTTTTTATCGATTGTTTGTGTTGAGCTGCTTTTCTTACCCGCGATTTGCGTGGAAGCGGTTTTTTTCGCGACAGCCGGCTTTGGTTCCGTTTGAGTAGATATGGTTTGTTGGACGACCGGATGGAATGGAAGGGTGTGGAATGGGTAGCAGTAAGGGTTGTTTCCATTTTCGAGATAGTGTTGGAGAGCGTGTTTGTCGATTTGGTTGTAAGACTTTAAGTCATCAGTCATCCAATTTTTAGAATGGTGTGTTTGGGTGGTTTGGTGAGTGGCGTGGGACGAAACAGATTTTTTGGATGAATCGTCACTCTCCACTTCGGATTCGATGTCGATGACGGAGTTTTCGATGAAGTGGTCGTTTCTGGAAGAAAGCTTTTTCTCTTTGGAAATAGTTTTGGTTTTCACTTTTGTGCAGATGTCGGCTTGAGGGGTCTTCTTTTTTCTGGAAGTGAAAGATCAGATTTGTGATGTGTTAGGATGCATCGTAAATATTTCTACTTTGTGAATTTTTAAATGTTTTTCATTTAATTTTTCAAAAATATTTCCTATCGTGTAATTTGAAGTGACAGATTAGGTTCGGAATAGAGATTTTGTGAAATCGTATATACCGTAAAATCCGGCGTATAATGTGCACTTTTAAAACAAAAAAATAAGATAAAAAAATTACGGGTGCGCGTTATATGCCGGTTATAAAAGTGATAGCTTCAAAAATAAAAGAAGAGGTGCATAAAAAAAACTTAGTCTTCTACAAAGATCGGAAAACTGTTTATTGACAAGAAAAATGTCATACTTTATGAACTTTAAAAAAAAAAAAAAAGGGGGGGGGGGTAGTCTTGCTAGAAATTAACTTTTTTTTCAAAATCCTGGGGGTAAAGCCTTGAACAAATGGCCTTAAAAAATAATAACATTGCTCATTTACATTGCAGATTCCTTCGTAAAAAAGGGGGTGCGCGTTATACGGCGAATATATCTTAAAATTAAAAAATTCAGCTTGAAAGTATAGGTGCGCGCTATACGCCGGATTTCACGGTAAATGAATATTTCTTTAATATATTCAGTATCGTTGAGTTACAATATATATATATAAAATTCTTTTAAGAATATTATTATACGAAAAAAGTATTTATCAAGAATTTTTTGACAAAAAATGAAGAAAAAATAACATATTTTTAAAAACATTCTCCTTTTATAAAAATGTTTATATAATAATATAATTATAAGAGCCTGAATTAAGATTTTTGAAATATACAATTTAGAAGTGGATTTTTCCATATATTAGAGAAGAGAAATTTTAGCAAAAAGTCATGAGAGTTTCGATCGATCGAAACTCTGAAAATCATGTGAATTTTTCCAAAATCTCAGTTCAGGCTCAATTGAGAAGTCTTAGCTATGTATAAACAAAACAATATTTTTATAAAATCATGGAGAAATGTTTTGAAAATACGTCCTTCTTTCTTCTTTTTTTACCAAAAAAGAAAAGAACTACATTTAAATAAATTTTTCTCTTGTAATAATATTCTTAAAAGAATTTTTTTGCATATTCTAATTCAGGTGACACTAGATATCCAAAAGTAACTAATTTATATGCTTTTGTAAAATCACAATTCTGAACGTAGCCGGTCATCTTAAGGCTCACGAAGACGATACACCCATTCATTCTATCTCAAATAAAAAATTCTAATATTTTGGATGGATAAAGTAACAATGATGACCTAATTATCCCTTAAAAATTTGGAGTTAAGTAATAATTATTTCATCATTCTATCATCATTGTTTATCATAAGTTCATCAAATATATCCAAGCATGTTACTTTGGTTGTAACATGTTAGAATATGGGATGTATTACGTCAATAAACCAATAAAAAAAATTTAACATATTTCAAAGCATGTAACTTTGGGGATATAAATTTAGATTTGTAAGATGTTTGGACATATTTCAAATATTTCTTATTCTGTAATCTAAGATTCGTAAAACTAATACACGCATTCTTTTGATTGCAGTTAAAAATTCTTAGTATTCTAGAGGGAGCAAAATTTTTCATTAGAATGAACTATTTATCCTCCGTAGAAAACTCAAAGCGTATTTAAAATAGCTAAAGATACATTTTTGGGAGTTTTTCTTAAGAATATTTTTTTTTTAAAATAATAATTAGGGAAAGGATAGTTGAAACAAAAGAAAAACTTGTTCTCGATCTAAAAATGAATCCTTAGATTAGTTTTGAACGTCAGAGAGTAAACACCCTTCTTACACAAGCTCAAGGTAAAGTGAATACATTAACGTAAACTAATATTTGATATTTATTTATATTTGGTTATTAATTTGATATTTGTTTTTATTTAAAAGAAGGACAATATAGAGATTAATTAATGCGGATTGAAAAATAGGGAATATGCATGGTAAAAATAAAAGCCCTTCGATATTAATCTTGAAACTATAAATGTAAAGCTAACTGGTTTTCATTACAACAAGCTAAATCAGGGGTGGGCAGACTTTTCTAGGGTACGAGCTACTTCTAATTTTTTTCAAGGTGTTGCGGTCCAACCAGTGTTAGTGACGCACACAAGGGGGGGGGGGGCCCACGGATCCGGACCCTCCCTCATAGCTTTTGATTTTTTTTCCAGTTGATTATAATCCCATGTATATAGTACGTACAAAGTAATTAAGTATAATTAAGTATTTGTTATTAATAATTTTTTTATTATTTAATGTTGTGATTATTTATTTAGTAATTTATTTTTTTACTGTTTTTTTGTTCCCGACAATCGACAAATATTACGAGATAATAAAAACAGTGCAAACGTCTGTCTTTTGTTAAATGAAAATTCATTAGTTATTCAAAAAGCTAAATAAATGTACGATCCACAATAAGTAGGAGAAAAACGCGCCTTTTTTTGTTTTAAAATGTGAACACATTTTAAAAATAAGGATTCTTTTAAACCAAAAGGTTAATTTATTTATCGGCGAAGAATTTTTCATGAATAAACAACAGAATATTCTTTTCTTTCGTTTAAATTATTTTACTAATACATTAAGTTTGACGCCTGTGAGCGATATGCTTGCTAAGTATTTATATTCATTTTTGATACATTTACGAAAATATATATCACTTTTAGAAATCAGAGTATTTGGGAAGTGATACAAATACTTTTCTTTCCCCACAATTTCTCACTTTCCCTTAGAACTTTCCACTTTAGAGAAAAAGAAAACTAATTTTCTACTCTGCTTAAGTTAATGAAAAATTACTTTCATTAAAAATATATCATTAATCAAAACCAAAATTGCGTTGGATAGTTCTTTAGAGTCATTTTCAAACAACTTGTCTCACATTTGTTATGGATTTTACTAGGAATAAATAAAACAGTAAAACCGCTTCGAAATATTTCCTCAGTGTAAGAAATGAGAAAAATATGCAATTTGTTTGAATATGCATTTCTTAATGATACTAATGAAAAAGATGCAGACAATGATGCAGAATCACCGAATAAAAATTTGAATGAAGACACTAGAAATATCTTCCCTTTTTAAACAATCTCTTCTTTTGAATTCAGAGTCAGAACACGTTGTTTTTTATCATAAAACTGCTACTTATTTTAAATCATCATAGCTTTGTACTAATGCTTTATTAATTCTAGATAATAAGAGAAAACGGTACTTACGTATAATCGCAACCTATTGTCAACATTATATGAAACGAAGAATCTGGTTGACAATTCAGCATGTACGACACATAAAAAATCGGGATTGCCAACTTGGCGAGTAATTTATAGATTTGGGGATTGTTGCGATAATATATAAGTACCGAGATAACAAATGCTCGAAAAGTACTTATTTTAATAGATACATTTTTAAATTAATTGTTTAAGAGGGATCTTATTAATATCCGACTACATCATTATTTATTATGAACTTGATGAATTATTGTCGTCATATTAGATGGAGTGAATGAATGTGGGGGTAGCAGGTTGGCACAATATATTGGACAGAATGCTGAGACAGAAAAAGGAACTGCTGGCGCACAATTTGGCGCACTATTTTTGCTCCTCCGCCAATAGTCTTTCTTATTAGCGTAGCATTTAGAAGCAACCTGAGTATTGGCAATGAATCTCGTCAGTTTAGGGAACGGTCAAGTAACGAGAACGACATCTGAGCTGGCACTCCACTGTACAAACTTCCACACAGCGTCAGTGTGAGGACATTCATCTTCAGAAGATCTAATTATTCACCACCCCTCTATTCGGCGGGTCTTTAGTGACACTAGGTCTCAACCCACAAATCTTGATTTCGCTAGCGATCATTATCATTTGACTACCAAGGCCTATACATCCCCAAAGGTGTGGACCAAACTAGGATTTTCCTTATATTTCTCTATGAGTTTGATAACAGAACACGTGAAGTAAATTAACAAAGCTTCAAGGAATGTATTAAAGGCAGGTTTCGAAAAATTCAGAGTACTTACGTATTATCGCAACCTATTGGCGGCATTATAAGAAACGAAGCACCTGATTGCCAAAACAGCGAGAACGTCACATAGGAAATCGGGGTTGCCAACTTGGAGAGTTATTAATAGAGTTGGAGATTGTTGCGATAATACGTAAGTACCGTATTCAGTCGTATTTTAAATGTAAGAAGAAATTAAATGTCCGTAGAATAGAAATTAGAGAGTTAGAAATATACAAAAGACTTTTAGGTATAAGTAATGTGAAATTATTGATAAAATGTAAATTACTACAAACAAAAGTTTCCCCAAATTTAAAGCATAATATATACTGAATAATCAATATGAAAAATATTTTCTTTATCTCACCCAAAGATCGAAATTCTGCCTTCATTTTCGGTGCTTTGAAGCTATTTCTCTCATATTTAATGCATTTTATTATTTTAAATTTTTATTTTCCCTAAATCTCTCCATTATTTTTATTATATCTTTAAGGCATTTAATTTTAACAAAGGGCAAAAGTCAGTCAATTAAAGTCACTCAAATACCTACTGATATGAGGTTGTAGCTCGAAAGAGCTGGGTACTCAAGTCATCCATCCAACGATATATTTTCTTTACCTGAATGGTGTATATTGCATTAATTAAATTGCGTCGTGTTCTTTTTATTCCGTAACGTTAAGGTACACGAACTAAACCGAAGAAAATTCTTTGTTTATGTGTTATTTACTATTTCGATAAATCTATAATATTGTATAATTTCAGTTGATGTTAAAATATCAGAATGAAGGTCTAGCAAAAAATATTATAATAACAATATAAATACATATATTCTTTTTACTTAATTCTAAAATGTAGATGAAGAAATATGTTTTAAAATATTTGTTTCTAATAGTTGATATTATAATTCTAAGCTATACTTGAGTTAATTGTTCGTTAATTAGCGTTACAGTTTCATTGACGTTTTTTACTATAAAAATGTTCATTTCTTCAGAAATTATTCATGATATTAGACAGTTTATAAAAACTAATTAATGTTTTTCCAATTTCCGTGCTGTGATTGCAGATTCGAGTCTCGAATCCGGTTTGGACCCGATCTGTGGACGTTTAGTCATCTGCAGTTGGCAACACCTTAAATGCAAATGAGGTGTTATAAATGTACAACTGCAGAAGACGAAGGCAGATATACATGTTTTTGTGTTCGAATGACACGCATATCGGGTCCGAATCATTCTTTCTTTAAATGCTTTTAAATTGAAGTATATTTTTAAGTTTATATACCACAGTAAATAGTAAATGTTTTGATCCTGAATGAACTACTTTTAAAAACCTGATCTCGTCATTAGACCTGCCACATCTATGAATACTTTTTCAGAGAACACATAACACCACATTTTTTAAAAAATCTTTTTATAAGTTCATTTTCTTCCCTTCCTTTCAAATATTCTCAAAAGTTTTCCATCCTTTTTAGTCAATGATATGTTTTTCAATTATTTTATGTTACATTGAGCTTAATACTACATTTCTTTACCACTGGCGTAGCCAGCACTGAAGAGGCCCTGTATCAGAATTTTTTGGGGACCCTTTTTTAGATATGGGAGTCCTGTTAGTGGGACTGTAGTTGCACATGTTGGGGCCCCTATAGCTTGGGGTCCCGTATCATTGATACGGCGGTAGCTACACCTCTTCTCTTTACCTAATTGTTTATCTAATTCAGTGCTAAATTTGTTTTCTATAAATGTTGTTTTTTCAATTCCTACTATTAACTCACACTCTCTCTATATTTATTTTTTATTTATCTTGGTAGAATTTTCAATCGTTAATAAAATACATTTTAAAGCGCTCAATTGAGCTGAAATTTAATATACTTGATCATTTTGGATGACAGTAAAATAATTTAATTATAATGAATAAAAATTGATTAAAATTAATTATTTAAAGAATTACAAATACACACAGCCACATTGACGACTTAGCGACCCTTTTAGCGACGTGTGTCAAAACTTCAAAAGATTTTTTTCTCACGTTTTAAAGCATTCAGTTGAACTGAAATTTTATAGACACGATTGTTTTGGATGACAATACGATACTTTAATGATAATTAATAAAAATTAATTACTACTTAAAGTTTTAATTCTGTCCTATGTATATACATATTTATATTAATTGTAACTATTAATAAAAAGTAGCTAAAATAAAATTTTTCGTTGTTGATCTAAGTAGAAATTGACTTAAATTTTTTTTATATAGTACTTGTTTATTAATAAAATAGCTTTCGAATAACTTTTATTAACCATAATGTACATCTTGTGACAAACAAGATGTTTCGAAAGATGTTCGAATTCTATAAATTTCAATTAAATCTCCTCGAATTATAAATTTGTATTTACCTGGATATGCATCTGTTGCAGGCAATTAAGCCGCTAATAATAATTATAATGTTTACCACAATTAAAATATAATATACTGGATGGTATTCGGCGTTATTGTAGCGGATAGATGTGTTCAATACAATCTTTTCAAGAAATTTCTCTAACTCATTCATGTTTTTTTGATAAAACAACAGACATAGGGAAACTGATTTGTTTTATTTAAATAATCAAAATTTAGCCAATCATTGTTGCAAAACGTGAATAATTAATATTAAGAGCTGTCATGTTTGCAAAATAACAATACTTTTGCTTACAACATAGCTCAGTTTAACAATAGCTAAAGAAAGGTTCTATAACATTGCATTTGTCATGATTTTTAAAAATATTTTAATGTGTGGTTTTGAATTTTAAAAGGTACTGTGCCACTAATTTTTTTTTTGTTTTTTTTTTTGATATTTACGTATTATCACAACCTATTGGTGACATTATATGAAACGAAGCACATGGTTGCTAATTCAGCGCGTACGACACAGAAGAAATTGGGATTGCCAACTTGGCGAGATATTAATAGGGTTGGCGATTTTTGCGATAATACCTAAGTACCCTTTTGTTCTTAGAAGACATCATCAGACGAATGAACATTTTGATTCAAAAAATGTATTTTTTTATCATATTTAATGTTCTCGCATTTCTGTAATTTTAATGCTAATGTTTTTTTACTATTATTTGTTTATTTTTAAGTGTTAATTATTTGTTTTAAATTTGAACAAATTAATATTGTAGATTAAGTTAATTTTAATTCTTGATTTGGCAAACTAGTTATTTTTGGAATCCTGTGTTTTGATTCGTATTCGAAGAGTTCAGGTAATGGTTCAAGATATTTTAAGTGACCTTTTAATGTTTTAATGAAAAACAACTTTTTCATGTTCTTGTTCTTACGATTTATTCTTGTTCTAGCAATTAATTCTTGTTGTAAGGAATTATTCATATTTTTCGTAATATTATTAATTAATCAGAAATAATGCGATTATCGGCTTCTTTAATTCATCTTTTCTGATTCTTAAAAAAGGAAAGAATTCTACATTTTGATTTAATATGTTGAATCTGTAACACGTCACTAAATCTTAGGTTATGAATTTGGATGATTTGATACATATTTTTGAATACAGGCACCAATTCATAATATTATATTAACATGAAATAGAACTTGTGAGATTAAAATTTTATAATCTTTCATCATTTTTTTGTGATTTTTTTTATTATTGTTAAATTTATAAGAAACGCCTTCTTAAATTATGGGTGAGAGAAACTTTCTTTTCTTTTCTTTACTTCTTTTCCACAAAGTACTATAATCTTCTAAGCATTCCACCCGTATGTTTGAGTCTATTCCATTGAATTTTTGGGGAGGTTCTGCTTACGTACATCATCAAAAATTCACTATCCTTCCGTTATAAATTATAGATATCTATAAATATTTGGTGAAAAGAAAGGAGGCGAAAAATGACTCTATAGATTTCTTCTTTCCTGTTTTCTTCTCCTTCGAATTTCTCTTTTACATTTAGTTTTTCTAGAATTTTTGTATCACCGAAAATATTGCACTTCCAAGTTTTTGTAAATTATTTCATCTCTTCTAATATCAGGAACATTTTTGAATAATTTTAGTACTTTTAAAAAGTTCAGCAAAGAATAATAAAAGAATTTAATTTTTACCAAGTTATTTTAGATTAGTCTAGACCAGAGGTTCCCAAACTGTTTTGTCCCTTGCTATGTTTTTCGACATTGGGTAGACCCCTGCGTACAAAATAGGGAATGTTTTGCAAATTTATCAGTTTAAACGTCATTGTGACTGCTGGTATACACTTACTTATTTTAAAATACTTAAATTTCTTTCTCTAATTAATTACGGTGCTTAAAACTTAAGAAACACGTGTTAATTAAATTAAAGCTTAATTATTATATAAAATAACTACGCGATAAACGAATGCTTTTAATGGGAGGGATAAATCTGGTGCGTTAATCACAAATTTTCAACATACATCATCAATCTTGCCAATCTTCCTAAATCTTCTTGGTGAGTATATATATAGTGTCCAGTCTTTTTTTTTTTTTTCTTCTTTATTCTACTGTGGTACAACAATGGTCAAAACATTCTCAAAACTAGTTTCAAAATCTGAATAAAGGGAATTTAAATGCTGAACGTAGATTAAAACGTCCTGACAGATTGTCTGTGACAAAAAGAGGAAATTCGCAACCTCCAACATTATACTGCTTTAGCTTAATTCTGGAAGGAAAAGCTGAAACTGTACTTGTTTTAATAAAATTTATGTTGTCGCCTTATAACTGCAAATTAACCTCATGAAATTTAGTATAAATAAATCTATTAAATAAGTAAAATGACGTTTCCAATTGATTAAATTTTTTTTTAAAATTGAATTCATGATCTGGTTTAATGACAGCAACTATCGTAAACCCCCCATTTACACCTCCTCTGGACCCCCAAATTATCTTTTTGCTAATGTGGACCTCTTGGGGTCGATATAGACCTCTTTGGAAATTATTAGGTTAGACGAAAATTGAGAGTCCTAATGCGTCAGAGGTATTATACCCATGCCTTCCATGGATTCGAACCCATGCCCTACAACACAGCAGTCAGAGTCACTAACCACTATACCGGATGAAGGGCATACATAACTTAAATGCACATTTTTGTTACAGGGAAAAACTTGGGGAAAAAAGCGAAAGGCATAATCAATGAAAGAGAGTTTACTTTACTAGAATTAATCCATATAAAACTTTCACAACCACCACATTGCTAAAATGTAAGTAAACAATTCAGATTTAATGAGATTAATTAATTATTACACACAAGTACGTAATTTTACAAAGAATATTTTGAAGCCCAATTTGACCTTCAAAAGGGGTTAATTACGAGAAATATTTAATTATTTTAGTAATAATTAATTTTATTTTGTTTTCTGTGATTTAAACTCTTAACTTGTATGGTTTATTGCTTATAATTTATGATTCTTTTGGTCAGCATACGAGAGTGCCAAAATAAATCATTAGTAAAACTGAATAAATTGACTAATTGTTTTATATAGCTCACTAGCAAGCATAATGACTGAAAAGTATGGTTTTATTTTTAAGCTACTTTACACAGATTAGAGATAGAGGGAAGTTTTAATTAGAATACTGCTAAATAATTAAATAATTGATGTTTAATATTATACGTGTTTTTTTCGGATAAAACTGCATTCTATATAATTATATCTTGATTTCCATTTGAACAAAAAAACAGATGTGTTTAAAAAAGAAAAATTTATTATATTAAACCAATATATCTTAAACTGAATTTATAAAAAAATTATACATGATTTGATAAATTTATGTATCTTTGATATAAATACTGTGTGAAGTAATTGGGACAAACACAAATTTTTCACATATGTTGTTTAATTAGTATAGGTTAACTTACATGTAGCAATCTAATACAAATTATGTTCTTCTCTAGCTTGAATGAGATTATATACACGGTTTGGCATGGGTTTCACTAAATTAGAACATAAATTTTTGATCTCGTCATCACGAAACCAAACTTTTATAGCATTCTCAATCATTGGTTTCTTTGTTGAGCAGTCCATTTTATTCATACTTCTCTTTACAATGCTCTTCAAATTTTCGTTGGGATTTACATCAGCAGAATTACCAGGCCATCTAAAACAGTTATTTTCTGTTTTTGAAAAAAAAATCCTTGTGTTAGCTTAGAAGTATGGCATGGAGCAAGATCTTGTTGAAAGATACCAACACACCACCAGCGAACGTTTGTATCATAGGCACAATTTTACTTTCTATTATAGATATATATTGTTTAGAGTTCACCATCCCTTCAACTGGTATTAAGCTGCCAGGTCCTCCAGAAGTAAAATAACACCAAAACATCTGTTTATGAGAGTTCTGCTTAACTGTTTGAATAAAATGTTGTTTCCTGATGGATTTAGCCATCACTTCGCCCGTCAAATCTTGGTCTAAACTCTTGCACAAGAAAATGCATTTCGTCGCTGAATCTGCTTTCGTCGTTTTCAGTCTTGTGAGTCCAGGATTGATATTTCCTGGCCCAATCCAAACATTTTTTTCTTCATTGCAGGTGTTAATAACTGTTTTTCGATTGGTTTTCTTGCAAATTTCTCAGCTTCAATAAGCCTTAGTCGAACGGTTGATGAATTCACGCCCACACCAGTAACTAATAGTTCTCACTGAAGATCTTTGTTTTATAAAGATGCATTCTACTATTTCGTACAAGAAATTTGTCTGTTCGAGGCATAGTCTTACGTTTGCATCCACATTTACTCTTTTGTTTTGGAAAAACTGTCCCAAAATTCTTTTGCAGTTTAATATTCCTAGAAATACTAGATTTTCCAACTCCAAATGCTGCAGCAATATCCCTCACAGTCATAGAAGTATGCTGACTAAGGGTAACCCTTCTAGTCCTTTTTTTGGGAGTGATATCCATTTTTTAAATACATGTCAGAAGGAGACAATTCACACAAGCTACCACTTCTAACAACTGAAGCGCAACTGAAGGTAAAAATCGTGCGTTGTAAGAAAATGCAGTTGTGAAAACGTTTTGAGGCAGAAAATCCCAGAGAAAGGAACAATTTTCTTAAGAAATATGTTTGTCCCAATTAATTTACCCAGTAATGTAATTATATCGATTAATTTCGCTCATATTTAATCTTTTGGCACATTTTTTATTCACCCCTATTTTGGAATTCTTAAGTCACCAGTTGACATACGCGTACAAGTGGCAAAAATAGCGGAATCGCCGATCAGACTAATATATTATTAAAAATAAGATAATTCAGATTCCATATAATTGTAGAGAAACATGATTCAATTATGCTGTGATACATCAAAATTAAATTAAACCTTTGATATTAGAATAAAGCTCGTCTAGAAACTTTTACTGCTATATACAATGAAAATCATTTAACACAAATCAGAAGGCACTGAAATATTTTTTTTATATTGGAGGATATTGCAAAAAAAAAAAATTATATTCAACAAAATCAAATTTATAAGGGTGCATTTTACTTACATAGAGGTGTATATATGCATTTATTTAATATTTAATTTATATTTATTATTTAATTTTATGCTATCTATTTAATCTATTTATTCTAAGCACAAACAGTCACAGGAACTTAAAGAAATTTAATCCAAACTTTTCAAGCTCTTTAAAAAACAAAACGTTTTGTGAGTTTTTGGAAAATAATCTGACATTTTAATTCCTATTATTAATTCACACTCCATTCTCCCTTTATATAATTATATATCTTGTTTTCAAATTTTCAATCAATAATAAAATACTTTTTATTCATCCACTCAAGTTCAAATTCATTTTTTAAAACTTACAGTGGATGTGACACTTGATGTTAATACAGTTTTTTCAAATATTAGTCCCTTAATTAAATGAAATTAATTAATTTTAGCTTTATACGGTAGAAAAAAAATTGCCACTCAATATTGGTATTCTGTCATATGTATATACATATCTATATTAATTGTAATTATTTAATTAAAAGTAACTAAAATAAAATATTTCTTTGTTGACCTAAGTCGGCATTGACTTTAAAAATTTTCTTTATATAACTTGTCCTCCTTGCATTATCTTTTTTAGCATCAAATTGTTCAATGTCTTCCATTTTATTATTAATTTCTACACTGGAATGTGCGTCTAAATAACTGTGCATACTTTTCATGAGGTTCCTCATTTCGGATGACGTTACATTATTCATTTCATTTTCGTCGTCGGAATCTGGATCAATGATATTTTTTGAGCTTTGAACAAACTTAAAAATGTCTTTGTATGCTGGGGCTATACACACATTGTTATCCTATACTGCAACAGATTCTTCCGATGATACAGTAGGACAGTCCAATAATATAGAAACTTTCTCAAACATTTCATGAAGTGACTGGTGTTTTCCGTATTTTGTTTAGTCCCAGAAGGGAAAACTTTTCATGCTAAGCGATTTTCGTTTCCTGTTAAGAGAAAAAAAAATGCATGAAAAAATGTAGTAGTTTATCGGGACCGTTGTATTATTTCGTGTTAACTGATATTTAGTCTTAAGTGTTTTCGTGTTAAGCAAGTTTCACTTGCATGTAAGGTTTTTTTTTTTATCCTTATTATTTTTCTTTTGTATCTTTATTATAAACTAACTGGTACACCCGTTCTTCGCACGGGTGAATTAAAAAATTAAACAATAGAGATTGAAGGATAAAGAAGTTTTTAATGAGTTAATTTTACGTGAATTACAAATTAAACAAAAAAAAAAGGCTTTTTGCATATCTCAGTTATTAGTTATCTTAGTTATTTAGTTTATTTATTTATTACTCCCTTATTTCTTAAATTTTAAATCTGTATATCTAATCTGATGAAAAGGATTTTTTTTATTTATATATAACGCCCCGTAACTCTCTTGTGGGTTGATTTTTGAAACCACTTTCCTAAGCTGATCTTTGTTCGGTAAAAGTAACACATTGTTACACATTTCTTGTAATGAACGCTTAAAATAGTGTAAATCATTTATATATTTGGATATGTAATACATTAATATTACTTTCTGTTGTATTATGTTATGTTATGTTATTTGTAATATTCGCTTATTAATAATACAACAATATAATGTTATATTATTGTTTATGTTAAATTTTTAATATTCGCAAGCAAATAAAATGACGATTCAATAGAAACAGCGAAATGTTCGCGATAGAGCCAAATTGACATCATTTTTGGTGACTATGGTGGCAACTTGGCGATTGATTAAACGGTGCAGAAGTTGATATGCTGTAGAACTACCTGGTGGGAATCTGCAACAAAGAGGATAGCACAAAAACCTTCACCATAAAAAAATACTTATTCATGCCAATTTTCATAGTGATGGGTTGAACGGTGTTGGAGTGATGCGATTTCATATGTACAAACATCGATTTTTATATATATAGAATACAACAACCTATAAAACAACCTAAGAAAAACAGAGTATTTTATAGGTTTCTCTTCTGAAAAGTAAACCCTATTCTGAAGATTTCGTAAAATTCTTTTCAAGTTGTATCTATTTTGAGCAATAATCTATTTCACCGGGATTTTTTCTTTTCTAAATTGGACTCGACTGATTGAGTGACGTTCAAGGGTGGAGTATAAAGATGAGAAAATTGACCCCAAAACGAAAGTATCAAACATGCATTGCTTCAATAATGCACATCATTCGCAGGGGGCTTAGGCATCGATTATTAACTGTGCCCTCGATCCCAGAAGTATTTATGAGTATTTCGGTTGATTATTCGGCAAGTAATTGTTTTGTTCCTGATAAATGCTATGTATCAAAAATATTTTATCATTTGTATATGGAATTTGAGTTAAGGATCTGGATTTTCTTACATGGATTATTTAACAAATACTAGATTCAGGTTTTTATTGAAAAACGAATTAAATACTTAATTTAGGTCACATATGATACCTTTGTAATCTTTATGAGGTCTATATAAAACCTCATATTGACGATGTAAAATCTCGCATTATAATTATAATTATATCACTTTATTGATAAATAGTTAAAATTTACTCTAAACAGGAATATTTATTAACGAAAAGTAAAAATTAATATTTTTAAAAAATAGGAACTATTTTTTATGGATGAATGGAAGTAAGTAGGCGACAGTTATTTACACAAATAAAATAGTATATTATAAATATACTATAGTAAATAGTAAGGTAACAGAAAGAGGAAAAAATAAGTGTTTTTAATCAAATTATTTTGAATTTATCTTTATGGTTTACGGTTTTTTGCATATTTTTTTAAAGTATTACCAAGAGTTTTATTCAAAGATCCCTGAATTATATTGTTAAAATCTCATATAATATAACAGTATTTTTATCATGGCTTTATTAGATTCACCTGTATGTAACGGAATCTTTGAACTCGATTTTTACCCACTTTAAAATGTCAGATTAATTCTCGAAATTTTGCACACTTGCAAAAGGACTAATGGTAATACAATAATTCAATGATTTTGTTCTATTGTCCTGATCAGGATAATCAGGATTAACGATTACCCATTTCCAGATTTGGCAACTAAGAGATTAAAACCCTAAAGCGAAAACGCTCATGGTTAATACAAGTATTTATCATAAACTCTTCAATTCAAAACGTGTACTGTTATGTCTAAAGCTGATGTGAGTTTCAGAGAGAATATTCAGCTCTTTTCAGTGAAAAATATCATTGACTTTACATCATTTTTCGCATTAAATATTTCAAACTTAGCTCTTCGAGATTTCTTTCAGTTTGCTGATCCTACATTTTGTAAACCAAGCCGTATCGAAGCGCTGAAAGGATGCCAATGGGTATTCTAGATTCTAAAAAAGTGACGCATTTAAGATTAATTCATCAATGAATAAATGATAGTTTAAAAAACTAAAAAAACTCGCTTTTGTAGATA
The DNA here is from genome assembly GCA_019973955.1 of Trichonephila inaurata madagascariensis. Taxonomy (NCBI): domain Eukaryota; kingdom Metazoa; phylum Arthropoda; class Arachnida; order Araneae; family Nephilidae; genus Trichonephila; species Trichonephila inaurata. The sequence goes on from BMAV01021690.1 coordinate 183,044, forward strand.
ATAAAGCTAAAAAGTAATATATATATATATATAATTCTTAATATAAGAATAAAATGATTAACGAGAAAATTAATGACATTGTGGTAAAAACGTGGCGTGTGTGCTTTGTACTACATTTTTACACTAACTCTGCGTTTCGAAACAGAACTAGTAACAAATTATAACAACTGATATAGAGCACCCCCCGCTTTTACCGTAATGACATTAATTTTCTCGTTAATCATTTTATTCTTATATTAAGAATTATATATTTTTTACTTTTTAGCTTTATTATCTACACAAGCGTGTTTTTTTTAGTTTTTTTTTAAACTATATTTTATTTAAAATAAACATTAACACATAACTCTGACAGTATTATATCATTAATACAAAATAAAATTGCTTTGTATTACTACACTATGCACAGCAAAAAAGTGCAAACCAAAATTGCTTCACCGACACTTTTGAATGAGATGCCAGCTCAGGTGATTCAAAATTATGAAGCATATTGCCAGTAGCTCTTGAGTTGCAGCAAAGAATGGCATTAATAAATAATCAGTAAATAAACCAACAACATGATAAAAAAATTCTATGCCATTTTCTTTATTAATTATTTTCAGGAATTCAAATTCTTTCTTGGTCTGTTTCATAATTAACAAACTGTTTTTTATCATCCATTTATTCCAGAAAAACAACAGTTCTTACTTTTGTTGAAATGTAATTTTAATTCTCTTATTTAATTCTTGAAAAGGAAATTTATAATTTCCCCCCTTAATTATCGTTATCAGAAACATATTACATAAAAAAAAATTTTTTTATCACACATTCGATTGATTTTTTAAATCTCTTATCAGCTTGATATTAATTTTGGACGAAACGCCTTTTATTTAATAACTTATAGAGTTCATTTTGAATTGGTGTGAGAAGAGGTATATGCACTTTTTTTAACAGTAAATATAAATAAATCGCTTGTAGAAACTGTGCATGAATATATTTAATTTATTTCACGTCCTGTCTTTATTCAGTGTATGAAAATACAAAACTTTTTCAGAATTTATTATTCAGAAACATTCCTCAGTAATTACTTCTTGTAAAACTTTTTTTCATGCTCCTTTTAATTGTAATATTCTAAGAAATCGCTTTAAAATATTTTTTCCCTTGTATGAAGTAAAATGTTTCTTCTGCTTAGTAATTTTTTTGAAATAAATTATTCCAAAAACATATTTCTACCAATTAAAGTTTCTATTTTTTTTCTTTTTAAAAATCATCTTCCTTATACGGATAAAAATAAATTTTTAGATATTCTAATAAAAAATTATTCGAATCCATTTTCCCTCTTTTATCTTCATGTAGTTTTTAGGATTCTTCTCTTTTATTTTTTGATAAAATAAAATCATCCATTAGAGTAAAAAAAAAAGCGTTAATAATAACTTGTAGAGTAATGTTATAAATTACATCAGACATTCGCTTTTAGTAACGAAAGTACTTAAAACTAAACAACTATAAAAATGAATATTTCGCCTCACTCGCAATATATTCCGATTAAAAAATCCCACACAAAAATAGTCACAGATTCCGAAAAATGACATTTTGTGCGTTCGATAATTCTCACTACGAACTTTTGTCGGGCGATATATCCAAAAGAACTAATCCCAGATGCATATTCCATTTTTTTCCCTACCGGACTCAAACGATGCCGCGTGTAAGTAACTCCTCCGGGCAGTCTGCCCCTCTTCTGCGACATGCGACAAACCCCTCTGCCCAGTAGTGGGATCGCCCGCATCTTTTGAGCCGCTCGCTCCGACCTTCTGCCGTTTCATCCCCATCCTCTTCGAAGCACATTTCTCTCTCTCTCGTCGCCACCATTTCTCAGTCTACTTTTGGACAGTATATTTACCCACCGAACACTCTTAATAGAACCCTTTTTAGATCATCACCCTGATGAGTGGAATCTTAGTCATCCATTGATTTATATCACCCCCGAGGAGAGCGAGAAAGAGAAATAGAAGGAAAAAAAAGAGGATTACACTTTTCCGAGACACCGGTGCGCGTGCTTTGCGGTCAAAACCAGACAACAAGGACCGCCGACAGATCTATGCTGCCGCCGTGGTGCAGATTTTACACTACGCAACGTTTATGCGTGGACAGTGGACGGTATCACTAACACCAGCGATGCGGTAAGTGAGAAGTTTTGCTCCGAAGGGAAAAAAGTAACCTTTTTGCTTTTGTGTTTGATGTGAATGCCTGATCTGATCGAACCATCTTAATCTTAAGATCGAGATACTATCTCAAAAAAATGAAATTGTATGTTACTCAAAGGATTGTGTTACGTCGTTTTGCGTTCTGGAATTTACTGTGCTGTGTAGATTATCTCGGCATATAAGTGTTTCTGTGTCAGGTATGGACAGAGCAAAGGTAATTTCTGGAATAAATGGCAGTTGTCAGAAGACACATGCAACGTGCGAGCCGAAAAGTTGCGGTTATGGGTTTCGGTGACACGTTCACTGAACAACTAGGCCCTCAGTTAAACGAGGAAGGGCTCTGGAGAGGTGGGAGAACTATGTTCTTCGCGCGAGGGGGATTTTACCTCCACCCACCGACTCCGATTCCACAACCCCTTTTGTCACCGTTACTTTATAAACACGAAAAAAGTTCGCACTGGAAAAAGGACACTTTACTGAAAAATGGCACGATACACAGGTAGGCCTTGTGTACTATAGTTCTGTAGAACTAGACAAGTTTATTAATAAGAGAAATAAGGTTCAGTGGGCCATACAACAAATTTAACTTATACCCATACATATTTCCCTTTTTGGATCATTTTTTTCCCTTCATCTTTTGAATGTGATACATATACCATAATGTGAACTGTGCTTCTTCACTACGAATTCCTTTGTCTCCTCTATCCTGTGATTTGGGAGAAGTGTTAATGGGGGTCCAAATTCGAACAATGATTATTCAGAACAAAACTAGGGTTTCCTAATGAATAGAAGGCTATAGAAACAGATCTCGCAATGAAGAAGATACCACTGCCAACAGCCTTACGGGGTGCTCGAGAAGCGAGAGGTATCGTCAAGTACACGCCCTGCTCTCCGCAGGACATGCAACTGGATGATGACTTGGAAGATATCGCGATCGTAAGCAACGCGGCCCCTGAGAGTGTCAAGTATGGAAGTGGTTCATTGACAGCCAACGGACCGAGGGTCGTGCCCGGGATCATTACGACCACGGGCACTGTTGACCGATTACAAGCAACGGGTCGTAGTGTAAGCCACACGCGAATCCACACGGCATCGCCTGCCTTGTATGGGACCAAGTCCTCTGAGAATCTTAAATCAGGATCCAGACAATCGCTTCTCGAGTCTGTTAGCAGTCGCTTCTTAGGTGGAAATGCCCTCAAAAGGCGTTCCAGAGACTCCACTATGGCATTTGTCAATAGGGCACATGTTAGTAGCGACCTCGACATGTCTCGCAGGTCTCGAGACAGACGGAGAGATAGAGCTGACAAAGGGGAACCATCCACAGCTACTGCTGAGAGACCCAGATGCAACTGGTCCTTCGTATTCGATCCTTCTGGTAGACTGTGTTATTACTGGTCCGTCGTAGTAAGCATAGCCTTCTTGTACAACTTCTGGGTCATGATATATCGTTTCGCCTTCCAAGAAATTAACAGATCAACCATAGGAATCTGGCTCACGTTTGACTATCTGGCCGATCTTCTTTACGCGTTAGACATTGGGTTTCATTTCCGAACGGGATATTTAGAAGAAGGCGTGCTTCAGACGGACACGGTCAAGCTCCGACAGTTCTACATGAACTCCACCATGTTTTACATCGATTGCCTGTGTCTGCTGCCGCTGGATGTGCTGTACTTGTCCATCGGTTTCAATTCTGTTCTTCGATGCTTCAGACTGGTGAAAATCTACCGATTCTGGGCATTTTTGGACCGGACAGAACGGCACACGAACTATCCCAACGTGTTTCGTACTCTGAACTTGACTCATTATGTTCTCGTCATCTTTCACTGGAACGCGTGTCTCTATCACATTATTGCAAAAAACGGCGGCTTCGGGTCTGATGACTGGTTCTTTCCTAGTGACAACCATTGTAAAGACAACATGTGCAAATATCTGCATGCCTTCTACTGGAGCGTTCTGGCTCTCAGCACAATCGGAGATTTACCCAGACCCAGGACTAAAGGCGAATATTTCTTCCTCATTATAGAGCTCATTTCCGGGCTGTTCTTACTCGCTGCTGTTCTCGGACACATATCCAACATCGTCACCAACATTAGCTCGGGCAGAAAAGAATTTCAAGGTAAGTGGAATTTTATTCCTTCTGTGGGTATACAATAACAATATTTATATCGTCTTTAACCAATTAAGCTATTCCTAAGTTTTTTTAAAAAAAGTACTTTTTCCATTTTTAAAACTCATTAATATTTATATCAGATATTTCTTTTTAATTTTAATGAGTTGATCTACAATACATAAAAATTGAATACATTTTAATATTGATCATTTCGTATTGGCTACTATTTAAAAATTAAATTTATTGCTTGTTACATTTATTCGTAGTTCTTTGCATTTTTTTATTAAACTTTTTTTTACGAGAACTACTTTTCTTCTTATGTTTACCTTTATAAATATTGTTTTTTTCCCCCTTCTGAATAAAGCTTAAACTTAATATAATTTTTTGTTTACGTATTGATGTATACAAAAAGATTTACATTTTCTTATCCATATTTAAAATAATTAAAAAATTGGTTTTATACCTAATGTTAAGATTTATAGAGGTTTTAATGAGCGTATAATTTTGAAATATTTTTGCAAGAGCGGGACTACAAATAGTTCCAACATTAACTGTATTATTTTTCAGTAAAATTTTGAAAAATACTTTTTATAGTTTTTTTAGAATAGCATGTTTATAAAAACAATATTTCGCTTTCTTATTAATTTGTATTGAAATATTCACACTTTTTAGGGAAAAAAATGATAGTTACTTAATAATCCCGACATTAGTTTAAAAATTCACAAATTGGTAACTAGAACGAACAAATTAGATTTTTATTCATTGACAAATTTTCTTTATAGGATAAATTGCAATAATGTAATCTCATATATCCATATATATACTTTTAAGAATGTTAACATTAACAAAGTTAATGCATTCCTGGGTTTAAAATTAAGAGGTAAATAATAAAAATATTTGTCTATTTGAAGATGCTATAGTGTTTCTTAGCCTCTGCAACTCTAATTTTATAAATAAGATAATAGTAATATTTATTATAAAGATCACAAATGCAATACTTATTTCTTTTTTAATAAAAGGCTTTAACTTTTCATTAATTTCCATAGACTATCCAACGATAGAAAGTGACTATCGTGTAATAAATATTTGTTCTTTCATCGTTAAGACATATTTAAAAAAAACAACTTTATGGTTCTCTAAACTATTTTGGAATTGATAAAAACAAAAGTTTAAGTGATTGAAACAGCACACACAGATTCATTTTATGATTTTAGAAATATTTCATACACTAAATTTCAGAAAATTAAGAATTTCATAGATAAACTTTGAAAAGGAAATGATGTTTACTTACTCGGAATTATAAAAAAATAAATATATATGTAATGTATAACGTTACATATTTCGTTAACTGAAGATCAGATTGAAATAATTGGAAACTTAAAGAGATCAAGAAAGCAACAGTTAAAAAAATGAATATTTTAAGGTATATTTAATTTTTAAAAAATCCCCGTATACATATCGGTAAATAAATTGGTATTCCTTTTTTTTTAAATTACCAATATATTGAAAGTCCTACATAATATTTGGCTTTATTGTATAAAAGAGAAATATTTTGAACTCTGACATTTCCAATTTAGCCTGTATAATTAACTTCTTTTTTTTCATTTTTGAAAAAAAAAAAAGGCCACAAATTATTTGTAATACAGCTTTGAAAGTATACTGATATCCTTTTTCTTTTAAACAAACATATTATTGCTTTTGAAAGATACTTAAAAAAATAACCGCAATATTGATCAGAGTGAATGAACTCTAGAAAGATATTTTTAACTATAGTACGAAAAATATAATTGCGTAGAAAACACCTTTAATTTATAATTCAGATGTAAAATTCCATTCCCTTTTATTATTCCTTTCTTTTTATAAGCAGATCATTTGAATTTAATGTTGTGAATAAAAAGTTATTCAAAATATTCATCTGATTTATTTATATTTTTTAAAAAGAATCAATATTAAAAAAGTTGGTACATTTAGGGGTTTGTGTTAGGTAGCTATTTTTTAGTTAGTTAACACATAGTAATTTTGTCTATTTTTCTTGAAGCACAATATATTTATTTCTTCCAAATTTTACGAACAGTGTCAAAAGTTATTTAAGACTTTTACATTTTTTTTCATTTAAATTACTATTTAATTAGTAAGCTATGGTTCAAACAGTAAGTAATATAATGAATTACATTAGGTGTATGTGTGTAGTTAAATTATCTCTCTCTTTTTTAAAGGAGAAAAGCGATTCACACTCACTCATCACGATATCTCCTGAACTATTAGACTTACAGACTTGAAATTTGGTAGGCATGTTCCTGTTAGAGAGTAGAGATCCACTAAGAAAGGATTTTGCGGAAATCGACCTCCAAGGGGCTTTGTGGGGCATAAAGGGCGTTAGAAACAAATATTCTCATTTTTGAACTATTTTACCCACAAACTTGAAATTTGGTTGGCACGTTTCTTTCATGGAGTATAGGTCAGCCATGAAAAATATTTAGCGAAAATTGACCCCGAGGGAACATTGCAGAAAAATAAGGGGTGTTAGAAATAAATATTCCTGAAGCGGGGAGGTATTGGATCGTATAATTATAAAAAAAAATCCCGTTTCCGAACTATTAGACCTACCAAAATGAATTTTAGTGTGTTTGTTTATTCTGTTGAATTGAAATTCGCTAAGCATGGGTTTTTGGGCTATTAGATTTAGACTTGAAATTTTACAGTCATGTTTATATTAGAGTAGAGTATTATATTTGAGTAGAGATCTACTAAAAATGGATTTTGCGGAAATCCACTTGGGAAGGGGTACCAAAAGCGTAAAAGATATTTATACTTCAATTTAAAAAATTATTATTTAGAAGAGTTTTGTCCTTTTTAAATCAAGAGGCTAGAGTTATAAGAATACTTTTCAATAGATTAGAATTCTTAATGCTGAGACTTAAATACCAAGAGTTTATACATATATAAACAGTAGATATTCGTGCAACATCATGAAATACCCAGCGAAACGGGTGGTTAACGGCTAGTATAGATATAATACAGTACATCAAGTAAGATTGTGCTAGAAAACTACTTCCGGAATACATTTTGTTAGTTATAAAATTAAATAACTTTCTTTTTAACAATAAGATTATCAGATACAAAAATCAAAATTTGAAAAAAAAAATTGTATTTTAACTAGAAGAGAATGAGAACAAATTAGGTTTAAAATCATGAAATTAAAGTTATTGCTCGAGAAACCTGTAACAATAAGCGAGGGAGGGGAAGGTTTGACGAATGTATGTTTTAAATCTAACAATTACGAATTATTTTACAAATGATTCGTAATTGTTCTGAAAATCTCGAACTGCTTGCAAATATCAACTTTTTTCTTTTACTTTTGAAATCTGTGCAGTTAATTTTTTAATAAAGAAATATGCTTATCTCTTTAAGATATACTCGCAACTTCCGGGTTGAAGCGCTCAGACAAAATATCTCATTCGAAATTTTCTGTGACGCATTTGTTGTTTTATGGAAAACTTGTTGGAGTAACTAGTTATTAGAACACTCTCAATCTCTCTTTCTTGGAAATATATTTATTTCGTTAATGTATTATAATTTAAATCAATAAAATTCACAGATTTCCGAAAAAAAAATTAATTTTGAAGCTTGTTAATGAAGACAATGATTCGGATTCTGTGCTTTAGTAATTGTTTATCTGATGCATTAGATTTTAATGTCTTACAACACAAATAAGGTTTAATTTAAATGCATTTTTAAACTTATATAAACTGAATATCTCTTGACTACTAAATGTTTTTGTTTACAAAAAATACAATTGAATATTTTAGAATTTAAAGATAAATGTTTATTCTTCATAGTTGATATTTTTTCCCAAATGACGGTTACAGCTATATTATAATATAGTTACAACTATATTCCAAATGGCAGTTACAGCTAAAGATTATTAACCACTTCCCTGTTTTGCCTCTCGAGCACTTGAAATGGCACTTCCCTGATTTGCCCGTGCGGTGCTCGGGCAATACTTTTTTCCTACTCTAATCCTCTGATTTGCCTGTATTTTTTTCTCGTTTAGAGTGCAATATTTCTAACAGATGTCTAATAGTTGAGTAAAGCTAAAATTACAAAAAAATGTCTACACCGGTTTCAAGCTTAGGTTTTACTGCATTCTATTGGACTAGATAAGGTGGGAATTTTCTTTTTACTAGATCCGTGTACCACAAACTACGAACACTATTTCTTTTACATTTTGAACTTAAAATAGAAGAGTGAGTGATTGTGAGAGGTTCATATAACAAAGAATATATTGACATTGACTCAGGTAGTGAGTCTAAAATTTCTGTAAATGATTCTGCAAGTAATGAAAGCTTGTTAGCGGACTTCTCTTGTGGTGTAGATAGAATGGATCAGCATCTCCCAAATTACCCAAAAACAACAACAGAAAAAAAAGAGGCAAGAAATAATACAAAAAATATTCTTCCATATTTTAGATACATCATTGTGGAATGCTTACTTTTTACATCAAAAATTTGGAGGAAAATTATCTCATTTGAATTTCCAGCTTGATATTTTAGATCGCCTTATTGAAAGACATGGGGTGGTAAATGAGAAAAAAGGACGACCAGGAATTTCGCTCAGTCCCTTTCGACTGGTTGAAAAAAACTTTTTAGGAGTGATTCCTCCTACTGACAAAAAGTTGCCACAATGTTTCGTGTGTTGTTCGAAAAGAAATGACTTTGTGGAAAACGGGTGCAAAAAGAAACACGATATTTTTGTCCCAATTGCAATATCGGACTATGCTTGTCCTCCTGTTTTAAAATTTACCACAAAAATAGAATTTTAAGAGGAAAGTTAACTGTAAGTCAATATTATCTTTTTAAATCTAATATACATTTTTATAAAGTGTACTTTTGAGTTCGCTTATTTCTTGGTGAAAAAAAAAAGCCAACATTAAGAAAAAAATATGTTTTTTCAATGAAAATAAAAATTAGCACAATTCTTTAAATTAAATATTAATAGCATTTCTGACTGTTGATTTTTTACATAATTGATTTCATCTTAAAAATATTTATAAAAAAATATACTTATTTTTTAACATATATGACAGAAAAAAGAAACTGTTGAAGGGTTAAGCTACTTGAGCTATTTTAAAATCACACAATCGTTATTATGACTGAGACTTTGAAATGCACGTAATTTTTATTCATGCATTATCTTATTTTCCTTCAGCTTTGAAAGTTACGAAGACAACTATTCCAAAAAAAATATAGTCTTTAGAGAAAATGTTATCATGCAAAACATTAACCTCGCGTTAACTAATAAAGTAACAATCTGCTAAACTAAACACAGCCTAATTCCCAAAATAATCATTCTTACCAATAAAGCTTTCCTCAAATTATTTTACACTCAAAACAGGCTAAATATTACCTCAAACTTCTGGGAGATCTAATTAAGATTTTTACCAAAACATTCGAGCTATTTTTATCTCCTTTTGAAGTTAAGTTGTTGGCGAAATGTATTTTTACATTGAAATGCGGAAAGATAGAAACCAGAGGACAGTGTTTGTTTTCGATGGAAGAAGCTCATAATGAATTTGAAATATTATGTTGTCCTGTTGCCAGATTGTTTTTTTATTTGATAAATTTTATATATTATAAGTTAAATCAATTTATAGAATGAAATAAATGCAAGTATAATAAAAATTATAAAATAAAATGAACCACAAAAATAAGTAGAATTAAATATCCCGCGTGTGATAAAATCCCCTCCCCCAACTTCTTTAAATTTAAACTCGGCTGAATTATTACTATTCAATAATTCTGAGCTAGAATTTTGTTGTTTTGTGATTAAAAACAGTTTTATTTTGGCAAATTTTATGGTTTTATTTAGAATAAAAGGTTTGGACTAGTTTTTATTTTTATTGCTTCTAATGCCGCACAATCGACGGTGTCAGATCGAGGCCCAGTAAATTCATAACGGAAAAGGGATAGATGTACGCCTGTCGTTAGCCGTCGCCATCAGCCCCATACAAGTTACATTAGATTTTAGCTCCGTTCCATCCTAATTTTGAGGGAGAACACCCTGGTTGGTGGTCAGGGGGCCTCCCACCTCTCTACCCCTTCCACCAACCTCTTGAGAGGACTTACGGCTCAAAGAATGTTTACAGCAGGGATGGGCAAACTACGGCCCACCGGAAGGTTCTATCCGGTTCGCGGATAGAATTTTAATTTGCCGGTCCAAAGCTACATATATATGTATATATAAATGGATGTTTGTATATATGAAATCACATCGCTACAACACCATTCAACCGATCACTATGAAAATTGGCATGTATATGTATTTTTTGTGGAGAAGGTTTTTGTGCTATCCTCTCTGTTTCAGCTCCCCACCAAGTGGCGAGGCATATCAACTTCTGCACCATTCAGTCAATCGCCATGTTGCTAACACGATCGCCAAACATGATGCCAACTTGACTTTATCGTTAATATTTCGCTGTGTTTCAATTGAATCGCCATTATAATGTAAGGAACGGCATTGCTTGTGAATCTTACACAATTTTAACATAAAATAAATACAACAGAAAGTAATATTAACGTATTACTCATAAATTATTTAACTATTTTAAGCGTTCATTACACAAAATTTGTAACAATGTGTTACTTTTGCTGAGCAGAGATCAGCTTAGGAAGGTGTTTTTAAAAATCAACCCAGAAGAGAGTTACCGGGCGCTACAAATAAAAAAAAATCCCCTTTTTTATCAACTATAGATTTACAGACTCAAAATTTAACAAATAAGGGTTTTCTGTTCAACTGAAATATGCAAAAAGCTTTTTTTAAAAAAATTTAATATTCACGTAAAATTAACTCATTAAGAACTTCTTTATCCTTCAATTTGTATTGTTTAATTTTTTAATTCGCCCGTGTAAAGAACGGGTATCCAGCTAGTATATTTATGTATTTTATAGCCATCTCCTTTTCTATTTTGTTTAAATATTATTTTTTTTCTCTTCCTTTTCAATTAATTTATCGACGATATCTGGGCCCATCTCAAAGCTTTTAAACTAAAACTCAATCTGTTTGCTGAGCAGCTAGATAAGAACGGCTTGTCTCATTTCCCGAGGTTAAATTAAATAATCTCAGTAAATGAAGAGAAGCATAAGACTTACGAAGATGGCTTGAGAAAAACAGTATTTTGAGTTCGAACACAGATTTCAAGGTTCCAATGCCATTCAAAAAGAATTGGATATTTTTACCATGCCTTTCAACGTAAATTGTGAAGCAGTGAGATCAGATTTGCAGCTTGAATTAATTGAGTTACTATCTAACAATCAACTCAAGCAGCTATTTCTTAATATAACAAAGTTAGAATTTTACAAATCATTATCGAAAGTAAGTCTCCCAAATTTAATATCTTACGCCTAGAAATTCAGTGCTATATCAGCTTCATCTTACATATGGGATCAAGTGTTTTCAACAATGAACCTTAGAAAGAATTATTTCAGAAGTAGACTGACACAGAAGAGCATTTAGCCTCGTTCTTTAGAATCAGTGCATCTCAATAAAAAGAACTTTTAAGAATAAAATCTCAACTTCATTTATCTCATTAACATATTTAAATTGTAATACTTGTATATTGTTTTTAAAATTTTAAGAAAAACTTATCTTGGCTCTCAAACTTTTTTTTCTTTTATTTTTGACCCACAATCAAAAAAGTTTGCCCGTCCCTGGTTTAGAGTATTCCCATGCCGTACAGAAACTATACACGCCTTCTTCGAGATTCGAACCCAGGGCCTATGACTCAGTAGTCAGTGTCAGTAACAACTATACCATCTGTAGTAAAGAGCATTTTTAATCATGTAATCATTTTAAAATATGGAGTTTTACCTGAAAGCCTAAAAAGTTACTCTGCAAAATAATTTAGAGCACACAAAATACAAAAAAGGCTAGTCGAAAGGTTATTTGAAAGAAATTTAAAAATAACATGTATCGATACTTACTCTCGTTCCCCTTTCATTATTCAAAAAGTATCATTTCAAATAATTTAACTGTAAAATTTTTCTATATAGAAATATGATAATTTTACTTAGTTAAAAGTTCACTTCAGAAATGAAAATGGTTTCAGATATCACTTGCTAAAAATAAAATATGCATGTAATTAGAACTATTTTGTTGGAAGTCGATTTAAGGATAAACTAGAATACTTATGTTCCAAAAGTCGGAAAACTATAATTTGATATGAGCGAGAAAAAACAGAAATTAAGAAAAAGCAGACGATTTATCTTCTTAAAATGATTTGAGTTGAAATGAAATCAATGACTTCGCTCGAAATGCGCCTATGAAACATTATTCTTCAGAATTTCTACATAACTATTTTCCAGGATAATGTAACGGGAGAGAAATATTAATCATAAGTACATGATGTGAATCAAAATCAAGAAAAGATGCTGGATTATCATGTTTCATTTTGAAAATTAAAATATTTGTTTTGACGACGAAAGCAAATAACAAATGGTTCCATAATTGAAATCTATCATCGTTAAAATAATGGTAACAAGTTTCGCACAAAAATATAATTTTAAGGAATGTTGTATTTAAAAAATATTTTAAAAATTCAATTATCGAGCGAAACTTAATTCCATGTTTCAAAAGTGGATATTTTAATTTTTCGATTCTTAATAAAAACATCTTCTATGGAAAAATAAACTCGTTACATAAATTTTTTGTCCAAGATAGGAAATTAAATTTATTTTAAAACCAATATTGCTTTTTTTGTACCTTGAATAACAAGATAGGTTTGAGAAAAAAAATTCAAATAAAAAAATTGTATGACACAAATAACTCCATCATTTTCATATAACACTCATAATATTGAAATACATATTATAACAAATATTGTAAAAACATCAAATAAAAATGTTGATGGAAAACCAAACATGATTGAAGAAAATTATATTTTTTGATATGCATAAATTCGACGAATGTGTCTTGTTCACTGGGGGTCTCAGGGGTGTTAATTTTGTCTCGAGGGGTAGGAATATAAACAATTTTCACAAACAGACATAATTTTAAACTTAAATGAATCTTTTACACATTATTTACAAAGGATTGTGGTTTCAAAAAAGTACAAAATGTTTGAAATATAATCATAATTTAAAATAATTATAAGCATATGAAAATAAGAAATAATTTTGTAATAAATATTAAGTAATTTTTGCGTTGCGCACGCTAATAGTAGTCTTTGATGTATAAAACTTTATAGAATTATGAAATGTATCATCCTATTTAAACCCTACTTAATTTGAGAATAATATATCTTTTGTACTTCAAAATATTTGAAAAATATTGAAATTTCAAAACAAAAAAAATTGAAAACGTAATTTTTATATTTTTAAAAAATATATAATTTATTATTCTATTCATATAAAAATAATACAGTGTAATAAATATACATTTAGCTTTATGAATAAACTTATTGCCAGTATAATTAAAGCTACTATTTTAGAAAATAGCATGCGCAACGTAAAACTTAATATTTCTAATAGAAATGTTTCTTATTTTTATATGCTTATAAGTTTTAAAATTATGATTATATTTTAAAACATTTTACACTTTTCTGAAGTCCCATTCCTTTATAAATATAAGGTGTAAAATATTCGAATTATTTAATTTTAATTTCAAAGAGTTATATATATTTGAATATCGTTCATATTTTCAGCCCTCTAGAGAAAGTTAACACCTCCGAGACCCCTTTTAATGGTGTCTGACTGCGTTCAGAATCGTGATGTTGAAAAAGCGAATAAATGAATAAATTTTTTGAGGAATTTAGTTTCAGTTGAATTTGATTATACATATACATTTGTTTTAAAAATATTTTTACAAGAAAATATTATTTAAATATGAATTTTTGGTAAAAAAATAAATAAGGAATGACATGCACTCAAAACATTCTCCTTTTATGTAAAAAGCTTCTATCATAATAATATTTCTCTACAATATATAATTAAGACTTCTATACCGGAGCTGAAATAAAATTTTGGGAAATTCCCATTATTTTCAAATTTATGATCAATTTAAATAATAATGGATGTTTTTATTAAAATTTCTGTATAGTCTGATCAAATAAAACACAAATAAATCCACTTTACACTATGTATTTAGAAACTTCTAGTCCAAGCTGTGTTCAGAGTCTTATAGATATATATAAGCAAAATATTATTATAGAAGCATTTTCATAAAAAAGAATGTTTTGCATATATGTCATACCTTTATCATTTTTTTACTAAAATAATTGTGTTCAAATAATTTTTTCTAGCAATAATATTCTTCTTTATATTCTAATTCAACTGACACGAAATATCAAAAAAAAAAGTTCATTTATACTCTTTCTCAAAATCACGGTTTCGAAAGTATAGCGAGTCACCTTATCTGTAAGTTCGAAAGTAGCACAACATTCAAATTTAAAATACAAATAAAAGAAAGTCCTTTTCTTATAAGAACCTTGTATAAACACCACTATAATTCAAACAAACGAGAAAAAAAAATCAATATTGGATAAGATAGATAAATAAACGAATAAGAAACAGGTCTTTCGATACCAGAAGGTTGGGGAGAAAGTAAGCATGCAAGAAAATCAATATTATACTGTGTTTTGTGATGGTCTTGTTTACACTTCATGAGCTAGCTGCATATCAAAGGGTTGGTGACCAGTCGGGTCGATCGATTCTTTGCTCCGCGAACAGGCTTCCCACTAGACAGCCGCTTTAGCAGTTCAAATTGCTTCGGCGGGGGACTGACTTTCGGGGAAAGGGGGGAGGGACTAGGAAAAGCAAATATCAACTTACGTAATACTTCTGAAATGCAAGTTCTCAAATTCAGTTTTCTTGCCTAATTATGTTTCGCAACATATCACTTTTCTACTATAATATTGACTACTACATTTGGCTTATTTCATTGAGAAAAAAAAACTGATTGGGGAAGGTGAGAGAGTAAGGCTTCTTATTGCAAAAAATGTTATACAATTTTCCCGTAATAATGGCTGCAAAAACGGAGGTGGAATCAGTGCCGGTTCATCCATTGGGTGCTTGGGACGGGAGGCCTGGATAAACCGGATTTTCTGGTTATAATTTCGATCCGTCAGGGCCAAGGGGGCCAGTAGATCTTCTGCGACCAGGGCCTAAAATGATTTTAAATCGGTACTGGGTGGAATCAATACGAATAACAAGGAACTGAT
Source organism: Trichonephila inaurata madagascariensis (assembly GCA_019973955.1). Classification (NCBI taxonomy): domain Eukaryota; kingdom Metazoa; phylum Arthropoda; class Arachnida; order Araneae; family Nephilidae; genus Trichonephila; species Trichonephila inaurata. Next base: position 198,546 of record BMAV01021690.1, read on the forward strand.
TATGTCATAAAGCCAGTGAGATCTCATCAAATTGATTTATGACCACATAATGCCCATAAGGCCAAATCTTACAAGTACGATCATGCCTTAATACAACGAGTACAATATGTAATACAATATGGTACAGATTTGTACATAAATATGCACAGATTTGCTTTTATTTGGGTATTTTGTACGATATTTAAAGACTTACACCTTCCTTCAATGACTCTGTCTAAAATAATATTCGCTAAGGATATTATGGGATTATATTTATAGTTTCCGTTATCTTTTAGTGTTTTTTTTTCCAGTAAATACCTCATCATAATTATTATTACCGCAAGTGCAGTAAAATAAAAGCTTAATTTCACAAGTATTATTTATAGAGTTCTTTGAATTACGCACAAATATACTTATATAAAGGTTCACTTCAGCAATAGTGTATTTGTCATCTCACTGACAAACCTTAAATATATTGTAGGCATAAATCATATTAAATAAACTTGCTAGAAAGAAAAAACATGTTTTTAATAACCAAAATATTAGGTTACAGAACAGCACATTCGATCAAAAACTGCACTTCGCTTTTATTTAATACATAATTAACAAAACTATCAAGTAAGTTTTACATATTTAGATTTTTATTAAAATTTTGCTTTTGTTTAATTTTTTTTATGTGATGAAAAGCACGTGGTGACTTTTTTAGTAAGAATCTTCTTTGAAATTTGATTTGATTTTAATTTACGCCACACTCTGAAGCAATATGGGTACAATGGGCTCAATTCATGTGACGTCATAGTCACAAGATAGTGAAAGCCATGTGATTCTAGCCAATCAATTCAAAAACTCATGTGACGTCATAGTCAACGATAAAAACTATCTAGTGTTTCCAGCTAATCAGTTCACGCTCTCCTGTGTTACCAAGTTTTGCTCTTTGCAGAAACTTTCTCTTAAAAAGTACTTTTGTAAACAAAATGCGTTTTATTTAAAAGTATAAACATAAAATATGTTGTTTTTTTAATTTAAAAGAATCTTTTTGAAGAAAATTTTTTTCCCTAACATTTAAACATCTTTACCCAAATATGAAATTTGAAATTTTATATGAGTTTTACAAATGGAACAACAAGTACAATTATTTTAATGTTTGTTTTGAATTCAATGGAGAACACGTGTTTGTCTTTATCATGTGACGTCATGAATTGAGCCCATTGGCGAGAGACCTCATAATTTTGAACCTGGGTCGATTGATGAGGGGTCAATTGAACCCGAGCTGACATCTCACCCTCCAACTTCATGCCAGCATTAGAATTTTTAGATTTAGAATGTATCACCCCATCTACAGGACGAGACATTAGTGGTAGAAGGGCCATATCTTCTTTGAAGAGAAGTCTTTACTTTCTATTTCTGTGTATGAATAACATTTTTTGATAGATATACAACAGTACATCATGTGGAACATTTGAAATTCAGATGCTTCTCCAAAAATTATAAATAACATTCAATGGGCATAAAAGTTAAGGTTAAGGATTTAATAAAGGTTTTTGATTATGGATTTCTTTCCGGTAGAAATGAGTGCATTAGGGATTTTAAAGTTTGAAAAGCTGTCATTGAAATCTGATTATGTAATTGATTATTGATAAAAATTTGTATGATAAATATTTACTTAAGCTATCTCATAAACTTCTATTAAGTAAGACTAATAGACTAAGTAGATAAATGATTGAATGTATTGTTGTTTAAATGTTTTCTACTTCGCTTAAATAAAAATTCGCATTCTGTGCTTGACATTTTTACAAAATTAGAAACAAAGATTTTTTTATCCTTCATATTATCAATGTCTTATCGTAATTACATAGTAAAATTATAGGATACGTCATAAAAAAGATTAAATTAGCTGACCTACAACGAGCTGTTTTTTTTCTCAGTGGGCTTCTTTTAAATAAGTTAACCATTGATCATTAAACTTTAAAAAAATGTTACCATTCTTCGACTACGAATCAAACATTTGTATATTTTCAAACAAATTAGTGCATCTTTCTATCTTTCATTTAAAAAATACTAAAGGGGTAATAGTGATATTGGCAGATACTAAAAGCGTTTCTTTCCACAAATAACCTTGTTATAGGAATTACATACGTACTTAGTCATTCGGCGGACAGAAAGTACAAATTGTTCGTCTGCAGGAACGGGTAGCCGATTAGACGGATGTTGAGTTATTAAGGTTAATATTGGCCGATATCTATCTTGAATCCTTGATAGGATTTTCCAATGAACTAATAGCGCTATTTAAAATTTGTCAGGATATTAATAATTATATGACAAACTGAGCTGGTAAACGATACTATTAAAAGTGTTCGATAAATAACTTTAACAACGTAGAATAATCCATCACTTTATAATATATTTTAATATTTAGGTGAATTTTTATTTTCAAAAATGATTTCGGATTTCTTAAAAAGAAAAAATAGCACCGAATAATTCTCTCTAGTTTATAAAAAGAAATAATTATGCTGAGAAAAATGTTTTTAAAAACCTTAATTTATGTGACAAATTTATATAACATCATTTAGAAATGCAGAATCTTTATATATATTTTAAAGGAATGAAATGTCTAGATACGTATAAAATTTTAAATATAAATTTAAAAAATAGCGTTAATTCATGTTTATTAAACTTTTTCAAAATAGACCAGAACATCTTGACAAATTTTTCAGAGCATTGGTTTTTTATATGTTTGACCTCTAATGATTTGAATTTTTCCTCTTAGAATCAAGTTGTCTCGAAAAAAAATTACCACTCGTGAATTTTTAATCTAAATACACCATTACGCAAATAGGAATTTTATAAAACACATGATTTTAACCAATAAGATTTGTAATGAAATAAAACTCATTTCTGGGTGATTTTTTTTCCCCGAGTGAGGCAAATTTCAGTCATACTTAAATCTTGCTGAAAAGATTTCTAATAATAAAAAGTAATTGCTTGGAACTTTTATAAATGGTATTTTAACTTTATCATAGTACTCCTTCTTTACTTTTAGTATATTGTGATATTGAGAGAGAGAGAGAGACCAATACGTTTTTAAAAATTTACTTTGATTTGAATTACCGTAGTTACTCGAAACTAAGCCGCACTATTTTTCCAGTATTATGCTACTGAAAATCGGGTGCGTCTTAGAATCGAAAGCAAAACATTAGTTAGATGGAAAAAATTGAGTTTCCGGCCCTTTCAAAAGGAAAAATGTAACCGTCCATTCTGGCCACTTGCATCTATGACTTATTCCATTCCGCAATTTATCTCCAGTATTCAGTCTATCCATAACATCATTGTGTACTCGTATTTAGGAAAATTTGTTTGTGTACACTTTCTTTTAATCATCTAAACATCAAAAATATCGCTAATAGCATCAAAATGAGTTCACTATGACAAAAGTATGAAGAGAGAGGCAATTTTATATTCAGAAAAAAAACGTAAATAGAGCAGCAATTATTCAAAATTTGACACGAATGAAACAAATATACGTCGTTGGCATTAACAAAAGGATATATTTTTTACTTGTAAAAAATTCTTTAACATTTTTCTTTAATATATTCTTTAAAAAAATGTTACATAATAAATGGATTAGATGGCACGGAAGACGAAACCGTGTGGGAAAATGACGCCGCCACCCCGGCACTAATTCCGAAGTCAGCTGTTTTGATGGGAGTGACGAATAATTTTCGAAACATGTTACGGTGACGGTTAGAGTAATTATAAGTTCATGTATGTGTTTGAAAGTTTTTAATACTGGTAAAATAAATTAATTATTAGCTTCTTATTATTTGTCATTTAAAGTTTTATAAAAATTTCTCAAGTATCGGATATTAAGAAGAACCTTTTACACAATTTTTTCCCCCTCAAAAACATTTTGAAAATTTGGGGCGTGGTTTAGAATCAAAGGTGGTTTAGATTCGAGTAAATACGGTAAATCACACATAAAAATGTAGCATTTTACTGATCGATTGAAGCATAGCTTTATTTTATATGCAATAAAGACAAAGTTCAAATTGTATTCACAATTTTTTTGAAATTTTAAGACAATGATAAAGACGGCATCTTTGTCTTAAAAATTATATTATATTCTTAGTTTAACTTCCTTAGGGCCAAACTGTTTTTACATTGCATGAATTTTAATTACATTATATTTCTTTAGCAATCCCTTCCCTTTCTTATAAAATCTTAGCATAACATTAAATAAGTGGAGTTGTTAACCCTTAACTTCGCAATTTTTTAAATTTCTATGAAAAAGTTAAATCAGCTAGTACTCAAGTAATAATAAAAGGGGAATATATATATAAAAAATTAAGCTGTTTTAAATTGAATTTCATTATTTTTTTTGTTAGGTGCAGAAATGCAACATTGCTCAGTAGTGCTGTAAATTACAAAACTTTTTTTTTTTGTGAGGACTTTATTATTCATCATAAAATGTTTAAATTTCTTACCTGGTGATTTATTTCGTCAATAAACAAGAGGAAGCATAAAATATAATGGATTATTTTTATAGCCAAAACACAGTTCTTGAGGCATCAGAGATTTTTATAATTGTTGTGATTTCTGGAAAAAATGTACTTCCATCTAGTGTCAAAATTAGCATGTATTTCGTTGCAGTAATCTTTTTTTTCTCAGATAAGTGATTTATAGGTAATTAAAAATATATTGAGTCTGTTAAAATAAAATAAATCGTATGTTGCAGAAATGCAACAGTGCGAAGTTAAGGGTTAAACATGTTTCATATTCTTATTTCGATGTTTCAGTTAGTGTGTAGTAAAAATATTAATATTTTCTCAGTCTTCGGATTATCTAAGTGAAAAATCTCCGAGAAAATATGGGAAAGTTTCTCCGCGCATATGTTTGCTCCAGATCGAGGCACTTAGAGAACCTTCTGAGGAATTGTTTGTCAAGTTGTGCAAATATGCCTTTCGGATTGCCAGAAATGAGTTCTGGGAATCCAAAGTCCGCAGAAGTCGTCCACCGTGAATGTCATTTGCTAATTATGCTAAAGTAATCGCTTGGAAGATATAAGAAATATTTCTTTTACAAGTTGAAAAAGGTATTATACAACAGATTATAAGTGGCTAGCAAAACTAAACACAAAAAAAAAAGAAAGCAAAACTAGATAGGACCTTTTAAAAAGCTTGCGTTAACAATTCATATCGATAAAGAATTATAGAGCTAGGTTAGGTTCCAAAAATAAAATTGAAGTACTATTTATTATGAAAAATATATGAAATTTTCAGTGATTATTAAGCTCACATAAACTTGATAATATTTTATTATTTATTATAATTAATTTTATGGTTAGAGTCTCTGACAATAAAAAAAATATACTAATATTAGCTAAAAAATATTTTTTATTAATAAATATAATAAATCAAAATTTCTATTAATCCAACCTAATATTTATAATTGAGTTACTTCAACGTTAATAATCGTTTTGTTACATTTTAATACTTTGAATAAAAAACTTATATTAGTAATAATTTAGAAAAATTATATTTTTATAATACACAAAAAATATTCCATTAATCTTAAATTATGTAGTCATTGAAGAAGCTATAAGACCACTTTGATTTCAGAAATTACGAAATAAATAAAATTTCTAATTATTATTTAAGCACATGAAGTGATATCACACCAAGCGTATAAAAATTAGATTTGGATTGTTTGTAATAATACAATATAGGATCAAATTAACATAAATAGAAAATGAAAAGTACACTATTAACAAATTATTTGACCACTCTTGTCTCGTCCCTTCGACCACAGGTGTTGGAGGGTTCCAGTAAAGATCAGCCATTTTTCAACTAACGTAATTTTATTTACTATATCACTTAATAGCCTTAATCAACTTAATTGAAAATGCACTTAAACCCCTAAACCCGAGGAGAAATCAACCTCAATAAAGTAATTATAATAGAAATAAGAGCACTTATCTCTTAACCTGAACGCTGTTGCTACAATACTTGAATAATATTAAACTTATATTCCCTATACGACCACCGGTCGATAACGCTATGTGTGTTTTCGTCTATTTCAACTTTCGACCATCATCTCACCTACAATACGACCAACACTTAAATAGAAACTCTAATTTCCATAAAACCCAGTCATCTCCACAGAAAATAGTTTTCAACTGAAATCAGAGTTAAAAAGATTATTTTACCCAAGAGGATTAACAGAAACGTGAATAGACCCGTTACACTCTTGTTTAAACATTTAAAGAATGAAAATTAATCTGATTTTGATCCTGTATTTTTCCTAATAGCCACAAAAATTGTACTATTAAAATGACTATTTGATTAAATTTTATTTCAGAAATATTGTGCTGTTCTTTTACAATACCTATTTTTAGTACATTTGCAGAGGAAAATTGTTCAAATTGTCATAAACTGTGACATAATACCCCTAGAAAGATTCGAATCTGAATTTCCACTTAGCCATGGCAAATAACTGGCATTTTCCTTTTATAAACCATTCTTAAGTCGATTTAGATATATGGTAGGAAGCATTGGCTTTTTGAAACATACAGTTATCACTAAGTAATAAAGGCCCAAACTGTTTCAAATGATCATATAGCATAACTTGATTTCTGTACCGAGTCAATACGTTTCCAAATTCGCCTTAAATCGTACAATCCATCACGACTGAAAGCTCCCCAAACCATTAATGGTCCTTCTCCCATTGGTCGGTAGAAGTATTCCTTCGGTTCCTTTCTCAAATCATTCCAATAATGTTTGTGACCATCGGGGCCGTCAAGATTAAATTTCTTTTCAACAGCAAATAAAATTTGTTTGCACTCATCATTCCGACACCACCTTTATCGCTCGTTTCTCTCTTTCTTCTCTAGAATGTTTTAAGGGGTTCACCCATGTGACGGCCTGTTTTTTAAGCAGGGAATTTTTTTTTTTTGACGACCAGAGTAAAAAGATAGAACCTTAAGTTTTTATCATTTGTTTATATGTATTTTAAGAGTATGTATACACATATTTAGCCAAAAATATCCAATAGAACGAGAGTTATAGCCCTCTGAACACACACACACACACCTCGAAAAAATGGACCCTCACTTCCTAAACGATTCCGGCTGATAGGCTAATCAGAAATAAAAATAATTAATAGCGTTTTAATCTATAAGCTTACATGTGCACAGAATGGACTATTCTCAATTGAAAATTTCAAAAATTGGATTTTTGGTAGACCTCTGAAGAAAAAGTTTCGAATTTCATGGTTTTTTGTTATGTTTCTGTTATAAAAAATAAAAATATCTTGAATTTTGGAATGATTGAAGTACATTTGGTGCCTATATATGTGCTAAGTGTACCCTATATATTTGAAGTCATTCGGTCAAAACGTTCTCAAGATATATTGGAGGAAAGTTTGAAAAGCACAGTTTTGAGAAAAACGCGTTTAAAAATTCAAGTCTGATTAAAACAATGAAAATCTTAACTTAGTGCTCCGAGTAGTTGCTCTTACAACGCCTGATTCTTTATAACAACTTCGAATTTAAAAAAAAATACCTTATCACCGTATTCTAGACATGTTAAGGAAGCAATTTATGAAAATGAATGAAATCTAGAAAATCAATGAAAATCTAGACCTTTGCTTCGCAGGTAATAATTTACAGAAATGCTATCGCATGAGCTTCATAATGATTCTAACTTCCTCAGGTTGTCTTATAGTTTTTTAACAGACAACGTACTTAATTTTTAGAAATTTTAAAACATTTTAATAGTTTTTAAATAAATTTTTAAAACAGAAAGCATTTTGTGATCAATTTTAATAAACACGCAAAATGCTTGCATGTAATGTCTCCTTCCTCAGAACTGCTCCAAATCCTCCAGGAAAATTTCAAGAACCAAGGGATACAAAATACCTTCAAGATACAAAAAAATACAAAACACTTTATTATTTGACCTTCCAAATATATATTTTTTTTTAAAAAAAAGAGAGCTGTAATGGAAAAAATTCATTATTACAAGAGCAGGACCCAGGAAATAAAGACCATTTAGTTATTAAAAATGAAAAACACAATATTTATTGGAAAAAGTAATTCTATTATATACCTTGCGACTTTTTTCATTTCTCTTCATAATCACTTCCCACATTTCGGTATTTGTCTTATCTATTCACGAGCTTCAGAATTACAATGTTTTATTGTTCTGCTGCTAAATCAGGCGTTCACTGCATACAAATAAAAAACCAATAGTTGCGCTAGCGATTATCACTTTTTCTCTAAGCAGAAAGTATTTCCGGATGGTAAACTTTTTGGAAGTGATGAAGAGTTGGAGAATACAATGAACATCAGGCTTAATGCACTGGCGGAAAAAGAGTATAATAGGAATTCTGAAGCTCGTGAACATCTACGAGAAATGTTTAAATGTAGGAAGCTATAAAGAAAAGTAAAAAAGCTTCAAAACATGCAACAGATTCGTTTTTTTTCCAAAGACATATTTCATTTTCTATAAACAACCGATCTTCATTTTCTGGATAACCTTCGTAATATACTATACATATTTTTCATATATTAAGACAATTTCTTAGAGTATTTACTGAAAAAAATTTTATATTATGCGACTTGCAATTTTTTAAAAAAATAAATCACAATAAATTTAACATATAGTTTTCTAAAATGTTTGTTAATATTTTCATATGAATAATCAAATATTGCTATTTTCCTAATTCGTTGAATACGTTTTGTTCTGAGTTGAGTTGAGTTTGGTGTTTTATGGCGAAAGAGCCAGTTTTGGCTATACTGCTCCAAACATTCATAGGTCTGTGGTCTGGACGGTAAAAGAAGAAATTGGATGACAAGATGGAGGGTCGAAAATAGAGAAGGATCACTGGGGTACCCCGGGGTCGTGACACCCGTGTTTACCAAAGATAGTAAACCCCTTGGGAAAAGGAAAAGATCACTAAGGTACCTCGGGATTGTGACACCCGTACCCACCTAAAGAAGGTGAGCCCCCTGAGGGGTACGTTTTGTTCCACAATGCAGTTCACATTACTGTTTTCTCACAAATGTTGGTTGGTTGGGACATATTTCTATAATTAACTAAGAGATTCGGTAACTTAGAACGACCTATAGTTCTTTAGCTATTTTCAAGCCATTTATTATTCCTATAAACCAATTGATATTCATTTAAAAGGGTTAATGAGCATTTAAGATTGCTCATCAATATGTCTACCAGGGTATCAGTTCTAATATAATACACGTGACGAATAAATTAATCTTAACTAACCAGTTCGTCTAGAAGATATATCTATGGTTTGCCTAGATAACATCAATCAGTAGAACGATTATACTTAAAATGCTACATCCTGTTATAAAATATCATACACATAGGAGTCAAAACCAAAACTTTAAATTGCTTCAACAGTTTATTATGATTTCAGATATGGAAAAGTATTTCTTTTATATTTGTGTGTGTGTGTGAGCTTTCATATTTACTTTCATATATAGAGGTAACATTATTTTTATCATTTCCATTTTAAAATAAGTATAATTAAAAAAAATTTTAAATTCAAACTTTCTAATTCTATGTTTACTCTTCACGAGCTATAGAAACTAAAAAAAAAACAATTTTTTTAGAGGCCCATTTCGGGATTCTAAAAGATTTTCAAATTACGATTTTTTTATTTAAAAAAAATTACGTACCAATAATTTTTGCCTCAGTTATCATCTTTGCCATTTATTACGTTTGAGAAAATAGTTCTATACACAGAATATTAATTTCCACCCTGAATGGCACCTGTTACCAAATACACCCGAATTGTGCTAATATACAGCTCTCCCAGATCAGCATTTTATTTTGCTTTCGATATAAAATAAAACAATATATTTATAACAAATAAAATATTCTTACATATTCAATTAGCAAGTATAAGGAATATAAAATTTCTCAGGTATGTTATCTATTATATAATAGAAATGTGATTCATATACTATAAAAAGCCTACTTTCTTTGTATTTTAAATAATGATAAATGGCTGACATATCCATTATCATTCATCAAAACTACTGCGTATATCGATAATAATAAGGTTTCGAACTGTGAAAAATACATCTCTCTTTCATTCATTTTTTAAAAAGTTATGATAAATTTATTTCACTTTCTTTTTTTTCCCACAATTCCGCTTTGGACGAATCCAGTAATAGTCATTAAACCATCCAATATATCTTTTACCTCGAGATTACCAATATCGCAAGATTATTGAGCATTTGGTTCTTGTGTGGTAAGTTATAAATCATTCTGGTCATCTCTTTTGATGTGAAAGGGATTATAGCTTATTGTTGGGTGCCTCTGATGAGTACTACGGTAAGTCCTGAAGCTTTAACTATAGCTACCTTAATATCCGAAAGACAGAACGGATTAATTTATGACACATAGGATATTCGTAACATTCAAATTAATGTTGGCAATAATGCATTAAAAAGAATTTTACATTAAACTTTCTTCAGGATATGATATTAATTGTCTGATAACAAATGATATGTTTCAAGAATTGGTTTAGTCTTAGAAGCGCATGTCAAATATTTGCATTTTTTTCATTCATTCAATTTAATGGCTGTAATAACTTTTGGTGATTTTTTTTACTTTAAAAAATTATTTTTTAACTCTATATAACGAACTACTGCAAAGTTTAAATGAAAAAAAGAGTGTGTTTGTATTATTTAATATATGATTACTTTGTAAGTTGTATCTGCCTTGTAGTGGGGCTGATTCAAAGCCAACCCACTGGTATGGCATGGAAGTTCAAAGAGTGTGATGCCAGTCCAAGTGCCGTCTTTGTCTCTTGACCATGGCTGAAAATTCCATGTATTAAAATTGGGATAAAATTCCTTAAGTGGAATTGGATCGGTACTTTTATGAAGTCGCAAGCGCTTAAACTTTACACGCTTTTTATATTTCTCACACAATATATTGCAGCTTCCTAGATCAACACTTGGTTAACAATATGAGGTAAATAAATTTCAATAGGAAGTGATGGTGTCAACGAAACATGGTTTGAAAGAAACATTTTATTATTATTATTATTATTATTTATGTTTCTTGTTTTTTTTTTCCTTTTTACTTTTGATCTGCTTGATGCATTTGAATTGGATAATTTTATTATTTTTTTCTACGTATTTGTAAGAAAGTGGGGATATGTATATTCTTTCTTTCATCTCTTTTACCCCTTATGTTTTCTTTTATTATTATTATATTTGCTTTCTATATTTGTATTATGTTCACATACACGTATGTATATCGTGCAGTTACCTTTAAATTTGTGTTTTGTAACTTTACTGTCTTCTGCTGTTTAAAATGTAAACTTTGTTTTTTTTTCAATAAAGACTGGACGTAGGGGTTGTTGTTTTCCAAGGGATCGGTATGTAGCTCTAAACCCTCTTCAGGTGAGCTCGGTTCCCTTGGGCATTCCACCAATGGCCGTAGTGTTGCTTTAGAGCAGTGATTTTGAAACTTTGTCAACTCACGAACCCCTTGAAACTATAAGGTGTTTCCAAAAAACTCCATCCAAATAAAAAGCCCCTAATAAGAATATGTTTTTAAATAATATTTAATCTGCCCTTGCATTTTATTATATAACTGGAATATGTGTTTGAATCTTCTTACACAAACTATAAAAGTCTAGGTATATTGAAGCTATCAACAATCGCATTTCATATTCTGCGTAAACTGGCTTCTATGTCTTATTTTTGTTGTTGCATACTTTGAGGAATATTTTTAACTTAAGAACATTGTTCAGAATGATATTAAAATGTTTATAACTGTGTTAGAAACTTTCGCGTATTCTGCAAATTTTCAACCTAAAATGTAGGAGCTATTCCTGCTTAAATGTCGAATCTCTTGATCTACCGATAAGTTGTTCCTTTTCCTTTATTGGTAGGTCTTCTGATTTATCCATTCATGCTTGAAGTACGTGACTTTGACGATGCTTAAGATTTTATTTTATATTTACAATTGTTTTTACAGGCAATCTGCCTTAAAGAACGCAATCTTTTATTAAATTTAAAACTTTACTAAATTTTGGTTCAGCAAATAGTGATCACTTGCGGAACTTCTCTCAAAGTTCTATGGATGGTTGAAGACCTAGAGTAAGATGTTAATGAATATTTGAGATGTCATCCAGTTTTTAGAATTTTTTTATTCGGCATTTCCAAAATTAAAAAAAAAATAGTTATAATAAAATCTAGTCTATTGTAAATTGTTTTAATTTGACAATGTATCCGAACACGTTGAGCACTTTTTAAAAAATAGTATACTAAAACATTATAAATGCTTTTTTAAGAATCAATACCAATAAATACTAATACTTAATTATACATACATACATATATATATATATATATTATTGTACTACTGTACCTAATTTTTCCCGTCTTGACTAGTTATACTTAGATTTTATAGCTATTTGTATATATTTATGGGTTATATATATATATATAACGGTATTTTTCAAAAAAAAATATCTAAATTTTACAAAAATCACAATTATAAGTGAAATTTTAGAACTATTCTTGAAAAACTTCAAATCAATTAGAGAGAAAAAGTAATATAAACCTATATTAGTAAAAGTTTTATTAAAACAAATTAGATTCATTTGTCTAGAGAATTCACAAAAAAATTTAATGTTTTATTAAAATTCTAAAATTTTAGAGCTGATCGAGTAAATATTATAAGAAATGCGACATTCTTTATGAGACCATTATTTAAGAAACAGTCAATAACTCAAAAAATATTCATATTCATACAATAAGAAATGTTTTAGTACATTCTCTAGAAATTAATATAAATATGGAGTTCAGAAAGTTTTATAGAAATCTATTAGTAACATTTCGAGTTATCAGACTCGCCATGATAGATTTTGAACAATTTAAATGTCCATTTATGGTAGATTATATATAAATCTCCCTTCCAGTTTTTCTAACTTAATAAAATTGATTGAAACTTGATCTCTATAGGAAGCGTAGAAACAAAACAAAGTAAGTTTTGTAAAGCTAAATAAGATTGCTCTATTCAATAAAAAAGAAGAAAAAAATGTGCTTTGACCAAATTTGGTCATTTCTACGCTTTCGGATGCTTAACGGTTTTTATAATTTTTGGGTAACCTTTTAGCGACATTTTTACTAAACTATACTTTTAAATAAAGTATATTATTCTTAATTTGCCTGTGTCGTTTGCGAACTATATAAAATGTTTTAATATCTCTGGTTGTCTGTACCCATGCATTTATAACAAAATTCCGATATGATCTTCGTCTAAAAACAAATTATAAGATTAAAAAAAGTACTTAAATACCTTTAGAAAACTGTTAAACAAAATGTAATTTCACGACAAATGTCAAGCAAAAGCTTTTTAATAAACTTACTCGAAAATATAACAAGGCTGTATATAAAAATGTTTAGCGCTAGAAAACTATTAAGATGTTGAAAAAAAAATTATGTAACAAGTATGGTTATGAATATTAATAAAGTGAGCAAGTTTTTATTTATTACGAAAAGCGCTTCTGTGAAGAATATGCCCACGGAGAATAGACATTTAAGAGACTTAGTAAAATTTAATTAATAAAGGCATTGTTATATATAAAAATGTCCAACTAAATTTTTTTTCATCATATACTTTTTAAGACAGTAAGGACGTGCTACTAATTAAAATTAAAAGAGATTTAGTGATAAGAAATTCTGAAGCTAATTAAGATTGTATCTCGTCAGACTATGACGCTAAATAAGATTTGCTTGTTAATATTGAAAATCACGTATTTTGAAATAAAAGTTTAAATTTATTACGTAATTTATGAAATAGGGTTTTCTCTCTAGAAATTGGACACACAGCCTCTGTTTACTTCCCACCCCCCTCCACGAAATTATTTGAAAACATGTTATTTAACTCTATCCAAGTAATATATAAATTTTTTTTAAGTCTATTCCTACTTGAACCAACAAAGAAAAATTTTATTTTTTAGCTACTTTTTATTAAATAGTTATAATTAATATAAATATGTATATACAAAGGACAGAATCACAACATTAAGTGGTAATTAATTTTTATTCATTATCATTAAAGTATCGTATTGTCATCCAAAACAATCGTGTGTATAAAATTTCAGTTCAACTGAATGCTTTAAAACGTGAGAAAAAAACATTTTCAAGTTTTGACACAAGTCGCCAAAAATGATGCCAACGTGGCTGTATTTGTAATTCTTTAAATAATTAGTTTTAATCAATTAATTTTTATTAATTACAATTAAATTATTGTATTGTCGTCCAAAATAATCATGTATATTAAATTTCAGTTCATTGGAGCGCTTTAAAATGTATTTTATTAACGATAGAAAATCCACCAAGATAAATAAATAAATATATAGAGTGTGTGAGCTAATAGTGTAGGAATTAAAAAAAATAATTACTTCAAAATACAAGTGTTGTAATAATAAAATTAAAACTTTAAGACAGTAACCACTGATATATAGCTAATTTTATGATTAGTTAAAAATAATTTTTCTCTGTTTAAGATCTATAATTTTATTTCCAAAGATTACGATTACCCTCTTAAATGACTTCAAAACCTTAAGGGGCTTAAATGTCTTTACACTCCTAATAATAACAAGTTCTTTAGTACATTGTGACAAGAAAAACATGCGCATAATTTGTAACGGGTTCTATTCGCGATTTTTACTAATCATCTAGGAAAAATTTTATCATTTACATTGTATGATTATAAAACAACTTTCTGTAGAGGAACCGTAATTTATGTTAATGAGAGTTGCTATTTAAAGTCAAATGAAGTGGGCGGTCGGGAGAAGTCAGCGAATGTTGTGTTGAATCCATAGTTATAATAGTTGTAATCTAGATAATTAAATATTAAGGTATCCTACTACGCTCAGAACCGTGATTTTAAAAAAAGCACATAAATGGATAATTTTCATGATATTTAGTGTCACTTAGATTAGAATACATGCATAAAATTGTTTTAAGGACATTATGACAAAAAAAAATTATTTAAATACAATATTTTGACAAAAAATTAACTTAGAATAACCTTTTTCCAAAACGTTCTCCTTTTATAAAAAATGTTTCTATGATAATAATATTTTGCTGATATAAAATAAAGAATTCTCCAGAGAGTCTGAAATAGAAGTTTTGATTAAATAACATTATTTTTTCATAGTTATGACTCATTTAAATAATTATTGGCGTTCTTTTCTTAAAATTTCTCCCCCCTGTTGTTGTGTAAAACATGGATAAAACCACTTCTAAGTTATATATTTCAAATATTCTAGTTGAGCCTCTGTAGAGAGGTCTGATCTGAATACAGGCAAAATATTATTATAATAGAAGCATTTTCACAAAAGGAGAATATTTTGAAAATCGGTCATTCTATGTTCATTTTTTGTCAAAATATTGTACTTAAATAATTTTTTATTGTAATACTATTCTTAAAACAATTTTATATACATTTTCTAATCAAGTGAAACTAAATATCATAAATATTATCCATTTATAAGCTTTTGCAAAATCAAAGGTTTCGAATGTAGTCGGATACCTTAATTAATACAAGTGCTATCTTTTATGAAGGCGTCACAAATCTGTCATATGTCCGTAAGTCCTTATGTGGACCTTATATAATATATAACTTGTAATTTCCAATTTATACAATAACATTTCAAAAGACTATTGGAAAAAATGCAAAGAAAATGTTTTTGTATTAGATTTTTAAAAATCCATATAGACTTTTTTATTTTTGTAATTATGAATTGTGGCAGAAATACTAGACAAACGACGTAGTTAATTTTCATATTGAGAACAGTTTTATAATTTGAGTTGTGTTTCATCGAACATTTTTAAAAGCATAAAAATATTATAAAAATTCTCAATAAACTTAACTTTTTGGATGTCCACCGAAAATTATTCAAGACTTTACGAATAAGAAGTTAATTATGAGTGAAATAAAATTTAGAATGTCGCTTAAGGTGGTTTTCAATTCCTGTTTTTGCAAAGAAAAAGATAATTATAATATTATTGTGTTTCATATTTTAAAAAATGTCCCCGCATCTACAAATTTAATAATTTTTCCCACAACCTTTTGCAAAAGCATTTTTTTTTTAAATAATGCAAATATTTCTCTTTTTTAAAAACGAGTACTACCGAAATTAATTCTTAAATAACACTGGAATGTTCTTTTTTATTTCCGCCAGTTAGTGACTGAAATTTAAATATTTATCAAATAGAAATGAATTAATTCAGAGTTGCAGAGAACTTTTTCCCTTATTTTTTTCCCCTTTAGAAATAGCTTGATTTCAAAATAGCTTTACTTTCCACTACTCGATGGAAAAAAAACCATCACCTTTTAAAACAAATTCTAAAAATACAAAAAAGAAAAGTTCATCCAAACGATAATTAAATGATCAGATGACGTATTTCTTTTGTTTAAAGAGAGTTTTCATTAGAAAAATAATTGAAGGGTGCTAAGAACACAAGGCACATTAAAAAAAATATTTAACAGGATTTTTTATTAACCTTTTCAAATTCTTTCGATATAGCACAAGCGGATTTATTTAGTTCTTAAAACAATATTGAGTTTTAAGCACTTTTTTTTAGAAAAAAAACATTAGAACATTGTAATACAATGTTGGATCAGGTGTGTTTTAACTTAATTATCTAATGACTGTATTAATGGCTTATTACACTTTTTGCTTTTTTGAAAGATTTTTCACTGGTATAAGCTTTAAAAAATGTTTTATAATTTTCAAAAAATTCCTTGTAAATGTAAAAAAAACTGTAATTTTAGCAACAGAAAGGATTACCAAGCTTAATTGAAAACGAATTAAACGTATATAGCTTTAAATTTCGTAATTTTGTATCAAAATCTCCGTACAATGACGTCATTCACGTCCGAACTTCCACACTTCTCCCCAGTCTTACATATAAAATTAATGGGAGCCATCTCTCTCATTACTACTTTAAATGAATTGAGACTCCAACACATGACCTTTCGTCTTCAAATTCTCAGCCATTCCACCGTTTTATTGCGCTATACTTTTAGTAATAAAAACATGTTAAGCATGGCAATGACTTTAATACAGCGATTCTGAAACTGTGGGGAGCGACCCTAGGGAGGGGCGTGATATCCTTATATGGAGGGCGCGAGTGTATTGAAAAGTCGAAAATAAAAAATTTAAAATAATTAATAATTTACTGAAAGGAAGCAAAACAAAATACATTCTAACATAATGAAAATTGAATGCACATTTACTGATATAATATACTTATAAATGTATCACAGTACTGTACAATATTTTTGATAAGTAGTTTATCAATACTAAATTAAAAACAAGTTTAATAATTACTAGTGCCACCCATGGGTTTCTCATATCCAAATTTAATACTTATCTTGATAATTTGCATGGTTTATAATTGTAGTTTATCGTAGCTTTGGCGTCAAAGTACATTTTTATTGCATTCAATACATTGTTATTGTATGAGAGGGTGATGAATATTATGATTGAAAATTGGGTCGCAAATATTGAAAGTTTGAGAAGCACTGTTTTGATACCATAATGAAGTCCATTACGCTCAAAATTTTGCCACGAGCAATAGTTCATATGTTACCTATTATTTTTTCAATGTGTGTTTCATCCTATCCATAGTTCAGATGCTATCGCGACAACTTTAAGTTTTATTATTACAATCTATCTATATAAAAATGTTATGTTGGTTTGTGTACGCTTCAATCACTCGAAAAGTTCTACATCGATTTATCTGAAATTTTGACATAAGGTTGCATTTGAATCTGGGCGGGTTCTTATGTACTTTTCATTTCGAAATTCACTCTAAATTTTTTAAAATTTAATATTTAAGTGATTTTTCGGTGTTATGACGTCATATGATGTCACGATTCTCTCTGAATGTGAAAATTTAAACTTTACACATAGTTTTTTCCTGATTATTATATATTTTTACTATAGTTATGTTTATTGGTTGTCATATTTATCTATTTTTTTGTTCTTTGATACGTAATTGGGATTATTTTTCGAATAAATCTTTTTTTTTTAAAATTATTCTTTCTACAATTCAAATTTTGTTTTGTAGTTTTGGCAACAATCAGACAGCATAATCGAGAGATGCTTACGATTTTGCTTATATTTTAAATAGTGTTTTTTTCTGTAATTTTAAGCTAAATTTACTTCTTTTTATTAAGCGATTATGAAAATTTTATTCGACTTCTGTACGCTACTTATTTTTCTTAGAAATAGTTGTTACTGATCTCCACAAACCAGTAGAGTACTGATTTAAATATTTTCCACCTGTTTTATATTTCTCCCTTAGTCCTTGATCAAATTTATGTATTTTTATTTTTTTGGAACCCGCGCTTTTTTACGACGGGAATTTACATCAATTTAAAAGACGACGTCAAATGCCACGATATATGCATTCAATGTTTGGAAACCGTTCCATGCATATTCGAATACAATATTTTTTCAACTTGAATACATTTTAATTTGGCGAAATTAATCGACGAGATTTTTTTAAATAAGTATGTTTTTTTCTCTATTTTAAACAATTTTTAAAATCTCGAAATACAAATGACAAAATTTAGGTTTTCTAATATATATTTAAGGTCATCAAAATATTAAACCTTATTTTGTTTTTGATGTCTTTTTAAAATTTAAGTTTATGTTATAACTTTCTTAAACGGATTCCTTTTTGTAATTTGTTAACAGAATACTCTCTCTCTCTCTCTCTTGAAGTTATTGTGTGGTACTTATTATCTCAACAATCACCAACGTTCAAAATAACTCGCCAAGTTGGCAACTCTGATTCCCCATGTGTTGTAGGAGCTGAATTGGCAATCATGTGCTTACTTTCATATAATGTCGCCAATAGTTTGCGATAATACGTAAGTACCGTTTGCTTTTGCCACTCATCAGCCATACCAATGATACAAGGCTTCCACGCTACAGCGGTCGCAATACGTGTTACTACAGTCTCACTAACATTGTGCTCATATATGAAAAAGGGCCCACAAAAGAATTTTGATACAGAACCCTCTCAGATTTCCCCTCTCAGACCCTTTCAGCAATTTTTCATATGTTTTTATTTTTATCTTCTTTTTAAGTGTAGTCAATTGGCTTCAGTGCATAAAATTGCCTTGCAAAAAATCGAACTTGGGTCATCATACTGGACAAGTAAAAGCAGTGTTGGTAGTAATTACATATCAAACCAGAATAGGCATCAGCAAACGAGCAAAACAGCAAATGGCTCAAACACCAGTTGAGGAAGCAGGTGGTCGTAAGATTATAATTATTTTTGGTACTTATGTACAATCGCAACAATCACCAACGTTCAAATAACTCGCCAATTTGTCAACGCCAATTTCGCATGTGATGTATGCGCTGAATTGGCAATCATGTGCTTCGTTACATATAATGTCGCCAATAGGTTGCGATAGTAGATAAGTACCTTATTTTTTCTAAGTTGGCAGGATAGATCAATTTATTTTTATGCTCGGGATATGTACTTTAGATATTTTTTTATACTTAAAATACTAATTTTAATTTTGTACTTACCTATTATCGCACAATCACCAACGTTCAAGATAACTCGCCACTTTGGCAAATCTCAATTTTATATTCGGGGTATTAAGAATCATGTGCTTCATTTCCTATAATTTCACCAATAGGTTGCGATAATACGTAAGTACCTTTAATTCTGTACATTCATTAGACTAGCCGCAACACATCAATTTGGCGTGATTTCAAAACCATGCCAAAAACGAGTAGCTCACCAATGTGAAATTAATATCATGAATATCATTTTAGCCTTTTTCTTCTTTCTCTACAGTAATCCTTAATTAATTCCTATATAAGTTTTATTTTTTATATTTTAGTACTTACATTTTTTTTTCTTTTTTTGCCGATAAAGTACCGAAAGCATTTTTTTTTTTTTTTTTTTGCACATCGCGATGCCTTAATTTGGCGAAATTAATCGGCGATATTTTTCTTGAATGTGTTTTTTTTATCTATTTTTGACAATTTTTAAAATTTTGTTTGATTTTCCACTGAAATATGACACACACAAACACACACATAAAGATTTTCCAATATATATTTTGTGTTTGTGCAAAACTGTTTACATTCATTTAATCAAAGTATTGAGCTTTATTTTTATTTTTTGATATCTTTTTAAGATTTAATTATATTTTCTAACTAGCTGTACCCAATTACATGTTGCTGTGGCTCAGTCAGCTTAAAAAGACTGTTGCACCATAAAGTGTGTCATGATCCTTACAAAAGTAAGTAATATTATACAAGAATTCAAACAAATAAAAGAAAGAGTACTTACGTATTATTGTTGGCACCCCTGATTTTTATGTGTCGCACACGCTGAATTGGCAACTAGGTGCTTCGTTTCATGTAATGTCGCCAATAGGTTGCGATAATACGCAAGTACCAAAATAATTTCAAAATACATAAATAAGTTCATAAAATAGTCAAAAACATAAACGAGGGTTAGTCTTATACTGATAAAAAATTACTACATTAATTTGAATCAAAAAATTGTCTTAAAAAATAAAATATACCCAAATTTGATGAAATGGCTCTACTCTGGAGTCCAAGAGGGCAAAGGTTTAATTTTACATTGCTTCTGGGTAGATAATATTTTGTGTTGCTTCATTGTCTGGACAGATACAGAAATGATTGTCTGGTCTGCCTTCTCTAGAATTCAACAAATAATAGTCCATAAGAAGAAGCAATCCATGTCTAGATCTAAGCCACTAAATTTTAAAGAAATGCCCTGAACTTTGTTGATAACGTTTGGGAATAGTAAAATTCTTCATTATCAACGCTTTGTCGAAGATTTGTGATGTGAAATCCATGTTCATATTTGAATTTACCTTGCATATTAAATGCAAAATATCTTTAACCATGTGTGTGATTTATATTCTTCCCTAACTGTGTTGGAGATGACGAAGAGCAGGCGTGGTTAACCCTTAACTTCTCACTGTTGCAATTCTGCAACATATGATTCATTTTAATTTAACAGACTCAATATTTTTTTAATTACCTACAAATCACTTATCTGACTGAAAAAAAAGATAACTGTAACGAAATACATGCTAATTTTGTCACTAGATGGAAGTACATATTTTTCCAGAAATCACAACAATTATAAAAATCTCTGATGCCTTAAGAACTGTGTTCTTGCTATAAAAAGAATCCATTATATTTTATGCTTCCTCTTATTACCAGATAAGAAATTTAAACATTTTATGAGGACTAATAAAATCCTCATGTAAAAAAAAAGTTTTGTGATTTACAGCACTACTGCGCAATGTTGCACTTCTGCAACAAACAAAAAAATGACTGAAATTCAATTTAAAACTGCTTAATTTTTTTTCACATTTTTCCCTTTTATTATTACTTGAGAACTAGCTGATATAATATTTTCATAGAAATTTAAAAAATTGCAAAGTTAAGGGTTAATTTATGATTTCAAACGATGCTCAAATTTGATTTGGTAGTGAAATGTTGCTCCCGACTTCAATGATGCATTCCAGTGTCTGATACATTTTGAATATAGGCAGTCACCTTAATTATTTTGTTATACATTGCATTGCTATTGTGTGTGTGTGAGCTGTGTCTTTTACGATAGAGTCGATTTTGTGTAAGCATAGCTTAATTTTTTCTGTTCTTCATTTAGTTTTTTAATTTTTTTTCTTATTTTTCACAGTAATTGGTAAGAATTCTGTTATATCAATTAATTTTCATTTGAATTCAAACTAAATAGTGAAATTGACCTTTTTGGAGTCATTTGTTCAGGTGAAATGAAGTATTATGTTTCCCATTGAGTCAAAATTGAGCGGTGTTCATTGATTTATGTTTAAAGTTAAATATTTTGTTCGCATTTTTTTTTCCTTTTTTAATGTCTTGCAATTTTGTATGATTTAAATTTAACCTTCTTATTTTTAAGTCAATCTGTTTCCAGTGTCTGTTACATTTTTAATTTAGGCAGTCACCTTAATTATACTGAGCCACTGCAACGCGTGGTAGGGTACAGCTAGTGATTTTATATAAATTCAAAAAAACTTAGTGTTAATATTTGTAAAACAGCGCTTTTCAATTCCTCGTACTTTTAACAAGCGAATTGTTAAAAGTATAGAAAATGCCAAACTTTAAATAAAGATTATGTCAGCCAGAAATAAATTGTAGTAAGAAAATATACGATTTCAAAAAATATATTAAATTGCAGATAAGGAAAATGTATATGTATCTCTATTTTTAACTTTAAGCTGCATGCTTGTGTTTTTAAAAGAAGAAAAATGCGTCAGTAGGTACTAAAAGGATAAAAATACTCAACAAAAATTTTTGCTGTCTTTTCAGAAAAGAAATTCTTTTTTTGTATTAAAGGTTATTACATTTCAAAACGAGTGAAACGTTGTTATTATTTCACGGTCCAGTTAATGGAAAGACATAAAAATAAGTATCAAAATTCGCTACAATGTTTCTATTTTTTTTCTTTCTATTTTTCTTTTTATTATTTTTGTATTAAAACGTTGATAGGCAAGTTGGGTAACAAGAGGTATTTAGAAACTCCATTTTTAGCACTATTTTTTAATCTTACAGAACATTTTAAGATGTTAAATAGCTTATTGAAATAATAAATTTTTCTGTGTGCTCATAGGCAAAAATGATAATGTTGAATACAAGTTTTTATTTTTGTGTTAGCATGGTCGGTAAAAAATTAAAATAAAAGATACGGAATTATTATTTCGATCTTTAAATTTATTGAAACCTGACAACTTTTAATGTTAAAATCAATACCTGTTTTTGAGAAATAGGTGTGATATGAATTCCTCTTCTTTGGCGTGTTGTGTTTTTGACACATTCATGAAAAAAAAAAGCCAGTTTTAATCTACAACTATACTTTTTTTATAGAGGAAAAATTACTCAGAATAAATCAAACTGAGAGGATAAAAAGTATATTAAAGCGCATTAAAATAATTTATTTTCCGCCTTTATACCCATTCATTGATTTTAATGTGTAACTGAAATAATTCTCTCATTCTCCCTCTCTTTGTAAATTTTAAAAGGAATTTATTTATTTTTGTAAATATCTTAGACCAAGTTTAATTTATTAATTTCTCTCTCCTTCTTGTAAAATGAAATTAGATTCAATTTCTTTTGTCACAACATATTAATATTCTATATTAAATACTGAAGTTATTCGTGAAAAAATATTATTATTTTTTTTTCACAAGGTTTTTTTAAAATTTCCCACCGCGGGCGTTAAAGAAAATACTTTTGTTCCTCGGAGGAAAAAAATACATCCCGCAAAGGCTTTACTATTAAGTCAGATTTTCTTTACATGTGAGCGTTGCCCCCCTGCTTTCGTTATGCTTTTGTTTACGGCATAACTTCGTTTGTGTAATCGTCTTATCCATTGCCATAGTCACATTTCAACAAAGGTGTTCTTAAGTGTTCCATTTTATTTGTTTTGAATTTTGTGAGGATATGAATTTAATTGATATTCGTGTAATTTTCTTATATGAGTATAAACTTGATAATACTGTTGTTAAAACTGCAAGCAGCATAAACCAGGCATTTTTTAGGGGGGGGGGGCTACGGCTAACGATCAAAAAGTGCAATTTTGATTTAAAAACTTTTAGACTGGTGATTTTTTTCCTGCAAGATGAACTGAGTTAAAGACCCAAAACATGTGAGAAAAATGATGCTCTGAAAATATTGATGGAAACAAATCCAACCTTATCCTTTATACTACAGTACATGGATAAAATGCATGAAAAATTGAAAATTTTGCTCCCATCACTTGTTAATCGACATGGCCCAATGCTCCTCCTCGAATATCCTTGGCCGCATACGTCGTACAAAACAATCGCTTAATTAAATGAATTTAAATATGAAATTTGCAGCACCCAGCTTATTCGCAGGATCTTTCGCCAACCGAATTTCATACTTCAAATATTTAGAACAGTTTTTACGGGATAGACAGAATAAAAATAAAGACGGTCTTAAAATTCCATATCTGAATTTTTTTATTTTAAAGATCAGAATTTAATATAGTTCATCTAAATTTCAATTAATGAAATCAGATATCGTACATGCAGTGCTGTATCATGTGAAAGAATTATGAATTACTAGGCGGGGGTGGAGGTATTCCGTGTCCACCTAACGGCAGACCGATTTCCATTGTACAAATTCTACGACTGGTCATCACATTGCTCAAAGTTGGCATCATTTTTGGCGACTTGACATAATAAATAATTTTATTACAGCATTACGAAAAACTTCTTATATAGAAAGAGAGAGAGAAAATATTTGAAATATGGTATAAAGCTTGTTCTAAACTGTTGTGTAATCTATTCACAAAACGTATTTTAAAATACCAAAATACATTAATTAGATAACTTTAGGTATTGAATCTTTAAATCATAATTTGCATTCTTTAATCTGAGAGATATTTAAGTTTTACTTTTTGATTTTAATTTTTTTCTACTGCCTGACTAAGTGATACATAAATTATTAAGCAAGTCCTGTAAATATAAATATATAGCGTAATAGTTTATCTATTATATTAAGTGTATTGTGTAAATCTCTCTCTCTTAAACATACATACTGAATTATTAAATTGATTAAAATTGAATCAATATATTATTCGATATTGTAAAAAAGAAAGACTTCCGGAAAAAAAAGAATGAAAGAAATCTTTAAATAACATTTGAGATTCAGTGATTGGGTATCAGATTCGCTGAATTCACCCTTGACCTTTGAGTCCTGCTTGTCAGGTAATGGTGTTGAAAGTTTGGAAGGGGTTCCAGAGAGAGTTAAGTGTTTTCTTTTAACTTCTAAAATTGAAAGCTTATCTGATATAAATTTCCAGAGGACGAGGAAAAAGAGTTTTCTGGGCCTCTTGTTTGACTTGCAAAAATTGATTCGCGTATGTATCTGGATTTCGCCATAGTTTTTTTAAAACTGCTTAGATAAATATTCTCTTACGTGTGTTTTTGTTGAATTTAAAATATCTGTTCTCTTTTTCTTTGTTTTTGTAGTTATCCAGGAAGTCTTCGAACTGAAAATTTGATTTTCTCAGATTTCATAATTCAATGTACTACATTTTTGACTTTTTTTTCTTTTAGAAAAAAAAAAGGCTTGTGAATTTATATATTTTGTCGAGTAATAAATAATTTTAAAAACATTTTTTTTTTTACTTGCGATAGCTGTAACTTTATTATCATTTATTTTTACTGACATTAGTAAAATTAGTATTTGGCAGATGGTTTGCTAGATTTCGTGTTAAATCACCGGAAAGAAATTTTTGTGATGCATATTTTTTTTTAAAAAAATTCGCATTAAATCACCGATAAAAGCGGGGGTAAAATGCACAAAAATTGAAAAGTTAGATTAAATCAAATTTGTACGTGATTTTAGCAAATGAATTCATGCATTAAAAACGTAAAAGTTGTGTTCAGAAATGAAAAATATAATTATTTTTGTAAGTTATATGATGACGCCACATTGGGATTTTTGGGGTCGCATTTTCTCGTCGCAATCAGCATTTCATGTACTAATTAATAGGTGTTTCGTGGAGCAATCGTTGTTTCGCGTTGTTGTTAATATTAAACACGGAAATTCTTTTTTCATTTTGAAAATATTTTGCAGTTCCTTAAAATAGGTCTACGTTCAGAGCCATTTTCTTATTTCGAAAAATATATTAGTATCTTTTTATTTTTATTAGTGTGTTTTTTCCACTTTTATACACAATTAAAAAATTGCAAATGCTATATGCAAGGTCTGTTCAAAAAGTATTCGACTTTTGGTCAGAAATAATATCCTAGTTACTTTGCGGGATTAAGATCCTGTTGTTGTTGCTAATACTCTAGGGTCTGAAGAAATCAGACAAAATCAAATTAATTCAAAGATTAAGATCTTAATCAAATTCAAAGTAGACCCCCCTTGCGCCTTCACTCACTTAGCCCAGCATTCCTTCCACTGTCGGAAATACATCTGAAAGGCTTCTTTTGAAATGGTGTTTAACTCCGCCATCGCGTTCTGAATTTTCATTTCTACTCTGAAAACGGGATCCTTTCAATGGCATTTTCATTTTCGGGAACAGCCAGAAATCGCAAGAAGCTACGTTCAGCGTTGATAGTGTCCAATGGGTCCTGTGCAATTGCAATACAGAATTCTTTCTGTTCCACCGAGAAAAGCTGTGATACCTTCCCCCCCCCTCTACCTGGAGGTACCATCTCTTCGTCTACTCGACCTAGATTTGTGGGAGGTAATGATTGATGACCCAAGTAAGCCATAATAAAACCAATTTATTATTATCAATTCAAGTATTCAAAGACAGTCTTATGCTAGGAAGGAAATCAGGAGTGATATAACGTAACCCTAAATTCTACGTAAATAAGCGCCTAGAATCCTAACTGCTTAACTTTCAGTGACGTTATCTTGTGAATCTCAATCTTCCTTAATTTCTTTGACTCGCTGAAGCCCGTTCTATAATTACGCTTCTAAGTTTAAATCCTTACCATCAGCTCACGACGTTCAGCATCTCAGCTTCCTTTCTGCTTCTTCTTCACGATTACTAAACCTCCACTGCATATCTACTAACTAATCTGAATATCAAGGTTTCTTCTTGAGAGGATTGGCTGTGAAATAACTCAATGCTGGCCCCAAAGATTCCCCAAGAGGATTAGTAGGAAAAACATGGTAAAGCCCCGTCATAAAGCTTAGGAACAAGTTTTGCGCAAGCGTATGATCACAAAGCGCAAGCTGCTTTGAAGACAAAATATAGTTCTCAGCTAAATATAGAAAAAGAAGTTGCAGAATTTCAATTTCTAATATTAAATCTTTGAAAAACTTTCCTTTGCAAGGTAAGCCCATGGGAGTCACTAGTAATTAAAAAACTTGTTCTTTATTTAGCATTGATAAATTAAAATATCAAATACATTGTACAGTACTGGTACATTTATATATTATATCAATGCAAATGCGTCTTTTATTTTTTATTCTGTTAGAATGTAAATACGTTTATCTTCCTTCTTTTCAGTAAATTAATAATTTTTTTTTAAAAATAATCTTTTATTGTGAACTTTTTGATATGCTCGCACCCCTCACGAAGGGTTATCACGTCCCCCTAGGGGGGTGCAGTTTGAGAAACCCTGCAATAAAGAGAAAGTTTAATTCAAGACCGATTGGATAATGTTTTATTTTATTCGCATTGGGGGTGCGGAAGGGTGCACGAAATTGTATCCATGAAAAAAAAAACAACAAAAACCTGACATTGATCCAATCAAATATTTAAGAGCTTGGAATTTCTAAGCATTTTCGATTTTAGTAAATCCATGACAGCGATAAAAAAAAATGGCTCTATCTTTTGAAGCTTTTCAAGTAAATCGAATGGCCCCCCCCCCACACACACAGTCCCAGTCTTCTCCCCAAACCTGGCAACTTTCAAGATACACGAATATTTTAAGAGGCGGAACGACAGCTGGAAATTAGAGGAGGGAATCGAAATGATTCTCCAAAAAGCGAAAGAATGAGATTGGTTTGCAATATTCTTCCGCGTGGAAAAAGAAATCTAGGAGCATGAATTCCCATTCGGAAACTCCGTGAATTTGAAAGACAATTTGCATTTTGTGCTGGATACGATGCATGGATTTCCCGCTGGTATACGATAGGAAAGTCAACAATGATTTGAGGTTTTGGGATTCCGCTATTTTTCAAGCTCTTCAACTCGGCGAGTGGTGGGAAATGGCACTAACAAGTTCTGGAATCTCTGGGGGTGTTTCGGAAAGTTTGATCGTTTTCAATTAATTTTTATTCCCCGCCCTTTCAACTGTGTCGGGATAGAATCTGAAGAGTTTTGGTTATTATCCAGCATGCGCTTTTCCTTTTTCGGGATCTGTTTTATCTGGGTGGTATTATATTCAAGAAATTCCTGACTTTAGGGATTTATTTATTTATTGAAATGCGTTATTTAAATATTTGTTGAAGGCCTGTTTACGAAAACTTACTACGTTTTGTTTGAAGAATATTCATGTTTTCAAGATTTGAAAAAAAATTCGAATGTCATGTATGAGATGTTAATTTTTATGATAATTTGTTCTTCGCGTTTTTATTAGTTGTTTAGCGGAATACATCAAATAAAAATACAATCTTATTTTCTTTATTCTTATGATGAATTTGACTACTTTTTTAAGATTAGAATGCAATCTGATGTAAAGGTGTTAATAGAATG
>BMAV01021690.1:242924-277058 GCA_019973955.1 Trichonephila inaurata madagascariensis
TTTTCTTCCTTCTGAGAACAACTCCAGTTTAGCCTTTTAATGAACGAAATGGAATTTTCGTCAGCCATTTTACCACTGTAAAACTTATTCCAGACATTCTACATTTGCTGAGCGTTTCTGATAATTCCAGGTTAGTGTTAAACAGAACTACATTGTCTTTATGCGGCACTGTAACATTGCAATACCAGGATACCGAATACCGGTATTTTGAGCCATTTGTAAAATTTTGTTATACCGGTGTTCACAAATTTAAATACCGTTTTTTCGATATTTACTAGAAATTTTTTATATTGTCTCCACTCTATGTTCAGAGATCGCCAACATAGCAAAATAGTATACGTTTTTGTTTTTGTGTCTCCCTAACGGGTGAAATTAATTAGACTGTGAGTATAAAGTTGCATCGTACAATCAAGAGAAGTGATAAAATATGTGAATCATTCAAAAAATTGGGCCCAAACTGTCCTATTACAGCTCAGAGTGATGTTGCACACACCCAGGATTCGTAGTCTGATATTCGTATTTGTGAAAACAAGGTTGTAGTTGTGAAGTAAGTGCGTAATATTTCGATATTTTTTAAATTGCTGAGTTTGTTATTCACATTGGATTTGCATATGCTTAAGGGTTTAAAATATTTTTCAGATTCATTATATATATACTCATAAATAATAACCCATAATAATGAATAACTTTAAAGAACATAAGAAATCAGAGTTGATAATACTTTGGTTTGATTCCATTATTTATAGGATGAAAACCACAGACTGAATAGTTATATTTACACATTTTTTGTGATATTTACACTCTTTAATAAAACTGGCAAATAAAACAAAGAAACACCTTGTTTTCTTTCTTTTTCTAAAATTTCTACGACCGGTATTAAAACCGGTATCCCGGTATTCAGACCTAAGAAATAGCGAATACCGGTATTGAACTTTTGGTCCGATATTTCAATCCCTAGTCCCAGTGGACACGGGTGTTGGGGAGGAGGAGGGGGGGGGTTCTAGTAAAGATCAGCCATTGTAATTCTAACACACTTTTATTAGCTATATGCACTTAAAACACTAAACCCGAGGAGCAATCACGTTTGATTAATTTAAATACGAGGGTAACTCTGAAATTTCTGAGATATGCGCAGACAAGAAGTTACAAAACAAAATTAATAGTTTAATTTGACAACACCAAGTATTTTAACACAACAAACAACTTTTTATTGACTTACTTCAAGTCGTTTAGCGTAGAATAAATTTTAGACAGAAGAGAAATTGAAGTGGAAGCGAGAACATTATCGTGCTATGATTTGCTGTGATTTTAAAGCTGGATTAAATCAAAAGGAATGCATTCAACGACTACAATTAGAATTTGGTGATGAATCTCCATGTCGTGCTTTTGTATTCAGATGGTTTAAAGAATTTTCAGTGGTCACAATTCTCTTCAGAATAAAAAACCCACAGAAAGGCCACGGTCGGCAGTAATCCTGGATAATGTGTCTGCCATTCGAAAAATGTTAATGGATGATAATCGAAGGCGCTGTACCTACCATGATGCAGAAGGAACTTAACTTTGGATCCGCAGCAATATGCAAAATTATTCATGAAGAATTACATATGAAAAAAGTAGTTTGCCGTTGGGTTCCCCATAATCTAACTGAGCACCAAAAAGAGGAGCGTATCAGAATCAGCAAAAAAATCCCTTAAATTGCTAAACGATGGTTTCCCAGCATCATTTCTAAAATTGTAACGGGTATTGAAACGTGTACAAGCCATTTTTTGACGTTCCAACCCGTCAAGAAAGCAATCTATAGGTCTTTGAAGATGATCCTAGCCCAATAATGGTGAAAAGCCAACGAGCAATGAAAAAAGTAATATATGCCGTTTTCTTCAGAAGTAAGGGATTGATCAAATCCTTCAAGTTAGAAGGACGGAAGACAGTAACAGCAAACTGGTATACCACTAAATGTCTTCCGGAAATTCTCCAAGAAGTTAATGTTAGGGGACCAATGCTTCACCATAACAATGCATCTTTCCATACAGCCGGATTAACAGCTGAGTTTCTTAAAGAAAAACAAATTAAAGTGATAGAGCATCCACCTTATTCTCCGAAACTAGCTATGTGTAACTTTTGGTTATCTTTTAACCTGTAAAAGAACTTACGTGGACATAGTTTTCATTCAGAAGTAGAAATTGATATGGCTATAGATGCTTTTTTTTCATCAATTCTAAGAAGTGAATGGTTTTAGACATTTATTCGTCTACAAAAGTGCATTGATACTAGAGGGACTACTTTGAACACTCCTAAAATTTTGTAAGTATAACTTTAAAAACCTAGTAGTATCTCAAAATTTTCAGAATGATTCTCGTATCATAGAAATAAGAACACTTATCTTAATACTTGAGCGCTCTATTCTCCATTTTTTGGATGATCTTTGGATATCTTCCCACTTGATTAACTATACGACCTCCGGTCGTTACCTTATTCACTCTTCTACATCCACTTTCAACCATTCACGTGTCTACTCTACTACTAACACTTAAACAGAAGTTCTAATTTGCATAAACCCCATCTTCTTCAAAGAAAGCGCTTTTAAACTGAAATAACAGTTTAAAAGATTATTTTACCCAAGAGGATAAGTGGAATCCCCGATAGACCCATTACAGAACTATACGCAGATTTTCTCTCTCTCTCTCTTTAATGAAAATTCCATTTGAATGTACAAAAGAACGACGAAATGGACATTAGACAAGGTTTCTCGGAGTGGAAATAGGAATAAATGGTTAAATTGCACCCTGTTATATAACAAAAAGAACCGAACATCCATTTTGTTGCCATGCGATGCACCAAAATAAGATATAACCTATAAGCCATATACGAATTATTTAGTAATAAAACTTAATGCAATAAAGTAATAAGCATGTGATGATATCTTGCATTATTCTTTATATGTATAAAAATGGCTCAAATGAGATTTCTCATTTTTTAAGTTAACCAAGGAAATTGTTCCTTCCTAGGTTTGATCACACTTGTAGTGGCATATTTCTTGTTATGTATGATATTAGTAGTATTGTTCTGCTGAGTTTTTATTCGTAAAAGACATTCACGAAACGGTGATTCTTCAGGTGAGTGAATTAGATCTTAACACATCGCCAGACGATAAAAATATCAAGGTAACCATATTGTAATGTTATCGCCCCTCTTGGTGAGCATAAACAACAACTAGGCATGTACCCCTTGATATCAAACTAGCACCATCAAATTAATAGATTTCTCAAGGTTTTTCTTAATATGAGGACGCTGTATGTGTGGAAATTAGCATAAGTGTATGACAGTCACTGGCGTAACGTACACCCCCGCATCGCATGGAGGGCCCAAAGGTTATGGTTTTGCAATCCTCAGTAAGATCCGACTTGGGGCCCAAAACCTGACTTTACAGGGGGGAGGGCTAATATTCTCTGTTACGCCACTGGTGACAGTCATAAAAATTAACAAGAATTATATAAAATTGCATATTTTAATAATATAACTCGAAAGGAGAGAGAAAATGAGAATGCATTATCACAAATATTTTCAGTTCAAATATACTTATTTAACATCAATTTCTAGATATTTTATCCAAATTAGTTAGGCTCTATCAGAGGAAACAAGTATGTCTCCAGTGGATTCCATCACATGTGGGTGTGCCCGGGAACGAAGCTGCTGATGAGCTGGCTGGTAGGGGTTGTGATCTCTCTAAGCCCAGTTCCACTGTTTTAACCCATTCGGAAATTCATTCCTTCCAAAGAAATAAAACGAATTTGACTTGGCGAAACCCTCCTGCTCACCACTGGTACGCAGCTAAGAGTCCTGGCCTACCTATACATTGCAGGAGTTCCAGGGCTCATCGGACGGCCTTGGCGCTCTTTAGAAGCGGTCACCTGCGTAATATGACTTTTGTGCAGGGGGTAAAGTCTTTCTTTACCTGTCCCTGCTCTCTCCCTGCTTCTCCTGCTCATCTGGACTGCTGGGGCATTTCCCTGAGACAGTTGTATGAACAGCAAGACTTGGTGTGTGACACTCTTACGCGGAATGGTCAAATGGACTTGGTGTAGGCTTTTCTGCTCCAAGGGGATTGGAAACAACAACACATAACATCAATTTATCACTATTGGCTTACGGTCGAAAAAGAAAGTTGGAGGGATTGATAATAGAAAGAATGTGTGAAGTTGAATGAATAGAGTTTATATATATATTGAAGCGTTGTGTATTGATATTTTCAACTATAACAATAAATTCTCAGAATGAATTCTCAGATAGTATTATGCAATGAACGAAACAATTTAAAATATCCAACAAAAAGACAAAGCATGTTCGAATAAATGCTTGAAGTATTTACAATTTTCGGTACTTACGCATGATGCTGTGGACTAATTTCTCCAAGACGAAAGACGTCGCCAAATGCTGTTATTATGAATAACCAAGGTTTATTCCACAAACGCCTTTTATTCTTATAATCATCAAAAAGATCTCCAAAAGAATGATACCTCAAAAATATACAAAAATTAACTACTAATTATTAAAAACAACCAGCAACGCGATTCCACACTACAATTCTTTTCTCCAGTTGAAAATCTAGAATAATTCCAAACGATGCCAACTGAAGCAACATAACTTTAACAACAGACGATTATATATCAGCAAATATAAATTAAGGAAACAGATAAATTTGAATAACATGAATTATTGAATTAAAACAGACGATAATAATACGGAAGAGAATTCTCAACCTAAACAGTATCTATAACAACTGCATAATTTATTCAAAATAAAGAAAAGATATTTGAATAGAACTACATATTTTACAAAACGGAACCAATCATGTATTCGTGAACAAGATTATTGTGTTTGTAAATGCGTGGTAACAGTTTTCCATTATTGATTGCATTTCGTAGCATTTGGCGATATCTTTTCATTTATAATGAATTCGATTACTTTTCTTGGAGGATTTTGGATATTTTACACCTGCCACAGTAATAAAAGTAAAATGTATTTTATAAGCCGAGTTTTCAATCGGTTTTCAATAACTTTATCGATTAACTAGCCGTTACCCGCCCTTTTTGCTGGGTATTTTATGATGTTATATAAATATATATATATATATATATATACTAGCGGTCCCGACAGACGTTGTCCTGTACACACGTCATAAATCCGAAAGTTACAAACTTTTTTGAATAAGTTGTAACAATCTGGACCGTTTTGATGAAATTTTTTATAAAGAAAGTTATTACAATACCTGACATCTTCACATGTACAGTTACCACAATTCGACCTATCGATTGCATGTGAGTATGTATTTACTATGAACTAAGTTGAATATAGAAGCTATTTTGAATAGAAACTTAAACTTGTTTTGATTAAAGGGTAAAAAAAAAATAAATAAAACTCGAGCTATTTTCATAACAGGTATATTTTTTTAATGCACAGAAAATAAATTTACCGTAATGCCATTGAATGTACAATGTTTTTGGTTAATCCTTGAGGGGTATTAACAAACAAATGCGATGGTTTTCCAAACCTCGGACATGCAACATATAATTGGCCGTGCGAAAAGAAAGTGTTTCTAAATCTAAGCCACAAATTGTCATTGTTTGA
Organism: Trichonephila inaurata madagascariensis; assembly: GCA_019973955.1. Classification (NCBI taxonomy): domain Eukaryota; kingdom Metazoa; phylum Arthropoda; class Arachnida; order Araneae; family Nephilidae; genus Trichonephila; species Trichonephila inaurata. Next base: position 248,550 of record BMAV01021690.1, read on the forward strand.
TCTTGTGACTTATTAATGGTCCTAGCAAATACCAAGCGAATTGGAAATTGCAAACATTTGAATGGGAAGGTGAGTCTGAAAGAATCATTGGGATCTGTGGTAGAAGTACAACATCACCTTGAAGTTTGCCGCTCAAAATAGTGGCCTCAAGAATATTGCCCACAATTTTTTTAGGAACAATAATTAATTTTGTTAATAATTACATAATTTTGGGGCATTTTTAACTAATTGCGATATTGGACCTAATTGTGAATCTAAATCATTTTCGAATCCACTTGAACCCACACAAAAATTATCATCCAAATCGGTCCAGCCATTTAGGAGGAGTTCAATCACATACACACGCACAGAATTATATACATAAAGATACATGCCGTATCGTGGCGAAATGAATAATCTTTCCGATACTGTAGTTATTTTTTGTCTGATTTTGATAGAAAAATTAGATTGCAATTTTAAAAACATCGAAAATATCGGAAAATTCTCCCCTCTTCTTTCTTTTTTTTCTTGCCACGCATTAGCAGAATAAACAGCATACATGGGTAAGACAATTACGCGTTTTAAGGTTTTTAATTAATATCTTTTTAACTAATTGTGATATTGGACCGAATTGTGAAACTAAATCATTCTCGAATCCACTTGAACCCATACAAAAAATGTCATCAAAATCGGTCCAGCCGCTTAAGAGGAGTCAGTCACATACACACGCACAGAAGAATTACATATATAAATATTATTTGAAAAGATATTAATTAAAAACGCTAAAAAGCATGATTCCTCTGCACTTTCTTTACTTTCGTCGTTTAAATGTGTTAAATTGTATTATTTTAAAGTAACTCTCATCGCATTTTCTTCAAGTATAATTCCAGATTCAATATATATCCAGAAAATTGGCAAAAAATGAGTTGAAATTGTAGATAATCTTTATAAAAATAATGAAAAGAAATGAGTGAAAAAATTCTTTTTTGTATTTATCTATAAATATAAAGCAGAAAAGCGACTCACTGATTAATCACGATATCTCCGGAACGCCGGCCATTCCTAGTATTTAAAAAAAGAAGAGTGTGTGTGCTTATGACCACACGAAAGAAGTGATAACTTCAAATTTTGTAATGTTATTTCAGGGATTAGTTAGATGAATAAAAAAAAGGAGGGGGGATATTAGTATTGTCCTATAAACTTATTTATTCATATGTCTGTACTCATAAAGTAATATTTTTTGCGAAATATACAATCATATTTGGGAATTAATTGTATTCTAAGAAAGAAACAATAGATTTAGGGTAGCTGAAATAGGTTATAAATACTTTAGATTCAAAATTATTTAAATATCTGAAAAAGACTCCATCAAGCATTTATCATGCTTTCATTTCGATCATTAGACATAATTAAATTGAATTTTTCTTTTAAAAAATCTACTAAAGCCTTTGATTTGTCTTTTGAAAAATCTACATTAAAATAATAGGCACCACTTAAAATAATAGGCACTTTGTTCAGAAGAGTTGATCGGGCTTGACACAATGTAGGCAACTAAATGTTTGTGAATGAACTCGATAATTTTCTCTACCGTTTGATTTGGTGAAATATAAATAGTAACCACATTAGAATTATTTGTCCATTTTCTGCTCTACATTTCGTTGCACAAATTTCTCCGATACGTGACTCATTAAACCCAAATGATTCAGTAGTAGTGTTGCCATTGTTACGAGCATTACAAACCCGAACGTAACAATGCTTGGCTTTTTAAAACGCATCATTTAAGTACTTTCTCCAGTAAAACGCGCCTAAAGAAATTTCTTCAAAAACAACAGGATTCCAGAGAGAGAAAATTTTTCATGTACTTTTTTCATTATTTTGAATCCAATTTATTCCATGCAATTTCAAGCAATAATTTATACTTTAGGGCAGGGATAGCGAACCAGTGGTACGCATGCCTTCAATGGCACGAGACACAATATTCCCGGCAAGCCACCGGTCAAAGTAGTTTGAATTTAAGTCCAAAACTACATAGTTCACTACGAAATAATCCTCATGAGGGATCACATTCCCGCTTTTGACGCCAAAATGCATGTTTTCATAAACGATATTATTACAAAAAACTACAAATACTTCCCAAGCTTGAAAATTCATAGATTGAAGTATCAATTTACTTGAGAACCCAGTCGAAGAAAAAGTTATAGAATAATTTATTTCCGTAATTGATTCTTCAATCAATGAATTTTCAGCGAGATGTTCTCAGTTCAAATAATCATCGGAAACGGTCAATTTTATTATGTACCCTAATGTGATTTTATTTGATAAACTAAACTTGTCCCAGTTCTACTGGTTGGAAATTGAAGAATTTGATATGCAGCTGACTGATTTTCTGTATAATTCAATATGGATTCAAAAATTTGTTGAAACAAGGAAAAAGTCGGAATTGATATATTGTAAAAAAGCCAGTAATGAAAAGTTTGGAAACATGTAATTCGATTTCAGACACATTGAACTGTTTGAAGAAGTTGACTCATGCTATTATAGTCACATTTTCATATACCTATTTCCTGCGAGTTATTATTTTCAGGGATTTCAGGGATGAATAACATTAAAGCCTCGCTTAGAAAAAGTTTTACGTATGACTCCAATTCAGCATGCATTCTACTAAAACTAAAATCTTACATTCCTATTATAAGTTATATGCCATCTGATCTTCAAAATCAAAAGTCACATTAATGTTACCTTATAATTTGAATTACACATATAACTAAAACAGTTGTTTCTGTACAGTGCAAAATGTATGTTTTCGTAGTAAATAAAGAGTTTTGTGTTCTTAGTATTTAGTTTTATTATTTTCCCAGTAATCACAAGTCAAAATTTTTTGACGGCACGTCTATACCTCATTTAACATTTCTTTAGAAAAACTGACACATTGATCCATAAAGGTTCGCCACCCCTGCTTTAGGGAGTAAAGTAGGAAACGCCGTTAGACTGACATTACGCTAAGGCAGGGATGGTGAACCAGTGGCACGCGTGCCATGAATGGCACGCGACACAATATTTTGGGCACTCCAGAGATAAAAATGTTTTGCATTTTATTTCAAAATAAAATTCACAATGAAATATTAGGAACAAACGCGAGTGATAAGTCGCGGGGAGGTGGGGAGCACACTCGTTTGTTACTGTCTCTGAGTTATTGCCTTAGTGACGTATTGGACTTCAGTTGTTTATGATGTAAAATTTGTCTATGCATAGCATAGTCAATTTCGTTGACACAATTGTATTTTAAAGTTTATTTGTACTTTATTTACGATTTTTAACTGTTATTTAAAATGGCTAGTTCAGCTAAAAGCACAAAAAGTGCAAGATAGTAAATGTAACAGAAAACAATGAATCTAGAAATACTTCATGATTAGTAAAGTTGTTGGCGTGTGTTTTATGTTCTGGAGCAGTAGTTTGCAAGAACATCGTCTGTAAAACGACATTTTGAGACAAATTACAAATCCTCTTCTCAAAAAAGTGAGCCACATCACAAATAATTAATTGCTTAGAAACCATTTGGCCGAGGACTCCAATTCAGCATGCATTCTACTAAAAGTAACATCTTATAATAATATGTTATTTGTCATCCACATACAATCTACTGCACCAGAAATGCAAAAGGTATTTTTTGTAGTAAATAAAGAGCTTTGTGTTGTTAGTATTCAGTTTTATTATTTTCCCAATAATCACAAGTCAAAATTATTTGACGGCACGTCCATACCTCATTAAACACTTCTTTAGAAAAAAGGGCACGTGGATCTATAAAGGTTCGCCACCCCTGCGCTAAGGGTTTCGCGGTGGTTTGTCGATGGGAACCTTATCTGAACGCATACAGTTTCTTCTTGCATATAATATTTCAATAATTCAAAAGATGATGCCACGAACTAGTCGATTTAATTTGCAGTTTCTTTTCTTGCATATAGTATCCAAATAATCCAATAGATGACGCCACCAAATAATTGTATTTATTTTTGACGAAATTGGACAAATATTAATTAAGTGATAGAGGGAAGTAATAAATATAAATTACAAAAACAAAAAAATTCATTGAATAAATATTAATTCTATGGTTCATTTACTACCCAACAAATATCAACATACAATGGAGAAACCCACCCAGATTTCTAATCATTTAATTCAATAATTTTCTTTAGATTTTAAAATATTTTAATTAGAACAAAATTAAATTTAAGTTTTAGTACCTAAAATTAATTTTTAAGTATATTTTAATATTGGGCAAAGGTATAAGAAACATTACTGCCTTTATCAAATAACTGATTGGAGATTGGATAAGCCGATAGGGCTACTGCTCTGTCGCCTATCCTTATCGACACATGTAACTAAAAACGAAAAGATTACCGCTACTTTTGCTTTCCTTCAGAATATTTACAAATATGGAGAAATGAACAAAACAGTGATGAAGCTATTTAGGATGAAAGTTGTTATTTTTGAATTTACACAATTTGAGCTATTTCAACCACTTACAAGAATTGTAACTTCTGAAATGTACCTCTGCAATTAAAATATATAATAAAATAAATATTTGTAGTATTTTTTTTATTAAAGTTGAAATTAAATTTCTCATTAAAATTTACGTTTGAAATTTCAGTTTTCCAACAGTTCTATAGCTCTGACTTTGGCATTTATCCAATTAAAGTAACTTTATTTCAGAATGCTTTTCTTACGCCAAAATGCTTCAAAAGAATCAAATTTATTTCAAGAAAGTAGAATAGAAGAAGGCAGATTAGTAAATCAAAATCTAGGCTAAAATATATTTCTCTAATTATTTCATTAGAAGAAAAGTAAAACAAAAAATAATTTAACAGTTAACGCAGATGTGCGAACAAATATATTATATATATAATCATTATCTTTCAAACGTGACACTAGATGGCAGCATCAGTCTTATTTTCATTTGGGGGATACGGATGTTTCTCTATTTTGTAAGTTTGGTTTTGTCCTCTTTTATATATAAATGTGTTATTGTGTGTTTTTAAATAACTACTATTTAGAAAAACAAAGCAATCATACTAAAAAAATGAAATGAATATATTTTTGGATTTAAAGCTGAAAAATATTCTACTTATCCAATAAGTAAAGCTCAATTAATTTGTTAATTAAAGCTTAAATTTCTTAGATGGCGTTGCATATCGATATTCTTGTAAAAGTATGCCATAACATTGAAAGATGAATTTTTCAGTTCCTTTAAGGACACAATGGACATACAGGAGTTACATTACCAATGATGTTTATTTTAAAGAATAAAAAAGATCTAGTGAAGCAGATGAATAAATTTTTCTCGCACTAATTTTGCAAGTGCAAGGCTAAGCAGTAGTTCTCATAATATGGCAACTTTTCTCAAATGCTCTGGGAAACAATTTGCAATAGCATAAAAAATTCTATTACACTCTTAAACTATTTTTTCCCCGCCTTCATGGGAACCTGGAATTTGTGACCTGTATTGTAAAGTAAAGAGTTAAAAATTTAAAAAGTCAAGTTAAAAGTTAATTTTTTTTCTCTTAACAATCATGTGAGTTAAATCTAAGGTGTATGGTTTAAAACGTTTTTTTAAAAAAGCAGTGTTAAAAGCAAAACTTTCATTTAATGTCTGTCTCACTGTCAGAGGACAAGTACAATGATTACATTTTAAGGGATCTTCTAAAAAAATGTGTTTAAAAACAAGTCTCGTGTGTCCAGTTCGTAGACGTGTTAAAACGTCTACGAACTTTTTTTTTTTTTTTCGAAAAAATGGTGACTTACTGTCAGAGACGTCTTAAGGCATGGGTCAACTATACCCGGGGCCAGTTTTAAATATGACAGGTAGGGCTTACTTTTGCACAGGAACCTCAAAAAATCTTAAGATTTATCTAGACCCAGGGCCTCAAAGAGTCTTAAGAATGCAGGAAGGATAGAACCAGCGATCGATTGATTCGTAAGCACGCGCGTAACATACCTCTAGACAAAAGTGATCACTCTTATCAAGAGGCTGTTACTCGCTTATTTAGATACCGCCATAGTACCACTGAAGACTCACCGTGTAGAGAGGATGATGCCCATGATATCTGTCGAAGTTCAAAGTCCTTCTGTTGGCATGGTGAGGAAACTTAGAAAGAGGGGTGACAGAGTAAGGGTCGTCACTTGACCGTGGCTCAAAATTACGAGGTCCTTCGCCAGTAGCTCTCATGTCACTTCAGAGTGTGACGTAAATTAAAATCGAATCAAATTGCACCCTGTAGCAAATGCGTCAGACCAGATGTTCCAAGCTTTTTTGACTCATAGTCCCCTTGCCCGGTTTTTCGATTTTGGGTAGACCCCTGCTTACTTAATAAAGAATTTTTGCAAATTTATTAACTTAAATATCTTTTTGACAACTGGTATGGAGTGACTTGCTTTAAAATATTTAAATTTCTAACTGTAGTTAACTATAGTACTTAAAACCTGAGAAAACATATGTTAATTCATTTAAAAAATTGAGATTTAATGAACACATAAGATAACTGTTACATAAAAATACTGAGCAGCAAACAAATACTTTTAATGGGAGGGATGAATGTGGTTTCAATAACAAATTTTCAACATTTGGCATCAATCTTGTCATGTTTAACTCAAAATCTATCTGTAGTCAGTATGCAAAGCCTTTTTTTTTTCTTTTGGAGGCTGGCACAACTGCGCTGAAATTCCTTCTCACTAGTAAGCTATTAAAAACTTTCTCGCGATGTTCCATAATTCGGGATAAATAACAGGCATGTATTTTTGACACGCTTTTATAAGTTTCACTTGTATATAATGGAGCCTTTGAACTCGATTTTTACCCACTTTAAAAGGTCAGAGTAACTCGAAATTTTGTACACTTGTCAAAAACCGATGACAATACAATAATTTCATAAATTTGTTTCATTGTCCTGATTAGGGTCCTCGGGATTCAGGATTTCGAGACTTGGCGACTAATTCCATATTCCATTTCCAGATTTGGCGACTAAAAGATTAAGGTCCAACCCTAAAAATGAAAACGCTTGTAATTAAAATAAATAAAACAACAAACAAAAAGTGTTCTTTATGTGAAAAAGGAGAGGGTGTGTTAGCAATTTCTTATCCTAATATAAACATTGGCTAGCTTTTCTGAAAATGTAAATAAAAAAAAAATAAAAAAATAAAAAGACTCGTGGATGAGGAAAAAAAAAAAAATTATGTTTTAACTGCTCAACTCAGATATTCTGTTTTTCAAAATTCATTTTACCAAAACATGCTATTCCCCTCTTCAGCCGACCTTGAACTGTCAAAGCGAAAACAAATCGAAAAAAACATGAACAGTTTTTTTTTTTTTTTTTTGGTTTGGAATCAGAGATGATTTAAAACTTTTCGAAGAAGACCAAGTCATGACCATTAGACAGTTTATAAAAAATTTTAATGTTTTTTCAATTTCCGTGCTGGGATCTCGGATTGGAATCTCGAATCCGATTTGAACCCGATCCGTGGACGTTTAGTCATCTGCAGTTGGCAACACCTTAAATGCAAATGAGAACGCGTTATAAATTAACTTCTGCAGATGACGAAGAAAAGATGCTCTTCACTAGGAGAAGAACACAACCCACACCACTTCAATGGTCTCAGAGCACAAAATACCTAGGACTCATCCTTGATAAAAAAGCTCACTTGGAAACAACATATTATACAAACGCATGATAAATTCCGGAATGCTCTAAGAGCACTCTACCCCTTAAGGTATCCGATTACGTTTGGAACCATGATTTTAAAAAGGTGCATAAATGGATCATTTTCATGATGTTTAGTGTCACTTAGATTAGAATACACGTATAAAATTGTTTTAAGGACATTTTGACAAAAAAAAATTATTTAAATAGACTATTTCGGCAAAAAATTAACTTAGAATAACCTTTTTTTCAAAATGTTCTCCTTTTGTGAAAAATGCTTCTATTATAATATTTTGCCTGTCTATAGCTCAGATCTCTGTACAGAGGCTCAACTATGATTTTTGAAAACTTCACATTATTTTCAGAGTTACAACCATTTGAAATAATAATCGGTGTATTTTTTTCTTAAAATACCTCCCCTCTGTTGTCGTAAAACATGGATAAACCCACTTCTAAGTTATATATTTCAAACATTCTAGTTGAGCCTTTGTACAAAGGTCTGAGCTATATGCAGGCAAAATATTATTATATAATAGAAGCATTTTTCACAAAAGGAGACTATTTTGAAAATCTGTCATTCTATGTTCATTTTTTTGTCGAAATATTGTACTTAAATAATTTTTTATTTTAATATTATTCTTAAAACAATTTTATATACATTTTCTTATCTAAGTGACACTAAATATCATAAATATTATCCATTTATACGCTTTTGCAAAATCACAGTTCCGAACGTAGTCGGATACCTTAATTGGCCGGAATTCGGAAATGCATATTTATAACAAGATACTTCTCTATACAGCCGTCTTGTGAGTCCCATAATTACTTACGACTCGTCTGTGTGGGGCAGATGTTAATATTAAAATTCTCGAAGTTGCTCAAAACTCTCTAATTCGTCACATAGTTAAAGCAATTTGCTGTACTAAAAATTTTGATATTTACAGAGCTATTAAAGTTCTTCCTCTTAAAAACTACATGCAAAAACTGGCTATTTCCTTTTTCGAAAATCAACCGAATTTAAATAACAATTATTCAGAGCCAGATACTAAAAGGCCTAGGAGAATTCTCCTGGACTCTTATAATCCCCACCCGCTAGCAATTAATTTCATCACTCATCATGTGGCGAGTGAACCTAGCAAACTTTTTATATTTTATTTATTTTTTTTTTCTTAATTTATCTTAATTTAATTTTTCTTATACTTTTAAAAAATTTTCAATGCTGATTCCACTTTGGAATCCCACACAGGCTAGCTTTCTAGAACCCACCCCATTGCCATGTTCCAATGTATCAGGGCAACCAATAGAGTGCCTACTTACCAAGTGTTCTCAACCAATGACAACCAGGACTCTCATCCAACATCAGGAGTTTCCCCGACAACTTCGGATGCCTCCGAAACAGCGAGAGCAAGCATCGTAGACCCCCATTTACACCTCATGGACCCCCAAATTATTTTCTCGCTGATGTAGACCCCTTACAGGTCGTCATAGACTCCTGGGGGTCCATATAGACCACTTTGGGAATCACTGCGTTAGACTGATTCTTCTCCAGGGTTTTCCATTAGGAATTTAAAATCAACTACACCTATCTCCCGATTTCACTTTTAAACGGTTTTTAAACAATGGAATTTTTTTTAAAAAAGCAAGGTCCAGAATAAAATATGCAGACGTTTTTTAATTCCTTTCGCTTGGTAACGTTGGTGTTTATATATTTTTAGACCTTTTTTATAAACCCATTATATTCTGAATTCCATATATTCCAAACAGGGCCGTTTTCAGCTTCCCCGGCGCCCTAGATACTTCGAACTTTTACACCCTCTCTCCCACTATCTCTTGAGCACCCTTTCCCTTCTATTTTTACATTGCCAGTTTTTTTTTTTTTTTTTTTACCTCTCTTTTTCAATTTTTTGGTCTTTTAATTTTTTGCGCCCTTAATTCTTTTGCACCCTAAACACGTGACTAAGTGGATTGATTCCAAGCTAATGAATGAGGATTTCCTTCAGTTTGCATATATAATCAAACTTTCTGTTGATGTGATTTAGTGCTGCAAGTTTTTAGCAGCAGCTAAGTGTACAACATTCTTTTTTCTATTCGGAATTTCTTTTATATATATATATATAAATCTCGTATATTTATTAAGTGATGAAATTTTAAAAAAATGTTTGTAGCACTTTTATAATTTTATTTAAAATAAATTTAGGGGCCTTACCATGCCAAAAGAAATTTTTTTAAAAAAATTTTAAAAAAAGAAAGTAAAATTATAAAATTTTAGAGCATTTATATAATTAATACTTTTTTTAATGGGCCTTTGGAGACACGGCAAGTCCCCAAATGTGAGAGCCATTTCATGATGGCGCCAACTAGTGGCGGCTCTCGCTACCAAATTTTTTGAACTCTTGAATTAATTTTAATTCAAGTTCTCGTCGGATGCTAAATATTGCCGAGATTTAATTTTGCCCAGAGTACCAGAGCCAAATGGATACTCAAGGGATCTTTTAAATGTTAAATGATTATATACGTGCCTACGATTTTCGCATCCAGAAAATCTATCGACTTCAGCCGGTAAAAATTAACGATAGTGGTCAAACCATGCCACTATCCTTTACATCGGTTTCCAGTCCAGGACTCGGCGAGTCCATAGGAGGAGAATAATGGAAAGATTCACCAAAGAGGAAAAACGAAGAAAGAGAAAAGAGTAAGAGGAAAGGCAAAATCCCTCCCGAACCAAAACTGGCAAGGTAAGAACTGAAAAAGGGGGTGCTCTGGGGGAGGGGCGTAACAATTTGAAGCACCTAGAGAGATGGAAAGTTTAAAAACGGGCCTGAACCGATCACCGTATTTTAGCTTCTAAAAAGTTCCAAAAATTCTCGGCTAAAAAACGAAAAATGTTTCGGTAGAAAAGTGTAACAGCTGGATCTTCTACGAATATTAGCACAGCTTCATTTGTAAGAGATATTGCAATGGGGAAAATCATTAATGACATGGTTAGAAGACATCACTAAAAAGCGGATTCCAATTAATACCAATACATCTCTCTTAATATCTTTTCTCACGTTCTGACAAAACAAATATAAAGAATAAGCTAGCTTTTACAGCTGCTGGCTCCGCAAATAAAATTTTTCCGTGTATATTACCTTAAGTACACAATAAAGGAATAATTTCTATAATTATTGTTTTGAAAGATATACAGTTACCGTATTTACTCGAATCTAAGCAGCACCCCTATTCTCTACATATTTATTAGAAAAAATTGTGTAAAAGGTTCATCACACAATATTCGATACTTATGAAATTAAAACAAAATTTATGAGAAATAAGAAGTTAATAAATAATTTATTTTACCAGTATATTAAAAACTTTCAAATACATACATGAAACTATAATTACTCTAACCATCAGTGTCATGTTTCGAAAATGATGCGTCCCTCCCATTGTCACAGCTGACTTCGGAGTCGCCATTTTCCCACACGCAGTCGTCTTCCATGCCCGCCCCCCTCCCCCAGTGGATTTGTAAAGCACCTTTTTTTTTTTAAAGAATGTTTATAGAAGAATGTAAGAGAATTATTAAAGACTGTTAAACATTTAAAATCAAAAATCATATCATTTTGTTTACGCCATCGACATATATTTGTTTTATCTGTATCAAATTTTCAGTGACTGCTGCTCTATTTCTGTTTTCTTCTGCATATAAAATTGCCCCCTTTTCTTTCTTGCGTCAAAGTGAACTCGTGTTGACGCGATGACCGACATCTTTAACGCTTAGGTAAATAAAAAAAGCGTATAAAAAAAATAAGAATAATAATAAATTATAAATACGAATACAAAATTATGTTTAGGATAGAACGATTACTGGAGATAAACTGCGGGTTGGCTTAAGTCATCAATGTAAATGGGCAGAGTGGACAGTTACACTTTTCCTTTTGAAAGGGGTGGAAATTCAATTTCGCCAATCCAACAAATGTTTTGCCTTCGATTCTAAGCCACACCCTATTTTCAATAGCATTAACACTAAAAAAACAGTGTGGTTTAGATTCGAGTAAATACGGTAATTATTTTTAATTACCAGTTCAAAATTTCTTGTTTTATTTGAAGAGGTTCCGTGACGAAATCAGTTCAGACTTTTTTTGAAAAGATAAATTTTAGTTCATTGATTAAAATTGAATGTTTTTAATAATGAATACTTTTTCTTAAAACGATTGAATAGATATAATTATTCTCTACAAATTATATTATTACAAACTTTGCGCAACATCATTATTCCATGCGTGAATTATTATAATTATTATTTGATTTTGTGCTATTAGTATAAATCACCATATTTAATAAGATTTGGAAATTTTGTATCGCTTGTGTTTCTTTATATCCATACCTCCGACTTTGTTTTGTTTTTTATATATTTCAACAATTTCGCGTATACATTTCTTTTATATTTTGATAGATATTATAAATGAGTTTTTTCCCCTTTAAATCTTAAATATAGGAAAATAAATGTTACTAAAAATGCAGCGGAAAAGACTTTTCCGTAATTTTTTAAGATTGCGTTTTTTTTTTTTTTAAAGATGAGTTTCCCTCGATATCAACGGAAATTTGAGAAAAGGATAATTATGTTTCCGAAATAAATTAGGATCCTAAAAACTATAATGAAAAGCAGAGTATATATATATTTATTGAAAACAAGATAAAATACTATGCATTCGAAGAGGAAAAAATTGAGGACCGATAAAAAAATTATTCATTCATCATCTCGAAATTTCGACGTAAATTCATTTATATGAGGTATACAAATGATTAAATTTTCACGATAAATTCTCGCTCAATAAATGGTAATTTCATTTGTAAAGTCCGTTTCAAGAGCACAGCTAATATTGTGTAAGATAGGGAGCACAATGACAAATGGTTTAGTTCTCCAGCCAGGTACGATGACTTAGTTCTGCAAAATATTGTACTAACAAGTGTAAAATTATTCGTAGAGTTCGATATAGTAAATAAAAGGGTATTCACACAATGTAATAAGAAGTATATCTAAGGAAAACAATTTTAATATTCTTTTATTATATTATAATAAAAGTTAAAAAGTATTATAAAATAAAGTAAAAAAAAAATATTATGTATAAATTAAATTTTCAGTTTTAATGACTGGGATGAGCTTTAGATACTCGTAGTTATAAAAACTTCATAGGGATCAGGAATCCTTTTGCATACGCATTTATAATTATCTTTCAAATTTATTTTGACTTTTGGAACCCCTGAGTATGCCTTGTTGAACCCCAGGATTCCGTGGAACACAGTTTGAAGACCATTGCCATAGAATAACTTTTCCGAATAGGAATATTCTGATTAATTATGATTTGTTTTTCACCATATATCTGAGATTAATCCTAATATAAATCTTTATGAAATAAAATGTTTGAGATCCTAAAACATACAGAAGAAAAAAACTAATGGTTTATCGCAGAGGTTTCGTAACTTTTTTTTGTCTCGTAGACCCCTTGCTATGTATTTGGTATCGAACAGACCCCTGCTTACCAAATATTGAACTTTTGTAAATTTATCAACTTAAATGTGTCTTTGACAGCTGATACTTCTACTTACTTTAAGGTATCCGACCACGTTCGGAATTGTGATTTTGAAAAAGCGTATAAATGGATAATATTTATGATATTTAGTGTCACTTAGATTAGAAAATGTATATAAAATTGCAATAAAAAATGATTTATGTACAATATTTTGATAAAAAATGAACATAGAATGACCCATATTCAAAATATTCTCCTTTTTTCAAAAATGCTTCTATTATAATAATATTTTGCCTGAATATAGCTGAGACCTCTGTACAGAGGCTCAACTAGAATTTTTGATTTATATAACTTAGAAGAGAGTTTATCCATGTTTTACGACAACCGAGGGGAGAAACTTAAAGAAAAAAAACGCCGATAATTATTTCAATGGGTTGTAACTCTGAAAATAAGGTGAATTTTTCAAAAATTATCATTGAGCCTCTGTACAGAGATCTGAGTTATATACAGGCAAAATATTATTATAATAGAAGCATTTTTCACAAAAGGAGAACATTTTGAAAAAAGGTTATTCTAAGTTAATTTTTTTTCCGAAATACTGTATTTAAAAAACTTTTTTTTTGTCAAAATGTCCATAAAACAATTTTATACTTGTATTCTAATCTAAGTGACACTAAATATCATGAAAATTATCCATTTATGTGCTTTTTTAAAATCGCGGTTCCGAACGTAGTCGGATACCTTAAAAGAAATTTCGAATTGTAGTGAAATATAGCATTAAAAACTTAAGAGCACATGTTAATGAGAGAGAGTGAGAATTAAATTAAAATAAAACATAAAATAACTGTTACATAAAATAACTGAACAATAAACAAATGCTTTTAATGAGAGGGGTGAATCTGGTGCTTCAAAAACAAATTTTAAACATTTAAAATCAATCTTGTCGGGTTTAATCCTAAATCTACTTTGTTAGTAAATGTCCAGTCCCCTCCCCTCTTTTTTCGTTTCTAAGATTGGCAAACTCACTAAAACTCTCCCCTACTAGGAAAATCGTTTAAAAATACACACACACACACACTTTCTCTTGATATTCCATAATTCGTGACAAATAACAGATTTTTTAAAGCATAAATTGTTGACATCCGTTTCAAAACTTTATTTTAAGATTTTCTTTAGGGCCTATTCTGATCGGCTCCTATTGTAATGCGACATTTTTCTTTCAATGTGACTATATGAATTCGTTATCTACTGTGTTATATTACTATAAACAAGTAATATAGAAGAAAAATTTTTAAGTCAATTCCTACTTACAACAGTTACAATTAATATAAATATGTATATACATAGGACAGAATCACAACATTAAGTGGTCATTAATTTTTATTAATTATTATTAAAGTATCATATTGTCATCCAAAACAATCGTGACTATAAAATTTCAGTTCAACTGAATACTTTAAAACGTGAGAAAAAAACCTTTTCAAGTTTTGACACAAGTTGCCAAAATGGTTGCTAAGTCGCCACAAATGATGCCAATGAAGCTGTATTTGTAATTCTTTAAATAATTAGTTTTAATTAATTAATTTTTATTAATTTTTATTAAATTATACTGTATTGTTATCCAAAATAATCGTGTGTATAAAATTTCAGCTCAATGGAGCGCTTTAAAATGTATTTTATTTACGATTGCAAATTCCACTAAGATAAATAAATAAATAGAGAGTGTAAGCTAATAGTAGGAATTGAAAAATCAATCTCAAACCTAGTTTCAAAATCTGTGTAAAGGGCATTTAAGCGTTGAACTTAGGTTAAAATGTTCTGGCAGATTGTCTGTGACAAACTGAGAAAATTCGCGACGTCCAATATTATACTTCTTTAGCTTAATTCTGGAAAGAAACATTAAAATGGTTCTTGTCTTGATAAAATGTATCCTGTCATCTCACTAAATTTAGTAAATAAACCAGTTAAATTGGTAAAATTTGGTTTTTCCATTAGATCATTTTTTTTAAAAGATTAAATTCACAATCTGGTTTAAAGAGAACCACTGTCACAGACCCCCATTTACATCTCCTAGACCACCAAATTACTTTTTCACTGGCGTGGTCCCCTTGCAGGTCGTCATAGACCCCTGGGGGTCTATATAGACCACTTTGGGAATCACTGGTTTATCGTATTATTTTTACTGATTCCTTAGGATTGGAACTAACCTTCTACTTTTTTCATAGGTATGATAAGCTTTCTTACACGAATTTTTTTATTCGTATTCTTTAGAAATGCATCTATCGCGTAAAAGCAAAATTAAGTGTACATAGCAATATTTTTCTAAAACGAGGTATTTTGCGACCTTTCTAATATTACTTTTTCTGATGTCATTATGTAGCATAAAAATGTGTCCCAATCCACCAATGTTTACTCACAGTTCACTTTTATTGAGCCAATAATTTTTTTATGCTGTTGTGATTCGTTTCGTTTTGTTTTCTGAAGCGCAAAATAATAAAATAATGGGAATGCTACGTGATCATTAGAATTCACTGACAGTAGAAAATAATTTGGAATTAAAAACTTGTGAGGGATTCGTCCTTCCCTTGCCCACCTAGAGATGTGGAAGGAAGGGAAGTAATACTAGCCATAATCAAAAACAATCTTTTTATTGATCTCACAAAATAGCAACACTGATTCAGTTAATTTCAATGTGAAGAACTGTTCTCAATATGAACAAAATGTGGATTAATAGCAAGGTACACACGTATTATAGCCAGACTATCAATATCGATCCCCTTATTACAAGATCAAATCTACTATCCCACTTAATTTAACACTAATTAAACTTGTGATACCCCCTGTCCGGGGGTATCATCTCTTCATCCACGCGACCTAGATTTGTAGGGATAAATGACTGACCACTCGAACCTTCTATAATAAATTTAGTTTATTATTATCTCAATACATATTAATCAATGCAACACAAGTCTTACAGGAAGAAACGGATCAGGAATGGTATGACGTAATTATCAATACTAAGTTAAATAGCGCCTGAAATCCTACTCACTATCTTTGTGCTAGCTAGTTCTGTGCGGGCCCAGTATCAACTATCCTTCAGGGCTCTTTTTTAGATATAAGAGACCTGTTAGAGGGACTGTAGATGTACATGTCGGGACCCCTGTAGTTTGGGGGCCCCGTATCATTGATACGGCTGACACTGTGGTAGCTACGCCCCTGCATAAGGTATAGTTACATCTTTACAACAGAAAGGAGCAAAAACATAGCTTGGACAAATTTACATTTATGATTATGGTGAGGCTTGTGATACCCCCTGCCCTGGGGTATCATCTCTTCATCCACGCGACCTAGATTTGTAGGAATAAATGATTGACCACTTGAACTCTCCATAATAAATCTAATTTATTATCGTCTCAATATATATTAATCAATGCAACACAAGTCTCACTAGGAAAATCAGATCAGGAATGATACAACGTAATTATCAGTACAAAGTTAAAATAGCACTTGAAATCCTACTCACTATCTTTATGATAAATTAACCTCCGAATCTTTGTCTGTAACAGATTCCAAAACTAGCTAGAGTCCGCTATGTAATTAAACTTTAATAATCAATTTCTTACCGATATCACACGGCGAACAGCAACCAAGCTTTATATCCTCCTCTTGTACTTTATTCCTTTAATATTAATCTTCTATATATATTATTATCCGACTTGATCCAGCTTCTCTTCAACTTTATAGCTTCGTCTTCTATATGGCTCCCATAATACTCTCCGGCCTCCAGCCGACCTCCTCGCAAATGCAAAAGCTCCAATATACATAATCATTCACTAATCTTCATATCGCGTTTTCTTCTTGAGAAGGTTGGATTGAAATGCCATTCTGGCCCCAAAGATTCCCCAAGAGGATTAGTGAAAAGGCGCGATAAAGCCCCGTCACAAACTATAGTGATTAATCGTCTCTTTAATTCTTTCCTCTATCAAATATTTGAAATACTCTATAAAATGTTATCATACCTGATCAGTAGCAATCTATTCTATTTCATCACAATCTCTTTCCTTCTCATCATCGATAGCTAGAAAACCTTGACTATATGTAGTAGACTTAATTTGAATACCACGGTCTCTTCTTCAAAAGGGTTGGTTGTGAATAAACGCGAATTGAAAGCCCAAAGATTTCCCAACAGGATTAGAAAAAGATACGCGGGTATATCAGCCACAAACTCCGTATTGATACATAAAGTAAAATAGATATAAAACAACATTATGGATTTGAAAGCGATTTTTTTTGTTTAAACAATTAAAAAGAATTTCGATTAAAGCGGCTCGCTTATTGCGAGCTCACCGGAACTATTAGACCCACAGACTTGAAATTTGATACTCATGTTTCTCTTGTTGATGAGAGATCCGGTAAGAACGGGTCTTGCAGAAATCGACTCCCAAGGAAAGTTGAGGAAGCGTCAGGGGGGAAAGAAATTCCCGTTTTCGAACTGTTAGAAATAGACTTGAAATTTGGCAAGAGTGTTTCTCTTGTGTTGAGTAGACTCTGTAAAAAGGAGTTTTGCGGAAATTGGTGCGGGGAGGGGCTGGATCTTAAAATTTAATTATACTGCCACGCTTTAGAAATTCAAGTCCTGCTCATTTTGAGGGCTAAAAGTGGTGAAAGTCCATGAAAAGGAGAAGGACGGCTCCTCTTCATGGACGATAACGACAGGTTTCATTGTACAGTTGTGATGGGGCTTTATCGCTACTTCCACTAATTGTCCTCTTGGGAATCTTTGGGCCAGAATGGCAATTCTTTCCAATCAACTCAAAAAGAGCACGTGCTTATGCCAATTAGGAATTATATAAATATTGGAATGTTAGCATTCGCAAGATTGCTAAGTGGAGAAGTAATGCTAGAAGTGATAGCTAAGTGAAGTGAGATAAGGTTCTAGAAGAAAAGTCCTAATTCGGTGCATCATCTAGTAGTGCCAGTCTAGTTTAATTGCAAGTGGATCCGAGACAGGCGGAACATTGACTTAGCCAGAGCAAGTCATTTTGAAAGTTAGCTGGAGGATTTACAGACCTTAGCTGTGAGTGCAAGGAACTAGCGATAAGCTTATTCAATTAAACTTTAAAAATAGATCGGTTACTATTAGGATAGGAATTAATCTATAAAGATAGATTCAATGTTAATTGCGCTATTTATCTGTAATACGTGTTGCGTCTACTCACACTTGATCATCACCCTCTTAGACTAGTATTGTTGTTGTATTGTATATAAACTAAGATCATAATAAACTGATTTTAGTATGGCAGGATTTAGTGGTACTTCTTTCCTTCCCTCAGACATAGGTCTCGTGAATAGTGGATAAAGGGTATCCCCAACAGTGAGGGCACCACACAGTGGCTGTCAGAGTTGTTGAAAATCAAAGTAATCCAATCCTAAATATGCGTCAAATGAATATGCGCAGGCTTGATGAAACTTGTTGTAGCCGCGAAACAGACAGAACTTTCAGGTACACCTAATATTTTATTCACTTGAACTGAGTTTTATAACAATCAACTAAATCAGGGGTCGGTAACCTATGGCACGCGGTACAATGCTCAGTGGCACTCTGTACCACTCTAAATATTCGTCAATGTTTGTGTGGATGGAAGTTGATAAATTTGTAATAGACCTTAATTGACAAACATCTTCAGAATTACGGACATTTACGGAATTACGAAAAATCTAAAAAATAACCCCAAAGATAAATTTACAGCTATTGAATTATTTATTGAATGTCTTTGCTGGAGAGATTTAATTCTTTAAAGAGAGAAAATTGTATGTGATCTGCTTTCAGCTTTGGGTTCTACATATCTAAGTAAAAGATTTTTTCTCATATGAAAAATATTTCGATTCCGCATAGAGAATGTTTATCAACTGAATACTAAGAATCGTGTTTAATAGAAAGTCACAAATTATACCCCTGATTTTGTGATATGAAAATATAGCGGTGTTCGCATTAAAATTTTTTATTTATCTTTTTATTTAATTATCATGAAGGGAAATACCTATGTTTTATGTTGTCTATTTCTAATTTTAATAAATATGTTTAAAAGTACTTAATATATATGTACAATTTTATTTTTTTATTTTTGTTGAAAAAATAAATATATTTCATGCTGCTTATTTTTCTGTTGAGAAATATTTTTAAATGAGGCAAAATAAATATGTAATAAAACTGTAAATCTAAATTATTGACCTCTATTCTCTAACTCCACATGCATTATCGTGGAATCGAAATGTTTCAAAGATGTCCTACTGTTTGACACTCTGAATCCTATTGGTAGATTGGTTTGGCACGCTAGAGCTAAAAGGTTGCCGACCCTTGATCTAAATCATGTAAATAATAACTCAGTAAATAAGTAACACTAAAAATCCGAAATAGTAATTCATATTAATCTGCATTTAAACGAATAATTGCTGGCAAGGACTGGGGAGCGGACGCTAGGACCCTTCGAAATACATACATTGCTCTCATTTGACCTATCCTAGAATATGCCGTACAGCAAAGGTGTCAAACTCAAAGGCTGACTTCGGCGAAATAAAATGGTATAACTTGAGGTGGGCCGCAAAGAAAATCAAAATCTATAGAAACGTAGCTTTATTTCGAATAATACATTGTAATAGGTATATGTAAAATAACATGAAACATTTAATATGTACGTCCTGACACTTGACATCTCTTCTCTACTACTATCTTTCCTATCTCAAGAGAAAATTTGATATTTTGTTACATATTATAGTGTGCCAAAATACATTGACCGGGCCGCAAAAAGGCTCGTTGTGGGCCACGAGTTTGACACCCCTGGTGTATAAGTCTGTCAGGTTACCTCTGAAAGCAACCTTGATAAACTAGAAAGGATACAACTCTCAGCTGCCAAAGTCATCACTGGTCTCCGCAATAGCTGTCCGAGGGATTTTGTATAGTATGAAGCTGACTTGCAAACTCTCAGATTACGAAGCGGATAAATATTGGCTAAATACTTTGCCAAGTTCATCAGTTGTGATGTGCACCACAGAACCTCTAGTTATAAGAGCAATTGAATGACAATCGTCGCCTTAAGAGAGGAAGTCAGCTTAGTTATGCTGAAAGCGAGGGATGGCTGCATAACAAAGTAAAATATGTCTCTCTGGCCGTTCTATGAACGGGTCTTTTTTTAAGACCGAATTATCCTCATACACTCACAAGGGCGCTCAACATCCAGAGTTTCTCAGGCAGCTTGTTTTGGAGGCTATTCACAAAATCCCGTGTGGTGTGTTACAGATCATTACTGAGGGCATCATGGGTATAAATGTTGTCTCTTATGGTGGAATTCTCACCAAAAAGGGGAATAGTATTAGGATCTGCAAGAGAAATCTTGACTATTGTTCAGTTTTTTGGGCAGAACTCTTAGCTATTGAGGAGGCTGTTAAGTTTTGCTTTACTGAGAGTGTCAATTCTGATATTTGGTTATTGAGTGATAGCCGAAGCTCTTGTTCAGCAACTGTCTGAATGGTGGAGTTAATGTGACAAGGAGTATTGTCCGGCTAATAAATAGCTCGAGTGCCAATGCTAAGATCTTTTTAGGCGGTTACCGTTGCAGGTGAATGTCTGTGGGAATTAGATTGCCAATAGTTCGGTCCGTGAGGGCAGTCGTAAAGATTCTGCACATGGTGGCTGCCTTATTTTTCAGAAATTGCTACTCGGGTCAAACAAAATATCAGTTCCTCTTAGAGGCAGGCCCCCGTACAGGAGTGGTATGAAGTATTCCGTCCTGGTATTGTTTTGCTTGGGACAAGCAGTAGGTGAGATGAAACTAATCTTGCTGAGTTTCGCAGTGGACACACTCGAGCTCAACAGCTTGTGGTGGGTCTTAAAGTTTACCCTCCTTGTCCGAATTGCAACGTGACCGAAGCCGCTCCGGCCCACATCTTGGCATGTATTGGTTACCCTGAAAGCCAGCTGCTCTTACGTCCTGCTACAGTTCTTCATTGTTTAAAAATACACGGGTTCACGGACTTGATTTAGATGTTTCTGTTGATCTAGTATAATAAGAAACAACAACTCATTTTAACGATGTTTCTTTAATATTTTGGCACAATTCTCCTAAACTTCATCGAAATAAAATTAATACAGCTATTATTATTCTTCGTTCTAATCAACCGTACTTTGAACAAAAATAAATAAATATCTATATTCGATGATAAAATACACTTATCAATACCAAAAAAAAACAAGATAAATGAATAAGAATTAATGAATCAATAAAACAATTTAGATTTTAGTACATTAATATATTTTATGATATTTACTTGGGAAATGGTACATTAACTTATATGGGATAATAACGTAGGGAAAACAATTATGAGTTGAATTAAATCTCATAATGGAATTTCTTGTTGACTTAAGAGTGTTCTAAAAAAGATTTTCCCTGTTTAATGAAAAGATGCCGATAGTATAAAAGGAAACGTCTCCCTTGCTTCCATACCCAGAACCGAAAACAGTTCTTTCATTTGCCACTTCTAGCGTAGTGAGAAAACTTCGAACATGTCTTCCCTCTTGCAACTCATTTTCATGATCCTCACCCTTGTGGCCATGATGAGTAAGTATACTTCTTATATTTTACTAGCCGCTACCCGCCCGCTTCAATGGTTTTTCATAACGTTGTACCAATACATTTTCTTAAGTCATTGATATCCAAGTCCTGACATTAAGCCTTCCATTTTACAGAAAACATACTTCTAGACCTCACCTCTTTTTTAAAAAAGGTCAGGGGACTTGAATTTATAAAGTGAAATACTTTTATCTCTTGCATCTCCTTATCGAAGTCGATGTCCACAAAAACGATTTTTAGTGGATCTGTATATAACAAAAGAGACTTGCTTACTAAAAGTTCTAGTCTGTAGGTCGAATATTTCGGAAACGGGGATTTTTTTTTACCTAAAACGCTCCTGTAAACCTGATTGGGGAACGATTTCCGCAAAACTCGTTCTTAACTTATCTCTATTCAACAACATGGCTACCATATTTCAATTATGTTGGCCTAATAGTTCAAAAGCGGGAATTTTTATTTATAAAGTACCCGAAGCACCAGCTCACCTTGGCTGTCGATTTCCAGCAAAACTCTCGTTCTTCACACATCTCTACTGACAAAAAGAAAAATGCCTGCTAAATTTCCAGCCTGTAGCTCGAATAGTTCAAAAATGCAAGATTTTTGTTTTATATCTAAAACACCCCGTAAAACCACTTTTAGGAGTCAGTTTCCTCAAAACTCGTTCTTAGCGGATTTCTAATCAACCAAATGAAATATGCCAACAAAATTCAAAGCCTGTAGGCCGAATATTTCTGGAGATTTCGTGATGAGTAAATGAGTTATTTGCTTTTCTTCTAAGTAGACATTTTGTAATAAGTTGTTCGTGAGCAACTCGAGTGAAAAATATATTTGTGACCTTAAAGTTATTTACTTATCGGTTTCACATTTATATACAAAAATTTCCTGTGGGATCGTCTAATAATATCGATTAAATATCGAAGGAAATGTTTGAAATGAAAAGAACAACAAATAAATAGTTCAAGTTCCAATAACTGTTTTTTTAAAGATTAGTATAGAATATCCAAGTGAGATCTTAAGATTTCCAAATTTTTTGGTAATGCAAAAAAAAAAAAACTCAACATTCGTCGAAACACTGTACAGAAATAAAATGTTATAAAATAATAAAAATGTTTAATTGTTTACTTTTAAAGTATTAACATGTGCAATTTTATCTAATTTTTTTTTTCGCTTCTTTCAGGTATTGCCTACGGTAAGTCAAATTTTAAAAATGTTGTAATATTTATAAAACATCCATCTTCACAGCATACATTCTATGGGATCAATGAATAAGATCCATTTTTACTTCGGAAAATCTTAAAATTAAAGCCATATTTCATGCTAAAGTTTGATTTTATACTTTGTACGTACATTTTTTTTCTTGAAACGAATTGTGCTACACTAATAATTCTAATGAAGCATTAAACTTCCTGGGGGGATCTAATCAAGATATTAAGAGTAATTATTTAAATATGTATAGTTGACATTTAAAAAACGTCTTTTCTGGATTCAGACAGAACATTAGGCAAAAATCAAGTTCTGAATTTTCAATATTTTGTTTAAATTTAAATGAAGTAATAAAGGATTCTGTCTGCCGTAACAATCAGCAATCTCCCGTAAGATTACAAAAGTGTGAAATTTAATAAAACCTTTATTAAAGTTTGAAGTAAGCGGAACATTGTTTAAAAAAACAATTTTTTTACGAAACTTAATAATATTTAAAAATATAATATGAATATCAATCGAATAAATATTTTTCTCGTTGAGAATAGATATATTTTTAGACGATTATTAAGTAAAAAGATATAACACAACTAAACCTAACAAAAACCGCTTGTCGATTACCTGCTTGATCGTTTGGAATATGGAATAGAAAAAAAATAATTTCTGTTAAAAGAATAAGAGAGAAAGTAAAATAAATCTATGAAATCCTATCAATAAAATTTAATGTTTAAAAATTTCGAGCTAATTTGTTATCACTACGCTCCCACTAACGTCTTTCTGGCTCAATTTTGAAATCGTGCCAAATACGATTTTGGCTCGGAGTAGTTTTCAATCCAAGATTTCTGTGCACTAAATACAAAAATAATTTTAAAGAATAGCTTATTCCCGACGAAAGAATTTAATTACATTGATTTTAAAAGCAAAGAAGATTAATTAAGCAAAAATGCACTTGCTTTTTTTTGTGGATGACAAATTGAAAAAATGAAAGTACCAGCATTTCAAAAAAAAAAAAAGAATATGAGGAATTTAGAAATTCCGGGGAAGAAGATTAGAAATTATTGTAAAAATTGGAATGAGAGAGTAATGAAAAGAGGAAAAAGAAACAATGATAAAACGGTTAAAAAGATTCCATGTTCTTTATGAATTTCATCGAACTAGGAACGTCGTTTAAAAATTTATTTTATCAAAAGTAAAAGTAAAATAAAGTGGAAATTCGTAATTTCCTGTCAGTGAAAAAAAAATTACTTCTGATAGATTTATTATTGCGGCCACTCTCAAATTTGCACCGTAAGATCCGCAAATAAAACACGGTTGTCAAATTTCTTATCCTCCTTATCTTTCTTATTGGTACTTTTCTATTTCGCTGTTTTGCTTCTCGTATTTTATGACGGCCGAAATGAGGGACATAAAAATGTGGGAGAGTAAAAACAGAACTCTTAGAAACCAAAATAATGGAAAAAACGAATTCCACTATCCTTTTCGTTCATAAAAATTAAAAAAGGAGCTCACATTATTCTTTTAAGGCTGCCTTCGGCTAATGTTAAAGAATAGGGACCGAATTCGGAATATTTTTTTCAGATATAAAAGTACACTATCCTGTAGAGAATCACTTATTTTATCAAACTACTCATTTTTATCTGAGATGATGCATATTTTCTTTTATACAATGTGTTTCGCGTTTTTTTTTCTATACCGTAATACTAAATGAGTTATCCCTTTACATGTTAAAAGGAAAAACTAATTATTTATGAAATATTTTGAAATTTTAAAAACACTTTATTATAAACAAATAGATGAGTTACAATGTCACAAATTTTTATAAAAAATTGAGATTTTTTTTTTGTCCGAAAATGTGCTCCGCGTCAAGTTTATGATCTCGTACAAATGGCGAAAACAGCCTTAAAGGAAGATCCTGGTCCTCTTACCAATATTGTTCGAAACATCCATATTCAGATAAACAACGGATTACGAAAGCGCAAACTAAACAACGTAAAATATGAAAATGGTTAAATTTGTAAAAAATAGAATTGAAACCGTTTGAATTTAATAGGTTACGGGTAAAAATAAACCCAAAAAAATTCATTATAAACGTGATAAGAATGGCATACACCACCTAAATATATCAAACATTAAAAATTAAATTAACCATATTGTAATGTTATCGCCAAACTTGACGAGTTGGAACAATTTGGCGCAATGTGCACTAACATCAAATTAGTGCCTATATTTTCATAACATTTTACATTGATAATACCATTTTTTATTGCTCTTCTAATATCGCATCCTTTTTTTCCAGCACATCATCATGATGGTGACAACCCATTTGGAGGTAAGGAGTTTATTTTTCTAAAGAAAAGGACAATTATGTGTAAAATAAGTTTACAGTTAAAGCGTAGTTAGAATAAGTTTTACATAAGTGACACTCATAAGTATGTAGCTTAAAAGTTTGCTTACATAATTACCTCATTATTGTAATGTAATCTGAATAAATACAAATAAATAACTAAAATTGTAGAACAGATGTATCCATGAGCACTTTAGGTCCAGTGTACCATATTGGCAATTTTTTTAGTAATGTTTCTTCAAATGTAGTTTGTAATGGTTTTGTTTGTAATTTTGTAATGTTTTTTCTAAGTAGGAATTGACATTAGAAATATTTATATTACTTGTTTATTTTCAACAGAAGCCGCCGACGCTGCTGAGGATGCTGCTGGCGATGTCGCCAATATACTCTGAAGAAGACTGCGGACATTTTCTTCTTTTGCAATGCAAATGTAATCAGAAAAAAAAAAAGAATAAAAGCATTTGAAAATCATTACTTCTCTGTCTATCAAAAATATCTATGAAACAATGGGCTAAATCCTCGTGACGTCATAATCACATGTTAACTGCAACCACGTGTTTCCACCCAATCAGTTCATGCGCTTCATTGTCCTCAAATTTTGCTTTCCGCAGAAACTTCCTTGCAAAAAGTACATATTTGTCAACAGTAATAAAACTCATAGGTAGACAAAATGAACTTGATTTAAAAGTACCAGTATAATAAATATTTTTTTTTTAAAATTTAGATAACTTTTTGAAGAATATTAATACTTCAACATCTTTAGCCAATCATCAGATTTGAAGTTTTATCTAACTTTTTCAAGGAGAACAATGAGTATAAATCTGTTGTTAGTTCTGAATTCAACGGAGAGCATGTAACTGCATTTATCATGTGGCCGCCACGAATTTGAATATCCATTATTCTTTAGACTGCCAGCGATTATTATGAATTTCAAAAACGGTTCTTTCAGGTAGTTTTTAAATAATCTGATTTGAGAAGAATATTTAGGAGAAAATCACAAAATTTTAACTTTAATATTTAGATTTTACAAAGGCTTTTGCGTTCTGTAATAAATCCTTATTAATTTTTTTTGAAAAATATTAATAAAAAATTGTTTAATCATTTTCCCATGAAATCTTCATCTATAAAATCAGAAGAGATCAAAATACTTGTCAAGTCCTAGTGTGACTATTTATCAAGATAAGGTATCGAATATCAACAGATTTTTCGTTGATTACTTATTAAAGAATTTGTGTGACTTCTCTAAACCTCAATATTAGAAAATAGCCTCAAATATAATAAAGTTATATTCATTCAAATATAGATGAGAGTTGGGTATTATGGAATATTCGGGAGAGAAAATAAAGAAATGCCAAGTTTTTTTGGCTCTGTTTGTAACTGCTAATGCGTGAATAAACTTTGAAGTCCTAAAAAAAGTTTCTCATTATGCATTGCAATGAAAGAACTACTTGGTTGGCACAGCACTCTTTACAGAACAAAGTGAGTTTTGAGACTTTTAATACATTGTAAATATTCAAACATTGTAACCTACAAGAACTTAAGTAACTTTAACATTAAAGCTAAGCATAATGTACACTAAAAGCGTTGCAGATCGTTATACTGGGGGCTTTTTAATCCCATTTTTAAGAGCAAAATTAAGCACACAAATGTACCAAAAGAGTTAAAATCCGAAATTTTAATTAAGTTAATTAGTGAGAACGTTGCCAATATTTTGGATTATATTAGGGATGACAACTAAGAGATAACTAGAAAATAAAAGAATCAATTGGGAAAAAGTATGAGCCCTCTCCTTCTGTTTGCTTAAGGTATCCGACTATGTTCGTAACCGTGATATTGCAAAAGCGCATAAATGGATAATTTTCATGATATTTAGTGTCACTTAGATTAGAATACATGTATACAATTGTTTTAAGGACATTCTGACAAAACAAATTATTTAAATGCAATATTTTGGCAAAAAATTAGCTTAGAATAATTTTTTTTCAAAATGTTCTCCTTTTGTGAAAAATGCTTCTATTATAACAATATTTTGCCTATCTATATCTCAGACCTCTGTACAGAGGCTCAACTAGAATTTTTAAATATGTAACTTAGAAGTGGGTTTATTCATATTTTATGTCAACAGAGGGGAGCAATTTTAAGAAAAAAACGCCGATGATTATTTCAATGGGTGGTAACTCTGAAAATAATGTGAATTTTTCAACAATCATAGTTGAGCTTCTGTACAGAGATCTGCGCTATATACAGACAAAATATTATTATAATAGAAGCATTTTTCACAAAAGGAGAACATTTGGAAAAAAGGTTATTCTAAGTTAATTTTTTGCCAAAATAGTGTATTTAAATAGTTTTTGTCAAAATGTCCTTAAAACAATTTTATACATGTATTCTAATCTATGTGACACTAAATATCATGAAAATTATCCATTTATGCGCTTTTTTAAAATCACGGTACCGAACGTAGTCGGATACCTTAAAAATATTAATAAAAAATTGTTTAACCATTTTTCCATGAAATTTTCAACTATAAAATCAGAAGAGATCAAAATACTTGTCAAGCCTTAGTGTGACTATTTATCAAGATAAGGTCTTTTCCAATGAATATTAATGGATTTTTTTCGTCGATTACTTATTAATGAATTTGTTGTGACTTCACTTAACCTTAATATTAGCTATTAGTCTCAAATATAATAAAGTTATATTCATTCGGATATAGATGAGAGTTGAGTATTATGGAATAGTAGGGAGAGAATAATGGAATACCATGTTTTTGGCTCTGTTTGTAGCTGTTAATGCGTGAATAAACTTTGAAGTCCTAAAAAAAGTTTCTCATTATGCATTGCAATGAGAGAACTACTTGGTTGCCACAGCACTCTTTACAGAACAAAGTGAGTTTTGAGACTTTCAAAACATTGCAAATATTCAAACATTGTAACCTACAAGTACTTAAGTGACTTGAACATTAAAGCTAAGCATAATGTACACTAAAAGCGTTGCAGATCGTGATACTGTGGGCTTTTTAATCCCATTTTTAAGAGCATATTTAAGCACACAAATGTACCAAAAGAGTTAAAATCTGAATTTTAATGAAGTTAATTATTGATAACTTTGCCAATATTTTGGATTATATTAGGGATGACAACTAAGAGATAACT
>BMAV01021690.1:283705-300620 GCA_019973955.1 Trichonephila inaurata madagascariensis
GAAAATATACTTACCTATTTCAAGGACTTTTCAATTTTTCTTTGATATGAGAGAAAATCCAATAAAACTGAACTAAATTGTTCCATTTATGCGTGACCTTAATAAAGGACACAAATCACAGACATTTTTCGCTAACATTACAGGAATGTTATTTGCAAGCAAAACAGTCATATTTCACGTTACTGTAGTTTTGATGTCCTTTGATGATCGACAAATATCCTTTTTGGTGCGTGTGTGTTTTTGACAGGGTGAACTGTATCTTGCGCTTATGGCTTCATATTTTTCTTGATGGAGTTCTGAAAGTAGCTATTGAAAATTTTCTTTTCGTTTAATGTTCATTGCTTTTCTCAAATTTACTTTCGCTATCATGATTAATATGCATTATTTCAGCAAGTTTTTCCCTTGCTTGATCAGTTTCAACTTCCTTCAACAGGGATCAAAGATGCCCATTTTTTTTTTTTTATATTCTGCTCATTTGCATTTATAAGCCATAATAAGTCGTACAACACAACAATCAAAACCACATAGTTATTCATAGGGGAAATTGCAACATGTTCATAGAAAATAATTTTGAACCAAAGTGGTCGCGCCGGGAACTCGGTCAGAACAAGTACCTTATAATTGTAAAAAAACGTTTGCCACTGCCAAAAAAAAAAAAAAAAAAAAAAAAAGAGTGAAATGTGTTACATTTATTTTACGAGTAGTTCCCATGAAGACAGTCGTATAGGAGGATAATATCACAAGGTAACAAATAAGCAGTTTTCCCGGAATTAACGATTTCGTGAGCCTGGGGTGACTCTGCACGACGGCTCCCCTGTTAAAAGTGTATTCAATATAAATATATGGATATTAGTTCTAAAAAAATTGTGTAAAACGTTTTTCACTAAGCATTATATGTTTCAGAATACTCATAAAAATAAATTCTGGCCAAATAATCCTTCAAAATGCTCAATATGCTTTTCCATATATCATAAAACTTTCACATGGAAAAAAGCGCAACAAAAATACATTACTTACAACTTCCCTAAAAAAAAGTGACGGATATAACCATACCGGTAAGTTCGAAGGTCAGCAAAAGTATTATTTTAGGTGAAAAGAAACGTAATAAAAAAAACTCTCATAGTGAAATTACAGCAAAGCAAACAAAATATTTTCTTTTTATTTGGTTGTAGGATCAAAGATAGCTAATGAGCGTTTGAAGCAGAATCTTTTATTTTTTGACGACGTATATCGCCAGATGATATATATAAATTACATCAGTGTAAATCTGTATTTTTTTATTATGTCAGAAGGTATTCTGTTTTACTTCATTCGAGTAAATTAATTCTTTAACCTTTTATTTTCGATATGCTTGAGCCCCCCTCGTAGGGTTATCACTCCCCCAAGGGGACGCGCCCCCCAATTTGAGAAACGCAGCCCTAAAAGTGTTTAAAATATCCTCAGAAATACAACAAAAGTTTTATGTCAAAAAATTAACTAACACAAAAAGAGAAAATTTTAAAAAAATCTTTCAAATTTTAAAAAAACATTTAAACTTATGAAATTGTGTGAATAATATGTGCAAAAAGTATACCTCGGATCATTTTCTTAAATAGAAACATTATAGGAAATGCTAAAATAAAATTTCTGTAAACATAAATAAAAAAAATTCTCAAAGAATGCCGAGCCCTTTTAGACACTACCTATTCTTTATTGTATATATACAATGTTATGCTTGATTGTATTTGCTAAATCTGTTAAAATTCAATTTTTTCAACTTGCCTCCCTTTTTCTTGTATATATTCTCACACGTGTCAAATTACTGCTTCTGTTAGATCTTAATATCCTTAGATCCTTGTTCAAAAGCTAGTTCCACTTAGCAATCATTTATTCTTGATCAAATTCAAACTTTACATAAATTGGTTAAGACCCTATTAACCTTATTTCTTGGTAAAAAAAAACAGTAATTACTATTACATTAATTATTATGATTTTTGATCATTAGATATAATTATGAAGACATTAAGGCTATAAAATATTTTCCAGTGCTCCAAATCGGGTCAACTGCCCACTGTGCGTCCTGGGGCTGCTTTGCTTGGGACAAGCAGTAGGTGAGATGAAAATCTTGCTGGGTTTCGCAGTGGACACACTCGAGCTCAACAGCATGTGGCGTGTCTTAAGGTTTTCCCTCCATGTCCGAATTGCAACGTGACCGAAGCCGCTCCGGCCCACATTGATCGGCTTGTATTGATTGCTCTAAAAGCCAGCTGCTCTTAAGTCCTGCTACAGTTCTTCATTGTTTAAAAATGCACGGTTTCATGGACTTCATCCAGAAGTTTCTGTTGATCCAGTGGGATAAGAAACAGCAACAACAACACATTTTAACGATGTTTCTTTAATATTTTGGCACAATTCTCCTAACCTTAATCGAAATAAAATGAATACACCTATTATTATTCTTCGTTCTAATCAACCGTACTTTGAACAAAAATAAATAAATATTTATATTCGATGATAAAATACACTTATCGATACCAAAAAAAAACCAAGATAAATGAATAAGAATTAATGAATCGACACAACAATATAGATTTCAGTACATTAATATATTTTATGATATTTACTTAGGAAATGGTACATTAAATTATATTGGATATTAACGTAGGGAAAACAATTATGAGTTGAATTAAATCTCATAATGGAATTTCTTGTTGACTTAAGAGTGTTCTAAAAAGATTTTCCCTGTTTAATGAAAAGCTGCTGATAGTATAAAAGGAAACGTCTCCCTTGCTTCCATACCCAGAACCGAAAACAGTTCTTTCATTTGCCACTTCTAGCGTAGTGAGAAAACTTCGAAGATGTCTTCCCTCTTACAACTCATTTTCATGATCCTCACCCTTGTGGCCATGATGAGTAAGTATGCTTTTTATATTTTATTAGCCGCTACCCGCCCGCTTCAATGGTTTTTCGTGACGTTGTACGAATACAAGTCATTGATAACCAAGTCCTGACATTAAGCCTTCGATTTTACAGAAAACATACTTCTAGCCCTCGCCCCTTGTTTTTAAAAGGACAGGACTTGAATTTATAAAGTGAAATATTTTTATCTCTTGCGTCTCCATATCGAAGTCGATGTCCACAAAAACGCGATTTTTAGTGGATCTCTATTTAAAAAAAAAAAAAAAAAAAAAAAACTTCCTTACTAAAATTCCGAGTCTGTAGGTCGAATATTTTGGAAACGGGAATTTTTTTTAACCCAAAACGCTCCTGTAAACCTCATTGGGGATCGATTTCCATGAAATTCGTTCTTATCTGATCTCTATTCGACAACATGCCTACCAAATTTCAATTATGTTGGCCTAACAGTTCAAAAACGAGAATTTTTATCTATAACGTACCCGTAGCACCAGTTCACTTTTGCTGTCGATTTCTGCAAAACTCTCGTTCTTCACAGATCTCTACCGGAAAAAAGAAAAATGCCTGCTAAATTTCTAGGCTGTAGCTCGAATAGTTAAAAAAAAAACGCGATATTTTTTTTTAATCTAAAACTCTCGTAACCTCTTTAGGATTCAGTTTCCACAAAACTCGTTCTTAGCGGATTTCTACTCAACCAAATAAAATATACCAACAAAAAATTCAAAGCCTATTGGCCGAATATTTCTAGAGATTTCGTAATGCGTAAATAAGTAAATTGCTTGTCTCCTATGTAGGCATTTTGTAATCAGTTGTTCTTGAGAAACTACAGTGAGAAATATATTTGTGACCCTAGAGTTATTTACTTATCGGTTTCACATTTATATACAAAAATGTCCTGTGGGATCGTCTAATAATATCGATTAAATATCTAAGGAAATGTTTGAAATTAAAAGAACAACAAATAAATAGTTCAAGTTCCAATAATTGTTTTTTAAAGATCTATAGAATATCCAAGTAAGATCTTAAGTCTTCTAAATTTTTTTTGGTGACGAAAAAAAAACTTAACATTCGTCGAAACACTGTGCAGAATAAAACTGTTCTAAAATAATCAAAATGTTTAGTTGTTTACATTTAAAGCACATAAGCAATTTTATCTAATTATTCTTTTTTTTTTTTTTTTTTGCTTCTTTTAGGTATTGCCTACGGTAAGTCAAATTTTAAAAATGTTGTAAAATTTATAAGAGTATACATCTTCTCAGCATACATTCTACGGGATCAATGAATAAGGACCATTTTTACTATGGAAAATCTTAAAATTAAAGCTATTTCATGCCCCAATTTAATTTTATTTTTGTACGTAAGTTTATTTTTTTTTCTTGAAACGAATTATACTACAAAAGTAATTTTAATGAAGCATTAAATTTACTGGATGTATTCACGATATTAAGTGTAATTATTTAAGTATGTAGCTGGCATTTAAAAAATGTCTATCCTAGATTCAGACAAAACATTATACAAAAATCAAGTTCTGAAATTTCAATATTTTGTTTAAATTTAAATGAAGTAATAAAGGATTGTGTCTGCCGTAACAATCAACAATCTCCCGTAAGATTATAAAAGTTTGAAAAGGTTTTTACCTTCTTTAATAAAACCCTTATTAAAGTTTAAAATAAGCAAAACATTGTTTAACAAAACACATTTTTTTTACGAAACTTTTAGTAACAATTAAAAATATAATATGAATATCAATCAAGTAAACATTTTTCTAGTTGAGAATCCATGGATTTTTAGTCGATTATTAAGTAAAAAATATAATACATCTAAACCTGACTTAAACCGTTTGTCGATTACCTTCTTGATCGTTTGGAATATGGAATAGAAAAAAATAAGTTCTGTTAAAAGAATAAGAGAGAAAGTAAGAGAAATCTAAGAATTTCTATCAATAAAATTTAATGTTTAAAAACTTGGAACTAAATTTGCTACAGTATGCTCACGCAAACGTCTTTCTGGCAATACGACTTTCAATACGATTTTGGCTCCCAGTAGTTTTCAATCCAAGATGGCTGTGCACTAAAAACAAAAATAATTTTAAACGATAACTTATTCCCGACAAAAGAATTTAATTACATTGATTTTAATAGCAAAGAAGATTAATTAAGCAAAAATGCACTTACTTTTTTTGTGTTGGACAAATTGGAAAAATGGAAGTACCAGAATTTAAAACAAAAAGAATATGAGAAATTTAGAAAGTCCGGGAAAAAAACCAAAATATATTATAAAAAGTGGAATGTGGGGAAAAGGAAAAGAGAAAAAAATTGTAAAAACAGTTAAAAATATTCCGAGTTGCTTATGAATTTCATCGAACGAGGAGCGTTTAAAAATTTATTTTATCAAAAGTAAAATAAAGAGGAAATTCGTAATTTGTTGTCAACGAAAAAAAAATTACTCCTGGTAGATTTATTATTGTGGCCACTCTCAAATTTGCCCCGTAAGATCCGCAAATAAAACATACGGTTGTCAAATTTCTTATCCTCCTTATATCACACACACACAAAAACTCGGCATTCTAAATCTTCTTTTTATTTATTTTTTCACTATTGCCATTTACATAAAACCATAAATCTTTTTATTTACAAAATCGCTTCAATACAAGTGGAGTTGTTTCATTTATTATTATAAATTTCTTAGTTTTGAATTTATTTTAGTTTAAATATATATATTAAATTACATCTCGTTATTATGATATGAATATTTGTAATATTTGTTAAACTCGCGGTAAAAGTCGGAGCTTCATACATCTTTAACTTACTTTCATCGCTTAACCGTAACTGGTACAGCGTAACGAAAATTTTTCCTCAACGTGCCAAGAAGTTAGCTTCAAAAATTAAGTTAACCATATTGTAATGTTATCGCCAAATTTGACGAATTAGAACAATTTGGCGCAATGTACACTAACATCAAATTGGTGGCTATATTTTCATGACATTTTATATTGATTATACCATTTTTTTTTATTGCTCTGCTGATATCGCATCTTTTTTTTTCTTCCAGCACATCATCATGATGGTGACAACCCATTTGGAGGTAAGTAGTTTATTTTTCTAAAGGAAAGGGCAATTATGTGTAAAATAAGTTTACTGTGTTAACGCGTAGTTAGAATAAGTTTTACATAAGTGACACTCATAACTATGTAGCTTAAAAGTTTCCTTACATAATTATCTCCTTATTGTAAAGTATTACGTTGCGTATAAAAAGTTTCCCGCCAAAAAAACCAATCCTGTAAAATGATAAAAAAAAATAATAATACAAAATCAGCAAAACTAATGAGGATAATAATCTATATTCAAATCTACAATGCTCTGCCAGCGTTTTGATAACTTTTCAATCCCTTCTGTGAACAATTGTGGCATGCGTGAATCCAGAAAGCAACCGAACTCATTAATGACCTCGTCATTTGAATGGAAGTTTGTGCCATCAAGATGTAGCTGCAAATGTGAAAACAGATAGCAATCCGAATCTACTATACAGTCCATGTCTGGATTGTATGGTAGGTGTTGCCTCAATTCCCACTGCAGCGAGTATAGAGTCCATCCGGTCATCGCACTAACACGTGGCCTGGCCGTTATCTTGATGAAATACAACCACCTTCCTTCAGAACTCTATTTTCCGTTTTTCACGAATGGCATCACTAACTTTGATTTACAAATTGCTTTATAGTGTACTGTTGATAGTCCGCCCACTTTTCAGGTGCTCCTTAAAGATAGTTTCTCGACAATCCCCCCAGATACAGAGAAGCACTTTTTTGTTAGCGTTCGTCTTGCATTTGAACCTGCTAACGACCTCGGGTGCTGACCCTCCCTAACGGCTTGCATTGTTGTAGTACACTCATTTTTCATCGCATGCCTCAATTCTGTCCAGAATATTCTCTTTCCTTTTATCTTAGAGCAGAGCCAAACAGGGTGCTTCTCTCTTCCTCTCGTCTTCAACAGTCAACTCGTAAGGCACCCAGCGGTTTAACTTAAACGTTAGATTTATGTGTTTGAGAGCTTTAAATATAGCTTTTTTTCTTGGCAAACGTCAATCTCTAACGCAATAGTTCGTGTTGAAACATGTCTCTCTTGATCAATGATTTGATTCAACTGGTCACAATCAACTTCAATAGGGCCGTCAGAACGTTGTTCGTATTCAGTGTCAAAAAATACCCAGCTTTAAATTTTCGGAGTTAAACTTTTACTGTATCATAAAAAAATAGTATTGAAATCTAAACTTTCGCAAATTTTTTTGTGGCATTCAGTTGCACTGAGTTTATTTCGGGACCCCTAGCACATACCACTTTTTTGGTGCACAAAATAATAAGATTTTGATGAACAAATTATACAGTCGTGTAGTTCCACCTTTTAGATGTCTAATGCAAAAACCCGTTTGGAGAAAGGTTAACTACCATGGGATTGACCGCTGTTGGTCCAGAGGTATCTCCCCTTGGCGGAAAACTTTTTACTCAACCTGATAGTTTGGGTATAAATGTATATTCGTAAAAACTAAGTTTTTGCAATTAATCCTCTTATACTTATTTTTTTTTCAATTCCAACTATTAGTTCACAGTCTCACAGTATATATATAGTATATTTAAGTAGTATTGTTCGGTGGATGTAGTTGTAATATTTGATTTAGTAATGACGTCTTCAGAATAGCTTTACCTCCTTTATTATGAGCACACATTAGAAGATTAATGCACAATTACGCTGCATTTTCACGTGGAATAGATAGCGGCATTTTGGAGGACACAACACAAAGACAAAGAAAGCTGCAATTATTTACAATCTTACATGATGGCGGCAAGCAGAGAAAAGAGAGAGATTACATCAGATTTTTGTGTTTATATACCAGCAATGCACAAGCGCGTGACTATTACGTAATAGTAGTTCTGATTGGCTAGAATGCTCGGGATAGGGATTTCGGTTTAGATTATTGCGATTAAGATTACAATGTTTATTTTTAAACCTAAGAATTAAAGATTATTTATAGATCATTAAAAAGAGTTAATTAAAAGTATGTGTTAGAGGGAATTATTACATATATATATATATCTTGTTCAAATTTTCAATCGTTGACAAAATACTTTCTATTCATCCATTCAAATTCAAATACATTTTTTAAACTTGTAGTAGATGACACTTGATGCTAATACAGTTTTTTCAAATATTAATTCATTAGTTAAATTTAATTAATGAATAAATAGTAACAAACAAAAATAATAGTCCAACACCGTATTTAAAAAGAAAAATCGCTCGTTGTGTCTTCTTAGTGCAATGGATAGGGCTTTGGACTTTTAATCCAAAGAGCGTAGGTTCGAATTCTTCCTGGGATGGCCTCATTTCTGAGAAAGGGATTTAAGAATGAATAAATAGTCACAAACAAAAATAATAGTGCAATACCCTATATAGAAAGAAAAATCGCTTTCTATTTTGAAACTTAATATTGTGATTCTGTCATATGTATATACATATTTACATTAATTGTAATTATTTAATAAAAAGTAACTGAAATATAAAAATTTTCTTTGTTGACCTAAGTAGGAATCAACATTATAAAAAAATTTATATTACTTGTGTTTATTTTCAACAGAAGCCGCCGATGCTGCTGGTGATGCTGCTGGTGACGCTGCTGACACAGTCGCTAATATTCTCTAAAGAAGAAGACTGCGAACATTATCTTCTTTTTCAATGTAAATGTAATCAGTTAGAAGAAAAGACGAATAAAAGCATTTGAAAATCTTTACTTCTGTGTCTATGAAAAAACCTATGAAACAATGGTCTAAATTCTCGTGACGTCATAGTCAAATGATAACTACAATCACGTGTTTTCACCCAATCAGTTCATGTGCTTCATTGTCGTCAAATGTTGCTTTTCGCAGAAACTTCCTTTCAAAAAGTACATATTTGTCAACAGTAATAAAACTCATAGGTAGACAAAATGAACTTGATTTAAAAATACCAGTATAATAAATATATTTTTTTAATTTAGAAAACTTTTTGAAGAATATTAATACTTAAACATCTTTAGTAATCAAAATTTTAATTTTAATATTTAGATTTTACAAAGGCTTTTGCGTTCTGTCATGAACTCTTATGCATTTTGTTCTAAAAACATTAATAAAAACTTGTTTAATTATTTTTTCCATGAAATTTTTAATTTGAATCAGAAGGGATCGGAATACTTGCCAAGCCCTAGTGTGACTATTTATTAAGATAAGGTCTTTCCCAATGAACATCTACAGATTTTTCGTTGATTACTTATTAAAGAATTTATGTGATTTCACTAAACCTTAATGTTAGCTATATTAGTCTCAAATATAATAAAGTTATATTCATTCAAATATAGATGCGAGTTGAGTATTATGGAATAGTTGGGAGAGAATTATGAAATACCGAGTTTTTGATTCTATTTGTAACTGCTAATGTATGGGAAAACTTTGAAGTACTGAAGAAAGTTTATCATAATGGTTGCATTGCAATGAGAGAACTACTTTTTGCTGCCATCCCATTCGCTTCAGAACAAAGTGAGTTTTGAGACTTTCAAAAACGTTTCCTGGTAAATTTTCAAACATTGTAAACTACAAGTACTTAAGTGACTTGAACATTAAAGTTAACCATAATGTACACTAAAAACGTTGCAGTTCGTGATACTGTGGACTTTTTACCCCATTTTTAAGAGCATATTTAAGTACAAAAACGTACCAAAAGAACTAAAATCCGAAATTTTAATGAAGCTAATCGGTGAGAAATTTGGCAATATATATTTTGGATTATATTAGTGACTAGCTGAAATGCCCGTTCTTCGCATGGGTTAAGTTTTAAAAACATAAAATTCACTTATTATAGCAATTATAATATTTTTTAGGGAGGGGAAGTAGTATAAGCAAAAATTAAAAATTGCATTTTAAAATGGATCCTCACATTATAAATATTTTTAAGCATATTTAAATTTGGCCTCAAAGTAAATAACAAATTAACAAAAACAACTATTTCAATGTAAGAGAGCAAATTAGCATGCTAAAGAGTAAATAGATATGAATGAATGCAAATATAAATAAAAAATTATAACAGAAAGGTGATAGCAGTAGTAAGTTTCTGCTATGGGTGAAAAAAAAATATTCTGCAATAAATAAACCGAAATAAAACATTAAATATCATAAACTGATTCATTAATGCTATCATAACTAAGAATTATTAGGAAGCCTGCAACTGAAAATCTTAATTAGTATTGCATGAGATATGGGTGCAATACGATCTAACATGAAATTCAATACTAAAATAATTTAATTTAGTCTGAGCTATCATCAAAATCTACCTAAAACAGATAAAACACGTCCCCGTTGAAATAGTCCAGAACCAACACAACAGAACTGAATGAAACAAATAATAAACCATGTTTCTAAGGGATTAGTTAATTAAACAATACTTTTTTGCAATATTTCTACTAAAAATTATAGTTTGACTGCAAAGAGCAAATGAATGAGTACATACGATGATAAATAACGATAGTGATAATTGAAATATATATATCATATATGAACAGTATGATAACATAAAATATGCATATATGATCTCCAAGAAACTATGTGAGGAACAGATTATCGGAAGCAACGTTAAACCATGATGACTTGAGACGTAAAATCACTTTAACACAGAATTTCAAAGAAATCCAAAGGGAAAACATGAGAAAATCTTTTCAGTGTGCATCTTTTTTCTGTGCAAACATTTTTTCGATCACAAATGATACATTTTTCTGGTTTGTAAGATTGTCAGAAGCAAAGTCACAAAAAAAAATCTGGTCAACATTAAATTTAAAGGAATCAAAAAATAAATATGAGAATATTGTTTCAAGGCGCACATCATCACAGTTTCAACAAATAGATTCATGTTAAAAAAAATTTTTTGATTTTTTTTTCATTGAAAACAAAGATGAGTTCTTATCGGTCATAGGAACTATGAGGTCAAAAACTGTGAGACATGCCAAAAAAACATGGAATATTCAGGTTTCTCATAAATAGGAAGCATTATCTGCACAATATTACGAACCTGTTAATAGCAATTAGTTTGAATTTAGTGTTATTTTTTTTCTGTTATATTTTAAGCAATATTTTTCTACAATGAAGAAAACATTGAATATGCCGATGAAGGAAGAATAGCAATAATCTTTATTTTCAACGACAGGAAATGGCATAAATATGTAAAACATGTTATGACGGGCTCACGCGTCTTTTCTTTAACATAACCTCTGGGTTCTTTGGTGGCCAAGATTAATGGCAACTCTTTTCCAACCAAAACCCAAGAAGCGAAATGTGAACAAGAAATGCAAATAAGATAGCTTTTAAAAGAACAGAAGTTTCAGTAAGTGGGATGGCAGTTTGGGGAATGTTATGTTTGAAAGAGATACAAGCGTGAATTGACAGCCAATCGTGAAGTTACCTGGAAAGTAAACTAGTAAAACAAGGTGCATATCATTGCACGCGCGCCCAGACGTTTCCATATAAAGATCGAATCTAAGTTTGGATTAAGGTAGGACTGATTATTTGATATTAGGACTTTTAATATTATTAGAAGTAAGAGTAGGTGGAAAATAATTATAACTTAGAGAAAGTGGTCTAAATTACGCGATTCGGCTTAACTATCACTGTGTGTTCGTTCATTCTAGATTCTCACTCGTTTAAATTTATCTAAATTGTTAGACATTTAAGTTCTATTCTTAATAAAGTCATATTAAGAATTTAAAATGTCTATTCCTTTTACAAATCCTACACCTCTAGCTCACGCTGATAATCAAAGATACGGTCACCAAAGGGGGGCGGTATCACAATGTAACAGTTATATGTAAAAATGTAAACACAATGCATGTGTATATATACAATCAGCATGAAGAACAGATTGTCAGAAGGAAAATTACTTCGTTGTGCATTTAATCGCCTCCATAGTTTTTCTAACAGATATTCTTTTGTTATTGTTGTTGTTTTTTGCGAATGACATGAGAATAAAAGCAGGTAAGAAGTGAAGGTGTAATTTCATTGATTGTAAAAAAAAACCTTTGATACTTGTGTCATAAATAAATTTAATCATGATCTAAGATTTTGTTTAAAAAAAGTCTCATTAATTATTGTTCGGCTGAATAACTGGCTTTTGAGCCTTTGTATAACATAATTACTGTACCTACAAATGATAGGCAAGATTCTTTTAAGTTATAAAAGTAATTTTAATTTCAAAATATTTTTCCTTTGTTTTACTGAACATAATATAATTTTGTATTTCATTTTTTCATTTACATACCAGATCTTATAAAAATATTTCTTGAATATGAAAAACATTTTACACACATAAGTAAAATAATGAGCAAAATATAATTTATCATATATTATTTTTAAAAAATATAATAAAACTGAGGATCTTTAATTTTAAAAAAATTCAGTTTAAAATGTTAAAAAAAAATAAAAATGACACTTTAATTAATTTCATTAGACATGTTTTACGTTTATTTTATCAATGCACATATGAGTGTTGGCATTTTTTGATTCTGAAAAATATGTACTATTTCTTAAAACTGCGATAGCCCGTGCATTGCAAAGAAATTTCGAAAAAGTATATTTTACTCAAGCTTTTATTTATAAGGGTTGATAAAGCCCGTGCTATGCTGGGCCATACAGCTAGTTATAAAATGAATTAAAATTAAAAGGTATCTAAAACAGAAAAAGTAAGCCCTAATTTTGATAAAATTGCCATAAACAATTTTGAACAACAATAACAAAAACACATAAAACAGAAAATCTTCAATATTTAAAATTGAAAAAGAAATAAAATAAGCAAATCAGTATAAAAGTAATCTTACATATAGTAGAAATGAAAATATTAATTCAAACCAAAAAGCTACTTTAAATAAATAAATTAAGGTCTAATTTTGATGAAACTACCATAAACTGCTCAAAACAAAAAAAAGTCAAAAATTCTTATACGTAAATAGAAATTCTAACTTAAATCACAACATTGACAATCTGTTAATTCCAATTAGTTTGAATTGAGTGTCATTTTTATTAGTTACATTTTTCTACTTTTTTGTTACAATGGAAAAACATGGAATTTGCCAATAAAAGAAAAGGGTACTTACGTATTGGCATCACCGCAGCAAAATTTACACCACAATATCAAAACAGATTCTTATGTGTTTTATATGGAAAAAAAAGCAGTTAAATTTTGGTGAAAAAAGTACCACTTTGACTGCGGTGACTCTAATACGTAAGTATCAGGAAAAGCTGTACCCTTTTTTTTTCAATGGAAGGAAATGTTACGTTTTATCGCACCAATGCCAACGTTCAAAATAACTCGCCAAGTTGGAAACGCTGATTTCGCATGTGTTGTACGCGCTAAATTGGGGCAACCATGTGCTTCGTTTCATGTAATGTCACCAATAGGTTGGGATAATATGTAAGAACCGAAATGTCATAGAAAGATATTTTGGTACTTATGTATTATTGCAACAATTGCCAATTCTAATAATAACTCGCCAAGTTGGCAACCACGATTTCCTATATGTCGTCCACACTAAATTGGCAACCATGTGCTTTGTTTCATATAATGCCGCCAATAGGCTGCGATAATACATAAGTTCTTATTTTTTTTGACCAAATGGTCATGCTATGCAATTGGAAGTAGGCCAAAAGTACTACTGAAATGTACTGATATTGAGGTGATGACTTAGTTTTATGCTA
The DNA here is from genome assembly GCA_019973955.1 of Trichonephila inaurata madagascariensis. NCBI lineage: Eukaryota > Metazoa > Arthropoda > Arachnida > Araneae > Nephilidae > Trichonephila > Trichonephila inaurata. The sequence goes on from BMAV01021690.1 coordinate 297,357, forward strand.
TACTTATTAATGGGCTGGGTGCTGTGATATTAACATCATATGGATTGTAGCCTAAGTACAACCGTAAATTGACAGTACCACACTAACGTTTAGTTTTGTAAGAGCCGCAAATCTGTGAGGTGCTTACAATTGATAAGTACCAAAATATACAACTTTTTTGAAGTTAACTTCTTATGGCACGTTAGGGAAAAATTTTCGTTACGCGTTACCAGTTACAGTTAAGCGGTGAACGTAAGATAAAGATGTATGAAGTTCCGACTTTCACCACGCTTTTTAAACAGCTGTCGCGAGTTTAAAAAATATTCATATCATAACCACGCTATGTAATTTAATATATATATTTAAACTAAAATAAATTCAAATCTCTGAGAAGTTTGTTATAATAAATGAAACAACTCAACTTGTATTGAAACGATTTTGTAAATAACAGATTTATGGTTTTATGTAAATGGCAACAGTGAGAAAATAAATAAAAAGAAGATTTAGAATGCCGAGTTTTTGTGTATTTGTGAATTATTTAAACTAATCTGTTTTATTTTAAATTAGACGAAACAAAAGAAATCTAATTCTTTCTATCAAACTCAGATAAAAAAACAATTACAGAATCGGAAAGATCATTTTTTTCGCAACGATACGGTATAATTTTTTCTACAAACTAATGATATTTTTTATTTTTTACGATCTTTTCTAAAATGAGTCAAAATCGTTACGTTTTTCTGAAAATATCTAAACCGTTCCCGTTAAATTTCCTTTCGAGTTAATGAATTGATATTCTACCCTAAAGTAGTTCATGTTTTTTTCTTTTCGAACCAGTCATTAAAAAAAAATGCCAAAAACTTTTTTTTTTACGATTTTTCAAAAAAGACTCAACATTTTAAGCAAATATTAAATAACGATTATTTATAAAAATAATCTCACGAAACCTTTTTTCTGTGTGTAGAACAGTATTATCCATAATCTGTACAAAGATTGAAAGAATTGCTTAAAAATTACGGTTTTTAAAATTTTTTTTTGAAGTTTTTCGTCTATTGGACTTTTTACGAGAATTTTTTAAAATGTGCACCCCTCCGGCACCCCACGCTTATACAATGTGTTTCGCGTTCTAAAACATATAGCCCCCCCCCCTCCTTATTTAAACAGATATTTAAAGCATTTAGAGAATGATTTTCCTCAATTTACAAGCAATTAAACAAATTATTCAAGTATTCAAACAATAAATACATTCAAGTTCTTTTTTCCGCCAACAATGTGCAATTTGTACTGAATGATATATATTATACAAACAATAATAAATATTAAAGCTACACAGTACCCAATTTCAAAAATAGTTTTGGAGGCAGTGAGATCCCGATATGTCAAGTGCAACACACATTTTCCTTAGTTTTGAATAGAAAACAGTATTATTTTTTGTTACTCATTGGAGCATCTCATTTAGAAAAAAAATATTTCTGTATTTTAATGCAAAATTTATAATTTAAATAAATGCAACTTCAGACATCACAATATTTTACTTATACGTAGTAAGATTCAAAAGTTCCTGAAATGAGTCTAAAATATAAAAAATATTACCAGTTACAATAAAATCCGACGTATAACGCGCACTTGTAACACAAAAAATAAGATCGAAATTTAAGGGTGCGCGTTATACGCTGAATATATAAAACGATAGCTTTTAAAATAACAAAAGAAACGAACATAAAAAAAAATTAGATTTCTACATGGATCGAAATAGTGTTTATTTTAAAGAAATAATATTCCTTATATGAACTAAAACAGTTAAAAGTTCTAAGAGTATACAATTTTTTCAAAAGTCTGAGACAATTCCTCGAATAAATGACTTCAAAACATGAAAGCATTGTATGCTAACATTTGAGATTTCTTAGTAAAAAGATTTCGTCGCATTGACTCATTCCAACGACCCTAATATCTACGTTCCATTGCTACGATATCTTGTTGAAACCTTTCCCCGTGTTCATCACTTAAAGCGCCACAGTTGCTAGGGAAAAAATCAAAGGAATGTAAAAAATGAATCTTCAGACACATATTGCATCCTAGATCATGCAACTTTTGTAGAAGTTATTTCACTAACTGTTGATAGTTTTCATTTTTTCTTTATGTGATAACTTCTATTGGCCCGTTTTGCTGGAGAGTGAGCATGAATGAATGTTAGTCTTCGGTTATGTAACGCTCCTTCAGCTTTTTTCGTCTCGAGTAGGAAATCCTGCTCGTACAAGGTCGTCCGCGACATACACACCGCTAAAAAGAAAAGGAGGGACTTTTCCCCCACTCCCCACCTCTCTGAAACGCGGTAGTTTGTCCCCCTTACTGATACGCCTTACAAGTAAAGTTCCTAGCTTTGATCTAAGTAAAGTTCCCCCCGTCACCTCTTTCTACAAAAATGAATGCGGAATTTTTTCTAGTCCTAGTTGAAGTATGAAACTGAAACATGTAATATTTTTAAAAAATAGGCTTAGAGAGAGAGAGAGAGAAATCCTACATTAAAATTAAACAAAATGTAGAAAAAGGACACATTTTTATAGAACTATAAGTAAATAGTATTATTATCATTAGCAATATTGCAGGGAATTTAAGAATAAAAATCTATTTTTGTAAGCGAATCAGAATAGCAATGAACAAATAGTTCTATTAATCACATTACTTAAATACACTTTAAGTCTAAAAAGAAAATTAAAACAATTAAAATTTTAAAATAACAAAATTAAGTATACAGGTCTTAAGAAAAAGTTACATTAAATAATTTAAATATACAAGAAAACAATATATAATTAAGAAGACTTTCCTTGCAGCAGCACCGCATATATTTGTACAAAACTGCCATAGAATGACAAAAGAGCTAGTATAAGCCAGAGATTATGTGATAAAAATCTTCTAATTAAATCTCTTTATAAAGGTTTTGACCTAGATTCCTCTCTTTCTAATCAACTTTTTGTCTTACTATCCCTTTGCTTAAATTAATTCATGGATAGAATTGAATATTGTTAAATTGCCACCACAAAATTCACAAAACCGGATCGGGTCTTTTGAGCAAATTACCTATGATTTTAAGCGGGAATTTTAAGATGCAATTTTCAAAAGACAAATCAAAGCCTTTAGTTGATTTTTTAAAATCAAAATTCAATTTAATTATGTCAAATGATCCAAATTAAAGCACGAAGAAGTACGGAACAACGCTTGATGGAGTTGTTTTTTTTTTATAGATATTTAAATAATTTTGAATCTTAAGTATTTATAACCTATTTCAGC
>BMAV01021690.1:308191-322868 GCA_019973955.1 Trichonephila inaurata madagascariensis
AGCATGATTCCAACCTGATCGAGCCAAGAACCACTGTAATCTGGCTCGACATAGTGCAGTCGTGAGTAACATGTGGCGTTGTGGTTGGTACGAGCGTAAATTTCGCTCTCCCAGCCATCTGTGAATGGTTATAGTGGACACTCGTGTGCGGGTCACACGTCTGATGATTGATAACGATTAATCAGGCGCGGTGACAACTGATCTGTCAATCAATCTGTCCTCCTGATCTGCTGTGGCCCTAGGTCGACCGCTACCATCATGACGCTGTAATCTGCCACTGTCAGCCTATTCTTGCCAGCATTTTCTAATGGCCGCATAGTTTCGACCCATATGACGAGCGATTTTCCAATTTGCCCAACCTGCCTCTTTCAATCCAGTGATACGACCTCTTTCAAACTCTGACAGTTGCTCGTAATGAGCTCGAACCCTGCGGCGAGGCACTTTTTCAGTTGTTGAAAGGTATCTCAAATCGAAATGCATCAGAAATTTTAACCATCAAAATGAGAATCGCTTCTTACAGAACCCCTGCTGAGTGCGCAGTTCCGATGCGCTGTAGCTCCCGCTATTCGTTCATTGGACACTAAATTTTAATCATCTGCATGTTCGGTACAAATGTCTTTGCATATACTAAATTTCATTACAATCGGACAACTCCTTCATGGTGCGCCGGGTTTTTTTTTTTTTTTTTTTTTTTTTTTTTTGTTATAGAGAGTTGTTAAAAAACAACTTATCATCATGTCCCTTTGTCACGAACCGAATTCTTCAAAATAACATGAAAATATTTTTTTTTAAGAAAAAATTTTTTATCGCGACAATTAGATTTATAAAAAAATCCCCAGATACTATTGAAACTCGCAAATATTTTTTATATCATTAGTGTCGATATTTAATGGAATATGAACATAAAATTCCATGAGTTACTATTAAAAGATGACTCTATCGGCAGTTTACTAAAGCATGAGTTTTAGAGAGATCTCGTTTTCGATATTATAAACTATATAATACTTATTTTCTATAGTAGAGTATAATAGGAACGTATACAATAGAGTATTATATTTGAAAAATATGCAACAAAAACTAATTGTACAAACATATTTTGAAACATTAATAAGATGTACTATTCACAGAAACATAGGTTTCGTAGGGCATGAATATATAGTATAAAGATCTAGTTCTGTCTTTCATGATGAGAAATACATTTCCAAGAAATACGTGTAAAAAAATTCGTGTAAAAAGTATATTGCATTTATGAAAAAATTGAAGATTGGATTCAGTCTCAAAAAAATCTGCAAAAATAATACAATAAACTAAGAGACTTTTGTTAGGATCTTAAACGTTTTATTTCATAAAAACTGTACATGTTTCCTACAAAGTATATTCCACACAGGTTGAGTTTATGAAATCCTGGAAATATTTTATATCACAAATGGAAATCGCATTACACATTCCTCGTCTCCAATGCCGCAGTCATAAGATTAAAAAAAAATTCTCAGAATTTGGGTTGATCGAGTTAAATCAAAATAAGTCGTGAAAATAAAAGAAGAAAATCTCTCTAATTCGTGTTAAGTCAGTGTTTCTCAAATTATGGGGCGCGCCCCCCTAAGGGGGCATGATAACCTTACGAGGGGGGCGCGAGCATATCAAATGTCGTGAATAAAAGATTATTTTAAAAAGTTATAAAAATTTACCTAAAGGAAGCAAAACAAATACATTCTGACATCAAAAAAAATTCACGTTGCACTTTTATTGTTTTCTGTTCCAATTTAAAAATTAGAAAAGAAAAGCAACATAATACTTTTCTTATTACTTAAAAGTATATATTTTACTAAAAATATCTATTACTTAAAAATAACTTGCTTAAAATACCTATTATTTGAAAGAAACATACAAAATTTAATATTTATCTTGATAATTTGAGTGGTTTATAATTAAGATAGCATTGTAGTTTTAGCGTCAAAGTGCATTATTATTGTATTCAATACATTGTTACTGTATGGGAGGGGGGGGGGGTGAAGAAAATTATGATTGAAAATTGGGTCGAAAGTATTGAAACTTTGAGAAGCACTGTGTTAAGTCCAAATCGTGAAAGAAGTTCGTGTAAAAACAGAATTGGGTTTAGTCAGTTTCGATTATACACTGACGTGATAGATTCATCTTTCGAAATAGAATAAATTTTGAACAATATTTCTCAAGTATAAACAATATAAATAATTAATGGTTAGAATTTGGGTTATTCTTTTTTCAAGACAAATAAGCGTTTCTGAGAGAAAAAATCCAAATGAGATCATAGGACTTCCGAGTTTTTTGGTACCATTAAAAAACGTAACATTTTGGAAGCATTAATTTTTTTCTCTCTAAAACTCGTCTTCACACAACACAAAATAAAAATTCTAAAATAATGAAAATGCTTATTTGTTTACTGTAAATATAAATATAAGTGCAATTTTATCTAATTATTGTTTTTCTGTCCTTTCAGGTGTTGTCTACGGTAAGTAAAATTTTGAAAATGTAATACTTATATAAAAGTATCTATCTTCGAAGCATACATTCTGTAGGATTCGTACAAATGATTTTAATGAAGCATTAAACTTGCTGGAATGTGACAACGAAATTAAGTATAATCAATTAGAAACATAACTGACGTTAAAAAAATTATATCTTAAATTCAGACAAAATAAAATCAAGTTCTAAATTTTAAATATTTTACTTAAATTTAAATGAAATTATAAATAATTGTGTTTCTCTCCGACAGCGGAATAATTAATATACAAACGTGAATTCAAGTAAATATTTAGATATTACAAAAGGTTTTCTCCCTATGTAATAAGCTCTTGTAAAAGTTTAAAATAAATAAAACATTGTTTAAAAAAACAGGTTTTGTTTAATTTTTTATTAATTTTTAATAATAATTAAAAATATAATGTAATTATCAAGTAGGTAAAGAGTATGAGATGGATTTTTTTTTTTTGCTGATAACTAAGTAAAAAAAAAATATAGCTTCCTTAAATCTAATCATTAAATCTTATGTAAATCTCGCTTTGTGAATTACCTACTTGATAGTATGGAATATATATGAAATGGTAATATACAAAAAATTTTAGTGGAAGAATAAGAGAAGAAGTAAAAGAAATCTCTGAGATTCTCATAATAAATTTTAATGTTTAAAATCTTTTTTCCGTTAGCTTCCATTGTATTATATAGAGATATAACTACACTGAATATAGGACTGAGCATAGTATTGCTGCAAATTTGGGTGATAAGAAAAGCAGCTCCAATTCTTTGAATGATAAAAATTTATTAATAAACGAGGATGAACAAATAACAATACGAAAACAAATCGTTGTAAACACATAAAAAATATTATTACAGATTATTTACAGTACTAGAAAAACACAGGTTATAAAGAAGCTTCGCAGAGTTCCACAAATGTCTCCCTAGAAGATAGCAGCAGGAAATACAATTCCCAATAGCAGGAAATCGGATAGATAAAGTCTCTTTGTCTTATTACAGACAACGCACAAGCAGATTCTGATCACAACTGTTTGTCCGACTCGATCTGTCTCAACGGTCTCTTTTTTTTATGCTCACAGAAGTTTTCAGAAGGATTGATTCCTGAGACTTCTCGAGGGTTCTTTGGTGCTATAATTTTTCGCTAAATCTCTCACAAAGAACGATAAAGTCAGCAATCTAGTAATCCGTCTCAAGTCTTCTCACCTTGCCAAAATCAAACTTTTCAAATTAATGCTGGGAAGCAAACTTTCTAGAAAAACTCAATTTATCCCCAAAGAGAGTGTTATTAAGCGGAAAACAACGTACATGGCGTGTTTCCAGTATGCAAATAAACAATTAAATTAACACATACTTCTTTGTGATGCAAATATGAGAGTGCACGTTTCTTATAAATGAAATAAATATTTTTCAAATATTTTAATCTAAAAATTTCTTAACTATATTCAGTTTTGCTATACGGCTAGATGTCCGGGATCTGGCATTTACTGTATAATCATGTATTTCAGAAAAAAATAGGAGATTATATTATAAATAGGAAGATAAAGAAATGAAATATTTATTTTTATCAAATTTTATATTTATGACACCTTTTTTTTCAATTATTATTTCTATATTGTATCTCCTTTTTCAGCACATCATCATCATCATGATAATGATAACCCATTTGGAGGTATGTACTTTATTTCTTCAAAGTAGAAAACAATTATCTATAAAATGAATTTACAGTTTTTTTACATACTTAAAATAAGAGTTTTTTATATGTAATTGAAACTTAACTCTGTGTAGCTTAAAATTTACTTTACATGAAAGTAAAAGGATTTGCCTTATTATCGTAATGTATTTAGAATAAATATAAATAATTAAATAAAATTGTTGAACAGATATACCCGCCCTCATGCTTTCGTCCAGTGTACCATTTTGGCAATTTTGATTAGTTAGGTTTCTTCAAATATTTTATTTTTTTCTATAAAAACTGAAGCTTTATTTTAGTCCTAATGAATTAGATATGATGTAATGTATTTGACGTTTCTTTTAGTTCTAGTATTTGGTTTTTTTTTAAGATTGTGCTTTAATTTCTTAGCGTAATTAAAAGAAGAAAGTTTTTAATATATTTAGAGACATATGTTGTAATGTGCATTTCTTTATTCGAAGAAAAGTGTTTCTATTCGAAACAGTAATTTCAAATGTTCCTTTTATCATTTATTAACAGCCGAACATTTTGAACATGTAGAACAACGTTGTAAAATCAGACGATAACGTAATACTCAACAATCGTTTCAATAAATAATAAATCGGGATAAAAATTATCGTTGTCACAGTTCCAAACGAAATAATAAATTACCTGTATTTAAGTGTTTGAATTTTCCCATCGAATCGGAAAAATTAGCTTAAATTTCCCTATCGTAGGGATTACGATGATCTGTGGCACAAGAGTTGTTACGTCTTAGCATCGCGTTGATCAAAATCCTCTCTTGTCTACTTTTTTTATATATAAAATTATTTTTTAAGGTTTTGTTTTCATAGTTCTTTATTCTTTCAAAATTATAAAATATTTCTTTGCATATTTTGAGGGATTATCAATTTAATAAATGATTGACTATCCAGAAGACGAACTATAATTTCTCACTTGCTCTCTCTTTGAAACTTTTATTCGGTACATTTAATTAATATTTTTCACAACTGTGTAAAATAAAGTAATAAGTCAATATAAAAAGAATAAAACGTATAGTTACAAAATAAAACCCAAAAAGGTGAAGAAGAAAAATATTTGAATGAATATTTGAATTCGTATCATCACTGCCAAACGTATTCCTTTATAAAAATAAAACATATTTAGCAGTTAGAACATAGATTATTATTATTCACACGCGCGAGTCTTTTTTTTTTATTTCCATTTACAGAAAAGCTACGCACCACTCACCCTACCCTTTTTCACATAAAGAACACCTTTTTTTTTTTGTTTTATTTGTATTAACCACAAACCTATTTGCAGTTTTAGGGTTGAATCTAAATCTTTTACTCGCTAAATTTGAAATTAGTAGCCAAATCTGGAAATGGTATATGGATTTAGTCGCCAAATCTGAAAATGGTTTATGGAATTAGTCAACAAATCTGCAAACGGTATAATGAATTAGTCACCAAATCTAGAAATTCTTAAAATCCTTAATTTTGAGGATCCTGATCAGGACAATAAAACAAACTTATGAAATTATTGTATTGTCATCGGTCCTTGACAAGTGTGCAAAATTTCAATGAATCTGACCTTTTAAAGTGGGTAAGAATCGAGTTCATTCCATTACATACAAGTGAAACTTATAAAAGCGTGTTAATAAAAATGGATATTTCACTTAATTGTGTGGCAAAAAAGAAAAGAAACCCTCAAATTCAAAGTTTAAATTTTTTTCCAAAAGTTAAAATAAAACAATAAAAAAAACAAAATAAATAAATTAAACTAAAAATAAATGTTCAAAAAAAAGCATAACTCTATTACACTACAGTGATGACGCTACAACACAAGGAAAAACAGTAACAAGCTACACGAACGGGGAAAAAAAACAAAGTTCTTGCACTAATACCCAGTGTACTGTCGGTACTTATAAGTACCACAAAGCCATTTAACTGCAAAATTAATTATATACAGTGTTTACTTAAGAGAAATAGTCAAATCGTTTTCTTAAAATGTTAACTAATATTTAAAAAAATTAGCCACTTTTTAACATTAACTACTTTTTCTGAACAATAATGACAATCTTCGCAATCCGATCAAAATGTTAGCTAAAAGCACAACTACTGCCGTAAAAATATCTGTCTTCCCCGCTAAAATACTCATCGGAGAAACCGTGCAGTTATTTATCTTGGAAGAATGGAATTAAAAGAGTGTTCCTACGAAGTACAATCAGAATATTTGTAAAGATGGTTACTCTATGCAATTTTAAAGTGGGTGGTTCTTATCAGTACCGTCAGTAGATAAAGGGTTAAAACCCGCCGTGTAGAAGGGCTATTGAACATTTAATCTGAACGAAAATCTCTTGGTTTGGTGAAAGTCCAGCTCAGATGTCATCCTCGCCATATGACTGCGGTTCAAAATTACGAAATCCGTCGCCAATAGCCCTCGCTGTGGCGTTATATAGTCAATGTATTATACCATTAATCAATCAAGCCAAATGAAAAGTCGTCACCGATTCAAAAAAATTTCGCCAAATGCTGTTCGTCTAGTTAAAATATTCGCGGGAACACATATAGTTTTTCACTATTGGTTGCATATCGCGGCAATGGTGACGTCTTTTCATTTGATGAACTAAATTGACGCTATAATAAGTACCATTTTTTTATACTTCGTATTCTTGGCGTTTTAATAAATATTAATACTAAATAATATAAAAAGAATACGCGAATAACATCATGTATTTTGAGAAAATAGTTTGGGTATTAATATATACTCGTAAAAACTAAGTTTTTGCCATTTTTCTTTTCTCATTGCTTATTTTTTTTTTTATTTTCAACAGAAGCCGCCGACGCTGCTGATGATGCTGCTGACGATGTCGCTAACATACTCTAAAGAAGACTGCGAACATTTTCTTCTTCTGCAATGCAACTGTAATTAATTAGAAAAAAATACAAATAAAAGCATTTGAAAATCTTTGCTTCTCTGTTTGTCTTTAAAACGAATCATGAAACAATGGATTCAATTCATGTGACTTCGGCGTCACATGATAATTGCAATCACGTGTTTCCACACAATTAGTTCATGCACTTCGCTGTTGCCAAAATTTTCTTTACGTAGAAAATTTCTCTTAAAAAATATGTATGGGTCAACAGTAATAACGTTTATAGTTAAACAAAATGCACTTCATTAAAAAATATCCGTATAATACGAGATTTTTTTCGGAGTGATAACTTCTTCAGATGCGTTGGGTTGAAGATTGAATATTAATCAAGCGTCCGGTTCGGGTGTGCTACTCTAATCGGCTTTTCTCGGCTCCTGACGGTTAGTTTTGAATGGAAAATATTTTAGGCACGGGTTTTGTTTTTTTTAAGTAAACATTTCATGCACACTTTTTTCATGAAGCTTTACTTTCTTTATTAAAATATTACTGCCATGCAGTCCACTTCCACTCAACTCCAGTGAGTGAACGAGGGCAGAGGAGTGCAAGCGAAAACAATTTGTAAAAAAATTATTCTTATGTTAGAGATTGAAGATCAATAAAAACGAAACATGGTATCTATTTTTCAATTCCTACTATTAGTTCACTCTCTCCCTATATATATATATTTATTTATGTTGTTCAAATTATTTTCAATCATTAATAAAATACATTTTAAAGCGCTCAATTGTCAATATTTAGTGTCATTTGGATTAGAATATATGTATAAAATGGTTTTAAGAATATTATTGGAATAAAAAATTATTTAAATGCAATATTTTGGCAAAAAATGAACTTAGAATTAACTATTTTTAAAATATTCTCCTTTGATGAAAAATGCTTCTATAATTATAATATTTTAAATATATAAAGCAATGATGTCTCCAGAGGGACTGAAATAAGATTTTTTGAAAAATTCGCATTATTTTCAGAGTGAGTACCAATTGAAATAACTATCGGTGTTTTTTCTTAAAAGTTATCTTCTGTGTTATATTAAAATATGAATAAATACCATTTCTAAGATATATATTTTTAAAAATCTTAGTTCAGACTCTTTACAGAGCTCTGAGCTATATGTAGGCAAAATATTCTTATTATACAAGCATTTTCCATAAAAGGAGAATGTTTTGAAAATAGGTAATTCTGTGCTCATTTGTTCCCAAAATATAACATTTAAATAATTTTTTCATTCTAATAATATCACATTAAAACAATTTTATACTTGTATTCTAATCTAAGTGACACTACATATCATAAAAATTATTCATTTATATGCTTTTGCAAAACAGCAGTTCCGAACGTAGTCGAAAACCTTAATGAGAGCTACAGCTACAGAGGAGCTACAGCTTGGACGTATTGACTTGAAGTCACATCGCAGTGTGAAGGAAATGTTGAATGCTATGACATTGACTAAATGTCAATGACATCAATGTTTTTGTCAGCTGAAAAACTTCCGTGTTTTAAGAAATTTGCGGGGAAATTGTTCTTACAATTTAGCTAACGTATATTTGTGTACCACGTTTTTTTTTTTTTTTTTTTTGCTTGAAAAGTAAACATAGATTCAAGTTGGCTAACATAAGCTTGCAGGATATGATGACAATTTAAACAAGAAGTCTCTCTCCGAATTTAAAAAATAAATTGTGGAAAAGTATGATAGAGGTACAATTTGTCTCACATTAAAAACTAATTCTAAAATTAAATGTAGCCATAGGTAGAAGGAAATTAGAACAATAAATAAATTGAATAAAACCACGACTATTTTAATTACAGTAAAATCCTGCGTATAACGTGGACTTTTTAACACAAAAAATAAGATCGAAATTTACGGATGCGCGTTATACGCCGATTATAAAAATAATAGCTTCAAAAATAAAAAAAGAGACGTGAATACTGTATAATTGGAACAGATCAGAACACTGTTCGTTTAAAAGAAATGTCATACCTTGTGAACTTAAAGCAGCGCTTCTCAAATTGTGGGGCTCGCCTCCCTAGGGGGGGGGGGGGCTTGATAACCCTAGGAGGAGGGCGCGAGCATATTGAAATGCTTAAAACAAAAGATTATTTTAAAAAATTATAAATTTATTGAAAGTAAACAAACAAAATACATTCTGACGTAATAAAAATTTTTTTAAAAAAACATTTACATTTATATAATACACTTATAAATGTATCCGTACTGCACAATGTATTTTGTATATATAATTAATTTAACAATTATTAATTAATTATTACCACTGACCCACGGGTTTGTCATATATAATATATACGTAAAATATTTTGCAAAAATTATAACTCTTCTCTGGATAATTTGTACGGTTTATAATTAATCCCTTAACTGCCGATTAAAAGTTACGTGATTCGCTCCCCAATGCCACCATTTTGCATGTATGCAATCGTATTTGGGGTATTGGGGGGGGGGGATAAATAAAAACATCCTCTGAAATAAATATATCCTTTACAAATGCTGTCAAGGTCATTTTATTGTATTCCAAAGTCTTTGGAAAAAATTTATGGATAGCAGTGAACAGAAAATATCGTATTTCGGAAAGGCGTATATATTAGGGGTTTTCCATTCCCGAAAATACATCAAAATTTCAAAAAATTTAAAAACAAGTTACTTTTAAATAAAATCAATAACAATTATATAAAATAAGGATACATATAAATTCTAAAATTAATACTTATTTATATAATGAGCTAAAAAATACAAAAATATATAATAAATTGACTATTCATTTTTAAAATAAGATTTCGGAAAACATAAGCAATTCATACTCTTATCACTCAGCCTAGTTCTAAACTTTGCAACGAACAATGCCGCAGCAGAAAATTCTTTTTCGGCTTCAACTGACGTTTGAGGAACTGTTTTTAGAGCCTCATATAGTTTTATAATGTTTGGTGATGAATTTTCAGTCGAGTCGAACAACTACAAATCTTGTTTCATGATTTTGTTGAAACTGGTACTTTTCTTGGTTAAACAATATAAAACTTTTGTTTTAGAGTAAATTGCTTTCTCAAATTTTTCGTCCAGATTCAGAGGTTTTCTTTCAAAATCCCCATGCTCTCTTCTTCCGAGTGAGAAGAGTTGATTCTTCTTCTTCGCAGAAAAGCCTTGTCCCTATCATTTGGGCTTGTCTAACCAAACAATTTTTACTAGGCAATCGCGAAATATCAACAGTAACTCTGCAGCTGCTTCTTATTTTCTCCCAAAATTCAGTCATTGCATTAATCCTATTAAATTAACGTTGTGACTCTCATTAATTCTTTGGATTAGAGAATATTTCATATTTTCGCAAATTCTGAATTGTGTTCTTTCAATTCTCCAATAACGAAAGAAAATACACCTTCTGCAATTAGAAAGTTCCATTTCGACTGCATAATTTTTCTAAGCAAATTTTTACTGGCTTTAAACCTGAACAATTGTAATCACAGTTTCAAACTCTACATGAGCCGTCATCTGTGTTCTTCTTTAATATCAATTAACACTAAAAAGAATGAAACTTACTATATACCTATATTGCCCAAAAGCAATCAAAATGACTGCATTGTGAAAGAATGATTAATGTGTAAAAAATTTGTTTAAAATTAATTTTTAATACTTTTTATATTATTTACAGTTACATAACAAGTCATTAGTAAATATTAACAGCAAAAAAAAAATTTCTTCTCTTGGAAAAAAAATATATTCTAAGAAATTCTTCATTATATATGTAATTTTTTTTCTAATCGAAATTAAAAAGCAATCACAAAATGACTTCCTTTGGGCAATCTAGTGCTTTTAAAATTGCTGACTTTACTTATAAAAATCTTTCAAGCATTGCCAACAAACTATTCCAGCGTGTTTTGTTCCCAACGCGATTCCAGGGAACGAAGTAAATTTCCCGGGATTAGAAAAAGTATAGAAATCTCATGATTTCCCGGGAACCCGGGATCCCGAGAAAGAAACCCTAGTATATATACGTCCAAGGCAATACGTCCAATGGCTGAGCGAGACGTTTACATACGCCGGCAACACTTAGAAGTTAAAGTCCAATTGTAGCTTTAGCGTCAAAGCATCTTATTATCGAATTCAAAACACCGTTATTGTATAAACGGGGGTGCAATGAAAATTATGATTGAATATTGGATCGCAAGTATTGAAAGTTTGAGAAGCACTGTCTTAAAGCAAGGCCACTTTTCCGCTTAGGCACACCAGGCATGTGCCTTGGGCACAAAAGATTTGATGAGCAGAAAAAATTGGAGGGGGGAAAAAAAGAACAAAAGTTATAATTACATCTAACAAACCACACCGCCTAGCGGTTTATGTATAAATTGTGTGTGTATGTGAGCGAAACTATGGAAAATGAATAGCGTAACTGTTTGATGTTGCTATGCACTCAAAACGATATTATATCGTAAATGGGCTTGATTCATGAAGTCACATTATAAAAACAAACACGTGTTTTCCATTGAATTCAAAACAAACATTAAACTAATTGTACTCTTGTTGTTCTATTTGTAAAACTGAGATAAAATTTCAAATCTCATATTTGGGTAAAGATGCTTAAATGTTAAGGAAAAAAATTTCTTCAAAAAGATTTTTTTAAATTAAAAAAAAGTCGTATTTTATGCTTATATTTTTAAATAAAATGCGTTTTGTATACATATGTACTTTTTAAGAGAAAGTTTCTGTGCAAAGAGCATAACTTGGCAACACCGGAGCGTGCGAACTGATTAATTGGAAACACAAGATAGTTTTTATCGTGTGACTATGACGTCACATGAGTTTTTGAATTGATTGGCTAGAATCACGTGGCTTTCACTATCATGTGACTATGACGTCATATGAATTAACCTCATTGATTGAAAAGGTGTCATTATAGATTTTGCAGTGATCAAAACTCGAAAAAAATCTTTATTGTACAAGTACAATGACAGTGACTGAACAAAGAATAAGGATGTGTAAAAGTAATAGAAATAGTAAAGCGATAAGCGATGATAATTAACAGGTTCATAGCAATTCATACAATAAGGAACATTATTCTATAATTGGAAACGATTTCATAAATTTACTGTACTTACTCACAACAAGGTGGAGGGTCCGTGATGCCGTAAGAAATGAACGAGGGTGTCCAAACCATCTCTTTATCTTTTCCTTATGCTGCCGGTTGCCAGTCCGGGACACACCTGGTTCACTGTGAGTGGATAATCGAAAGCATATCCATTGAGCAAAAACAAAGAAAGGGAAATTCTCTCTCGAACCAAAACTGACAAGGTAAAAACTAAATGCGGGGGCACTCTGAAAATAGTGAAAGGGGGGGGGGGGCGTAACAATTTGAAATGCATAAGGCGCCAGGGAGGTTAAAAACGGCCCTGACTTAAAGGATTAATTTTCTAGAAATATACTAATTTTTCAAAATTCTGATGTAATACCTCGAAGAAGAGGCTTTAAAACATAATAGTACTGCTAACGCGTATATTGCAGGTTCCTTCGTAAAAAAGTGGGTACGCGTTATACGGTGAATATACCTTAAAATTAAAAAATGCAGCACTAAAGTATAGGTGTTTGTCATACGCTTTATTTTACGGTAACTTATATTTATTATTCTTTATAAAGAATGCAATCATTTTTAAACTGTGCACCCCTCCGGCACCCTATGCTCCTACAATATGTTTCGCTTACTAAAACATATTGCCCCCCTCCCTTGTTTAAACAGATAATTAAAGCATTTAGACAATGATTTTCCTTAATTTACAACCAATTAAGCAAATAATTTAAGTATTCAAATAATAAATACATACAAGTTCTTTTCTTCCGCCAATAATGCGCAGTTTATACTGAGTGATAAATATTGTACAAACAATAATAAATATTAAGGCTACACAATTCAATTTACCCAAGTTCAAAAATAGTTTTGGAGGCAATGAGATCCCGATATGTGAAGTGAATGCAACACATTTTCCTTAGTTTTGAATAGAAAACAGTATTATTCTTTGTGACTCATTGGTGCATCTCATTTAGAAAAAAAGTATTTCCGTATTTTAATGCAAAAGTTATCGTTTGAATAAATGTTACTTCAAATATCACAATAATTTACTTATACTTAGAAGGATTCAAAAGTTCCCGGACTGAGTCTATAACATAAAAAATATTACCATTTACAGTAAAATCCGGCGTATAGCGCGCACTTCTAACACAAAAAATAAGATCGAAATTTAAGGATGCGCGTTATACGCTGGATATAAAAACGATGGCTTTAAAAATAACAAAAGAGAAGAACATAAAAAATTAGACTTCTACATGAATCGAAATACTAATTATTTAAAAGAAATAATATGCGTTATGAACTAAAACAGTTACAGTTCTAAAAGTATATTATTTTGTCAAAAGTCTGGGACAATACCTCGAATAAATGATTTCAAAACATAAAAGCATTGTACAGTAGAACCTGTCTTTGTGCGGTCCTTTTTTATGCGATTTTATTTTTGTGCAATTTTTTATGTGCGATCTTTTTTTTATGCGGTATATGAATTTCAATGGCCTTGGCGCTACTGGAATGTTTTCTTTCTATTTACCAGTGGCGTAACGGAGAATGTTAGCCCCCCCGAAAGTCAGGTTTTGCTTTTAATATTTTATAAACTTGTTAAATACGTATTTAGCGTTAGTCAGGCCTTGGGTCCCTAGAGTCCTGCTCCCCCTTCCCCTGTGAGGCAAGGGTGTACGTTACGCCTCGGAAATTTAGACACTTCAAAACGATCTGTTCATTTTGTTATAAACAGTCTCCCGACCAGTGGCGTAACGGAGAATATTAGGGCCTCTCTGCAAACTCAGGATTTGGGCCCCAAGCCCAAATACGTACTTAGTTTCAGTCAAGCTTTGGGCCCCCTGGAGGCCCTACGCCCCCACAATGCGGAGCTTGCGGGGCTGTGCATTACGCCACTGCTCCCGAAAATGCGTGTTCAGTTGTTTTCTCTCAGCGCTCCAGCAGCTCCCACTTAACTGAAGACGAAACTTTCAATGATAGTGACATTATCAATAATTTAATAGATTATGAAGATGGACAAGAAGACCCGGATTCTTTGAGAGTGGATAAAAATATGCAGGGATCCAGCTTTCTATCAAATTGGAAAAGCATTTTCTTAAAATAAATACCAATTAAGAAAGAAGCAAAGCATTCCAAAAAGAGTTTCAATCATATACACCTGGTTATCGTGATATTTACAAGCAACTGACCACCCGATCTTCATCACAAAAAACTTATATCTTACTTTATGTTGTCAAAAAATAAATCAATTAAAATTGTACCTTCAAGTGACGAAAGCGATTTTGAACTTATATTCATTACAGGGCTTTGGATTACAATGTGTAGCAATGAATTATGTATGTGCATTTTGAAAACTTATCCGTGTATACAATGAGAAATTACATGTTTTCAAAACGGTTCCATGTGTAATATTTAAATATTTATTTTGTTATGGAAGTACTCTTACATAAATTTCGTAAATAATTGGCATATTTTATAAATGTGACTTTTTTATGCGGT
>BMAV01021690.1:324499-335384 GCA_019973955.1 Trichonephila inaurata madagascariensis
CACTTTTTAAAGAAAATAATACTGGAACATCTTTAGCCATTAAACATCAAATTTGGAATTTTATCTAAATTTTACAAGGACATCAAGTGCATGAGATATTTTTTTTTTCATTGTTTTTCTCCTCTCTGATCCTTATACCATGAAACATTTATTACACATTGGTAAGTTCCAATAAATAATACGTTCTTTTTTCTCCAGAAAACTGCTATTAACACTAGTGCACAACCTTTATGAAATAAAATGTTTAAGATCCTAACAAATATAAAAGCTCATGGTTTATTCTATTATTTTTGCTGATTTCTTAGTATTGGAACCAATCTTCTGTTTTTCAATTGGAGTAATAAAAATTTTTATACAACTTTTTTTTACAGGCATTTTTTAGGAAATCATCCATCGTGTAAAATAGGAGCAAATAGTAATATTCTTCTAAAACGATGTATTTTGTGACCATTCTAATATTACTTTTTTTTGACGTCTTAAAAAATGTTGCAACGTTCCAATGTTTACTCAGATTTCACTTTTATTGCGCCAATAATTTTTTGTACTGTTGTAATTCGTTTCCTTTTTGTTTTCTTAAGCACAAAAGGGAATATTTACGGGAATGCCTAGTCATCATTAGAATTCACTGACGAAAGAAAAATATTTAGAATTAAAAACTTCGTATTCATGTGTGCAATAAAATAGATATAAAATAATATAATTTTGGGGATTTTAAGGCCAATTTTTAAATTTAAACTAAAAAAAAAAAAGGAGGAAAAGGACTCACTCCATCATACATTCACTCATCTTAAGATCTCCGGAACTATTAGGGACACACACTTCAAATTTTATAACCAAGTTTCTTTTGTTGATTAGAGATCCCGTAAAAAAGGGTTTTATGGAAATCGATTACCAAGGAAAGTTGTAGGGGCATGACAGAAAAAAATTCCCGTTTTTGAACTATAAGATATACAGACAAGAAATTTGGCAAACATGTATTTTGTATAGATTCGCTAATGAATTTTGCGAAAATCCACACCCAAAAAGAATTGCAAGGGGTAAAAGAAGAAAAAAATCCTTTATTTAAAAATTTAATCCTGTATTTTCGAACCAAATCGTACTGTCACTCGTATGGTGTTGAAAGCTGCGGCTAACGTCAGGCTTAAAAACTAGCCCTTAGCCACGATGAATTTCGTGAGCCTTGATCTGACATCACTCGATCAGGTGACATTAGCAACAACAACACAAAAACTAACCTACTCCATGCATTCCATCTAGATTATTTGGGTCCCCTTGCGACCACTTCCAAGAAATATAAAAACATTTTTGCAAAGATGTTTTTCAGTAAATTTACCTGGCTGAGATAAATTTTTTAGTAAATTTACCTGGCTGAAGTACAAGACTTTAGTAAATTTACATGACTAAATCCCACTAAATCTATGAACGCTGCAGAAGCCATCAATTATACTATGCTCAAAGGAAAAAAATAAATCGGAGAAAAAAACTGTGTGTGTCGGTTCCGACGCATGACCTGAGTTTAGTCCTTAAATACCGTTGTCTTTGATTGTATAGTAGGACTGCAAGGTAATAAACACATTTCATATAATACTGAAACCTTGCATGCATTTATTTTTATTCTATTCCCATTTTTCATGTTGATTCGGTAGAAAATTATATATATATATATATATATATGTAAAATAATGGACATCAATAATGTTACATAAATAAATATTACTCATAGTACATGAGTACATTGTTAAGAAGGTTGATTTACTTCACTATTAATATCACTTTGAGTATTAATTACATTAATACTCTCGTCATTACTAATCACTGTGACAAGAGGCTTGTGGCAACTTAAGTATGATATGTGAACGTCGGTAGATAAGTCATTTACGAATCGTGAAAACATCGCATTCATTATTGTACCATACCTAGTCGACCCCACTGCTCTACCAGAAACCAAATCTATATATATATATATATATAAATTAAGCTCTGATTTTAGAAATTGTACTAATCTCAATCCTTTATCTTTATTGAAATCAGTATTGAAATCGCCGCCAAGTATGAGTGGGTGTTAGTGTTTCTTCAGTAGCTTAGAATCACCTTTCGTATATGTGCTGAAGCTCATATTTATTATTATTATATAAATAATCTTTGAATTTAAAATAATAAAATGAATTTCAAATGTTCACATTATGTACAATCACCTTATCAGAAAAACATTTAAAATAACAGAAACGTTTCAACATTTGGCCTTTCAATTGTATCTTTCTGTACCTCATAAATCAAGAGAATGGTTGACAAACGGAAGAAATTTTCATGAGAAGATAGAAACTTATCTTATGTAAAATGCATTATAAAAACAAACATATTCATTATTTTTTAATTATATCCTTCTTGGGATTTGAAATTAGGAAATTGACTATTAATAATCATTTTCCATTTTCTCGTGACAACCGTTTGCTTAAAAAATTACTCTAAAACAAAAAAAAAATTTAGTTTATTGAAATCGGGAAAAGAAAAATAATACCCATTAAAGGTCAATAGTCCTAAAAAGGACAACTATTTAAATCGATCACACTTTTTCTTTAGAAGTTATGCTTACTGAACGGAATATTCATTGAATTCAATTTTGCACATTATATCAGTAACGTCAGTTTTCAAATGTACTTCGAAATATTTTTTAAGTAAACTAAAAGTTTTACAAAGGATAATAAATTTTTCTATTAAAATTTTTAAATGAGTTTCAAAATTCTATTTTATGCTTCTTATATTTTAAGATAACATACAAAAAGGACATTTATATGTATTTTAAATAATTATTCATATTATTATACACTTATTTATAATAATACTAACGGAGAAAAAGTGATTAAGATTTTTACAAATATTATAGAAATTTTTGTTTTATTTACGGATGTAGTAAATGAACTTATAGAAAACTAGTAATATAAACAAAAAAAATTTCAAGTAAATTCCTCTGCTTTGGTCAACAAAGAAAAATTTTATTTTAGTTACTTTTTAATAAATATTTACAATTAATATAATATCTACATACATATGACAGAATCACAATATTATAAGTGGCAGAATAAAAAGCCATTTTCCATTTACCTCTCTATATATGGTGTTGGACTATTATTTTTGTTTGTTACTATTTATTCATTAATTCAATTTAATTAATGGATTAATATTTGAAAAAACTATATTAGCATCAAGTGTCATTCACTACAAGTTCAAAAATATATATTTGAACTTGAGTGGATGAATAAAAAGTATTTTATAAACGAAGGAAAATTGATTGAACAAGATGTATATAGGAAAATAAATATATATAGGGAGAGTGTGAACTATTGGTGAAGGAGTGTCAATATAGGAATTCAAAATAAAAATAAAAATAAATTTTTTACTCTCGTTTTTATTATTATTATTATTATTCGTCAAATTTGGTGATTTTCATTGTGACAGGCAAACTCTTCTTCCAATGTAACCCAGCAGCTGATGTGATTTGGACTGCCATAAGAACGGAAAATAAGTCATTTCATGCGAAAAAGTCGTTTGCTTCGAAAACTGGTTTTCGACGCTAATGACGCCAGTAGGTGAAACGACAAGAAATGTAGTTTGCGAAATTTAATTTTTTTAGGGCTAAATTATATATATAATCCACTTTTCATCCTCAGTTATCATCCGGTGCAAAAAAATTTGATTTTATTGCTTGCAAGCAGAGATGTGTATATGTTGAAACGAACATTCAAATTCATCTCGCTTAACCAACCTCGAATCTTTCCTCCCTAATCATAATATCTGAACAAGGTCCGAAACTTTTTGTTTTAGCTGAATCCAACCTTTCCGCAATCTCCGATGTTGTAAAAAAAGAATGATTTTGCTTTAGAAAAGCTGATTACACTAGGCAAAAAAAAAAAATTGTCTGTTTTAAACAGCTTATTCTTACTATTTTTGGGTTGGAAAAAAATGAATGAAATTTATTTAATAGCTTTTGTTTTTAATGTATACAACAGCTCATCTCTCATTTCATGGGTCAATTTGAAGAACAAAACAGTACTAACTAATAAGTACAATACAATAAGTCATGTTATATATATATATAAAGAAACAACGTTCATATCGGAAATCAGCAGTACTTTTTAGTTTATTTTCTGTGAACATTTCCTTTCGGATTGTCTCTAGTACGTTGAAGTCCGAGTATCTCTTATAACTGTCCAGTATTAGTCTGCGAGTATTGACTCATTCCAACGACCCTGATATCTAACTACGTTCTATTGCTACGATATCTTGTTGAAACCTTTCCCCGTGTTCATCACTTACAGCTCCACAGTTGCTAGGGGGAAAATCAAGGTAGGAATGTAAAAAATGAATCTTAAGACACATATTGCATCCTAGATCATGAAACTTTTGTAGTTCTTTCACCAACTGTTAAAAGTTTTCATTTTTTTTTTTTTTTTTTTTTTTTTGCTGCTGAGGAATCTTTGTAATACACTTTTAAAGGTTTAATAGGCTAATATCTCTTTCCCTTCTAGAATTTGACCTTCATGATTGTGCATATTTGAGGCCCACGAAAATTCCCTCCTTAATCTTTGCATCACTCAATCTTGGGAATTTCGATCTAAGGCGGAGGTTCCCAAACTTTTTTGCTTCATAGACCCCTTGACAAGTTTTTCGGTTTGGGGTAGACCCCTACTTTCCTAACTTTAAATATTTCCGAATTCATTAACTTAAATGTGTTTTTGACAGCAGGTACAGAGCTACTTACTTTAAAAGATCTAAATTTTTTACTGTAGTGAAGTATAGTGTTTTAAACTTAAGAAAACATTTGTTAATTAATTTAATTAAAATATAATTAATGCATAAAAATAACTGCTACATAAAATAACTGAGCAACAAACAAATGCTTTTAGTGGGAGGGAGGAATTTAGAGATGCAATAACAAAATTTCAACATTTAGCATCAATCTTGTTAGGTTTAACCCTAAATATCTCCTCAGTTAATAGTGTCCAGTCTTTTCTACTTTTTTTTTTTTTTAGTTTGTTTTGGAGATTGGCAAGCGCATTGAAAAACTCCTTCTCAAACGAAAAAATCAATTAAAAACTTTCTCAAGATATTCCGTAATATAGAATAAATAACAGGTATATCTTTTTAAAGCCAAGTTTGTGTTGACATCCATTTCTAAACTTTACTTTAAGATCTTTGTTAGTGTCTATTCCTAGTGCCTAACTCTTATAATCTGAATGTTTTTTTTTTCAAAGTGACCATATGAATTCATTGTCCACTATGGTATTACGATAGTAAAAATATTCTTTAATTAAAACGTCTTTTTCCTGGCAGATTATCTGTAATGATTGAGAAACTGGGAAAATTTGCGTCGACCAAAATTATACTCCTTTAGTTTAATTCAGGCAAGAAAGGCTGAAATGTGGTCCTTGCTTAAACAAAATTTATGCTGTCAACTTGTTACTGCAAATTAACCTCATTAAATTTAGTAAATAAATCTGTAAAATAGGTAAGTCTGGTTTCGACTTAATTAAATTTCCTTTTAAAGTTGAAGTCACGATCTGATTTAATGAGAGTCACTATCGTAGACCCCCATTAACAATTAATGGACCCCCAAACTATTTTTTAGCTAACATGGACCCCTTGCAGGTCGTCATAGACCCCTGGGGGTCTATGCAGACCACTTTGGGAATCACCGATCTAAGGTATTGGAAAGCCTATTCATCCTTGGTCATGGATTTACAAAAAATTCTTCATTAATATCACCTTAATGTGAAGACATGGAAGCAGAATATCATTCGGGTTTACTAGAGGATCATTTGGGGAACATTTCTGATAATTACCGGAAAGGTCGAATTCACTTGAAATTGTTCGAAGTATCCTCTGCGTGTTCTATAAGAAACTATTCCTTTCTTCACCAAACACTTTCAATAAATTTCTACACACTTCTGTATCATTTCTTCTTTGTTAGAATTCGAACAAAATACAGTGGCGTAAAGCAGTGTTTCTCAAAGTGTGGGGCGTGCCCCCCCCTAGGGGGCGTGATAATTCTACAAGGGAGGCGCGAGCTTATGAAAAAGTCTAAAATAAAAGATTATTGTTTTAAAAAAAATATATTAATTTACTGAAAGGAAAAAAAAAATGGAAAGAAATACATTTTGACGTAATAAAAAATAAAATACACATTTATATTGATATAGTACACTTATACATGTATCAGAGTACTTCACAATGTGTTTCATAATTAAATTAACAGTACTAAGTTAAGAACAAGTTTAATAATTAGCAGTGATTTCTATGGGCATGTCATAAAATTATATACAAAATTTAGCATTTATCTTGATAATTTGTATGGTTTATAATTAGAGTAGCCTAGTACATTTACGTCAAAGTATATTAATTTTGAATTCAATGCATTGATATTATATGGAGAGGGGCGCGAGGAAAATTATGATTGAAAATTGGGTCGCAAGTATAGAAAGTTTGAGAAGCACTGGCGTAAAGGAACTTTATCGGTAGCCGTGGTCACGTGATCGTGTCTCCCATGATACTAACATGAATCCTCTTAGTTTTAGTTCATGTGCTAGGGCAATATGTGTAGATTCAATGATAAAATGAAAGAGCTAAATATGCATCACTCTTGAATATGAAACTTGTTGTAACCGAAAAAGAGAGAGAACTTTCGGGTACACCTAATATTTTATTCACTTAAACTGAATTTTATAACAATCATCTATAGATCAGTCGCCCCAAATCCCGGGCTGCGAATCAAATGGTACCGGATCGCCGAAGGAAAATTAAATCATTCCTATTTTATTTACTGTAGTGTATTTCTCTCGAGTTTGGGCGATTTTCCATGGAAATCACTTAATACTCTTTACATTTTCATTTTTGAGGCAACTGTATTTTATTCTGAAGGCATATTGGAATACGATTAAATTAAACTTATGGAATCAGAACAATCTAAAATATAAACAATCAACGCGCCGCCCGCCGGGGGGGGGGGGGAGGGAAAATTATCAAAGTAATACTTTTAAAACCTTAAATAGTAATTCCACTTAATTTACATTTTAACGATGTTTCTTTAATTTTTGGCACATAAAATTTTTCTACGCTTAAGCGAAATAAAATTACCATACCTATTACTGTTCTGTGTTCTAATCAACATTAAACTGAAAATCAATAAATACTTATATTTTATGATATAATAAATACCAAGAAAAAAAGACAAATGAATAAAAAATTAATGAATTGACAACACAATTTAGATTTTAGTACATTAATGTATTTTATGATATTTACTTGAGAAATGATATATTAGTTTATATGTGATATTTACTTAGGGAAAACCATTATAAGATAAATTAAATCTCCTAATGGAATTTCTTGTTGACTTAAGGGTGTTCTAAATAGATTTTACCTCTTTAATGAAAAGCTGTTCATAGTATAAAAGGGAATGTCTGCCTTGCTTCCATACCCTGCACCAAAAACAGTTCTTTTGTTCCGAAAACAGTTCCAGCGTTGAGCGAAAACTACGAAGATGTCTTCCCTTTTGCAACTCATTTTCCTGATCCTCAACCTTATGGTCATCATGAGTAAGTATGCTTCTCATATTTTACAAGCCCACTCGCTTCGTTGGTTTTTCATGATGTTGTATGAATATATTTTCTCAGTCATTAATATCTAATCCTGGCATTAAGCTTTCGATTGTGCAAAAAACATCCTTACAAACCTCGTCTCTTGATGAAAAAAGGAGAGAACTTGTTAAAAAAGCGAATCTTGTTTCCAAATATCCCCCCCCTCACCACCACACCTCGAAGATTTTCGCAAAAACCATTTTTAGAGGATCTCTACTCAACAAAAGTAGCTTGTCCGCCTAATTTCTAGAGTGTTGGTCTATTAGTTAAAAAAAGGAAAAATTTATATCTTACACAACTGTGTCATCGCCCTCCTCCTTTGATCCCAAAATGAATTTACTTATGCATGCCCTCCCCTTGTAAAATATCTAATTTTCTATATTAAATTATACAATACACATTTTCTATAGTAGATTATAATAGGAACATTCACAATAGAGTATAATATTTGAAAAATATGTAACAAAAATCTCAAACTAATTGTACAAACATATTTTGAAATATTTTGAAACATTAATAAGCATAAGATATACTATTCAAAGAAACATAGGTTTTGTAGGGCATGTGTGTATAGTATAAAATTCTGTTTTTCATGATGAGATATGTATTTCCAAAGAATACGCATAAAAAAAATTCATGTAAAAAGTACATTGCACGTATGAAAAAAATAGAAGATTGGATTCAGTCTCAAAAAATCTGCAAAAATAATGCAATAAACTAAGAGATTTTTATTAGGATCTTAAACGTTTTATTTCATAAAAACTGTACTTGTATCCTACGAAGTATATATATCTTAGTCCAAGCAAAGTAGTCGAAATTCTATGTTGAGTTTATAAAGTTCTGGGAATTATATCACAAATAGAAATCACTTTACATTCCTCGTCTAGAATGCAGCAGTCATAAAATTAAAAGGAAAGTAAAATAATTTTGTCAGAGTTTGGGTTGAACAAGTTAAATCAAAATAAGTCATAAAAAAATTTTTTTTTTCTGATTCGTGTTAAATCCAAATCTTGAAAGAAATTTGTGTAAAAACAGAATTGGGTTTATTCAGTTTCGATTATACAATGATGCTGTAGATTCATCTTACGAAATCGAATAACTTTTGAAAAAATATTTCTAAAGTACAAACAATAAATAATTCATGTTTAGAATTTGGGTTATTCTTTTTTCACGACAAATAAGCGTTTCTGAGAGAGAAAATAAAAATGAGATAATAGGATTTCGAGTTTTTTTTGGTACCTTAAAAAAACATAACATTTTGGAAGCATTAATTTTTTTTCTCTCTAAAACTCGTCTTCACACAACGTAAAATAAAAATTCTAAAATAATCAAAATGCTTATTTGTTTCTGTAAAAATATGTATAAATGCAATTTTATCTAATTTTTGTTTGTTTGTTCTTTCAGGTGTTGTCTACGGTAAGTAAAATTTTGAAAAAGTAATACTAATATATATAAAAGTATCTATCTTCGTAGCATACATTCAGAAGGATTCGTGAATAAAATCCATTTTTTCTGCGAAAAAGCTTAAAATTGAAGCCATTTTGTACCGAAATTTGATTTTATTTTTGAATGGAACGAATTATACTGGGCGAATGATTTTAATGAAGCATTAAACTTTCTAGAATGTAACAACGAAATTTAGTACAATCAATTAGGAACATAACTGACATTAAAAAAATGTATATGCTAAATTCAGACAAACAAAATCAAGTTCTAAATTTTAAATATTTTACTTAAATTTAAATGAAATTATAAATAATTGTGCTTCTCTCCGACAGCGAACTATTTTAATATTACAAACGTGAATTCAAGTAAATATTTAGATATTACAAAAGGTTTTCCTCCTATGTAATAAACTCTTGTAAAAGTTTAAAAAAAACAGGTTTTGTTTAATTTTTATATTAATTTTTTAATAATAATTTAATCCCCCTTTGAGGTGGATTTTTTTTTTACTGATAACTAAGTAAAAAAAAATATAGCTTCCTTAAATCTAATCATTAAATCTTATGTAAATCTCGCTTTGTGAATTACCTACCTGATAGTATGGAATATGAAATGGTAATACAAAAAATTTTAGTGGAAGAATAATAGAAGAAGTAAAAGAAATCTCTGAGATTCTCAAAATAAAATTTAATGTTTAAAATCTTTTTTCCGTTAAGCTTCCATTATATTATATAGATATGTTACTACACAGAATAGGATTACTCATAGTATTCATTGCTGCAAATTTGACTCCAATTATTTGAATGATAAAAATTTATTAATGAAAGAAGACGAACAAATAACAACACGAAGACAACAATCGATGCAATCTAATAAAAAATAATTAATAAGTAATAATTTATTACTTACAGTTGCAGAAAAACACACTTTATAAATAAACTTCACAGTGCTCCACAAATGTCTGTCTAGAAGAGTTCCACGAGCAGGAACTCAGATAGATTACAGACAACCCCCAAGCAAATTCTGATCACGACTGATTTACAGGCTGAACCTGTCTCAACGGTCTCCTTTTTACCCTCACTGAAGTTTTCAGAAGGATTGAATTCTGAGACTTCTCGAGGGTTCCTTGGTGCTATAATTTTTCTCTAAATCTCTCACAAAGGGCGATAAAGTCAGCAATCTGATAATCCTTCTCAAGTCTTCTCAATTTGCCAAAATCAAACTTTTTAAAATGCTGAGAAGCAAACTTTCTTGAAAAACTCAATTTACCCCCAAAGAGAGTGTTGTTAAACGCAAAACAACATACATGGCGTGTTTCGAGTTTGCAAATAAACAAACAAATTAACACATTCTTTTTTCTTTTTTTTGTGATGTAAATATGAGAGTGCACGTTTCTTATAAATGAAATAAATATTTTTCAAATATTTTAATCTAAAATGTTCTTAATTACATTCAGTTTTGCTATACGGCTAGATGTCCGGGATCTGGCATTTATTGTATAATCATGTACTTAAGAAAAAGAATATGAGATTATAATATAAACAGGAAGATAAAGAAATGAAATATATATTTTTATCTTATTTTATATTTATGACACCTTTTATTTTTTTCGATTATTATTTCTATATTGTATCTCCTTTTTCAGCACATCATCATCATCATGATAATGATAACCCATTTGGAGGTAAGTACTTCATTTCTTCAAAGTAAAAAAACAATTATCTATAAAATGAATTTACAGTTTTTTTACATAGTTAAAATAAGTTTTTTATATATGTAATTGAAACTTAACTCTGTGTAGCTTAAAA
>BMAV01021691.1:12832-23558 GCA_019973955.1 Trichonephila inaurata madagascariensis
CCCGAAGGTTTAAATGTATAATAAATAGTGTTGCTTTTGCTCAAAGCGTCGCATAAAATAAACATTGCGTGCCTTTCCAAGTATCTTTTTACATTAAAACATGGCTTCTGTGAAGGGAATAAATATTTGAATAAAGTCATTTAAATGTTTTGTTTATTTTCACTCGAAATAGGAAAATGAAGAAATGTCTTTTTTTTTCTTTTTATTTGTGTAGCAATTTTCCTCGCTTTTCTTCCCTTTTTAAATGAGCATTAGTATAAATGAGCACTCTTAGGAATCTTTTACAGTCTTTCCAGGCTACTCGATTTAGTTAATCACGAAAATTTGCAGAAATGTCTCATTTATTATGATCGTAGGATCATTTGTTTAATTAGAACATTTTATGTAGAATCGCATGAATAATAAATAGATGTCAGACATTTAATTTATTAAAACTGGTGAGATTTGAATCTTAGAATATTTTATATGAATTGTTAAATATATTTCATTCATTTAATGCATGTTGGCAATATTCGAAAAAATGCATAAATGCAATCATTTAAAGTAATCTTTTCACAAAACCATGTGCATTTTTTTCATTGCATTTTAAATTTTTATTCTAGTTTAAATTTCAATGTACATTTTAATACATTAGTTTTCATTAAATTAGAATGGAATTCCTTTCATTCTTAGAATTTATGTCATTAAACTTTTACATTTAATATTTTGTTAAAAATTACGATGATCCATTTGGTTTTATTCATGTGAAATAATATATGAAAATTAATTACCAACGTACAATCATTTGAGTTAATGTTTTAATAAATAATTGCATCTGAACGCTATCTCTCTTCGTTAATATTTTAATTATTGATATGCGATATATAAAATGAATAATAATATGTTTTCTGTCTTTCATTAAGTGATCAGGTTTGGCGTATTGCCAAAAAAATAAAATTAACCTAAGTTAATATATATATATATATTAAATCTTTAGACTTATTATCCCCAAGGGAGCATAAATTATTTGATTGGGATATGCTGAGAGTAAAATAAAAATAAGATTTCTTACAAAAATACAAACAGTTTTACTGCATAAAATTGTTTAACTCTTTTAATAAAAGAGATAATTATATAAAATAAGAATTTAATGAAATTAATTATTGAAGTGTAATCGCGAGCTTAATGATCTAAAATCATTTATTTATTCATTAGAAGAGGAACTCTTTTATATTACATTCTTCCTGCTAAGCTAATTTTTATCGTCGATTGCCCTCATTTTTTTTCTCGCAAGATTTTTGTAAAACATATGACCTGTTTAAAAATTATAAAAGTATATCTACAAATATTTCAAGATGTAATAAAATATTGTTACGATTTAGGGTAAAAAAAATGCTTAAAATAGTGTAAATAATTTATATCTTAATGTGTAATACGTTAATATTACTCTATGTTGCATTTATTTTAAGTTAAAAATTGTAGTATTCGCAAGCAACGCTGTCACTTACATCATAATGGCGATTCAATGGAAACTTGGCAAAGTTTTAGCGATAGTTGGCATCGTTTTTGGCGACCATGCTCCCGACCATATTTAGTGAGTTCGTGACACTTTGAATTCTTCTGAAAAATTAGTGGAGAAATTTACTAATATCACGATCTATACCGCAAGCGGATTTTTGGAGAAAAAACCGTGAGGCCTATAAATAGGGAGCAACTCGCCAAAACTAAGTTAGTATTGTTTTGATTAGCGATTAATAGTCTAGCCTTGACTGGTGAACTGTCAACCAGCGATTAGAGATTACTTCGGCTGTTGAGTAGATTAAACAAGTGCTTGTGGATAATCTTTTACTTCTATTTTAGACACTGATAGTTATGTCTGAGTGCTGTCGAAGGTGTGAAGAACTTCTGTGATTTATTCTGAGAATCTCGTTGTGTATTCTGTATTTCAAGGATTGTTTTTCGACAATATTATTTCCATAGCTTCTGAAGAAAAAAAAACTATCTTGCTCTTCGCGACTGATTTGCATAAAATCCTCGAACCCTGATCAATGTTACAATATCTTAAATTAAAAGCTGAAGAAAGGCAAAACTCGTAAAATAACGTTGTAAATATAACCATATATCAGTATTACTAATATATATGTGAACTTCATATGCATATTTATAAATATGTATGCATGTGTGTGCAAATAGTTTTTGTTAACTTTTAGCCTTCATTTGTCATTAAATAGCTTTTGGAATTAAACATTTAAGGATATATCATCAATTGATTTCAAAAACACAATCCATTTTATTGCCTATAGTTTAACCCGGCACAAGCACGATCATTCTCTGATGTGATATCACTGAATAACTTTCAACCAATAAACTAGCATGTAAGGTTTGCAGAATATTCTCTTTCTCCTTAGATCCCACCATTCTGAAAAAAGGGTTTAGTTGCTCCATCCACAATACCTTGACATGGTACCTTTTTCATATGTTTATGTCTGTGCCACTATGTTTTCTATGTCCAATCTTTGGAATGTTTCCTCATCAATAACAACCATGTAACGTAAAAAGGCGTTTTTACCATTTGATTATGAACGTAGCAAGACTAATATTTGATCAACCTCCTCCCCCCAACGAAAAAAAAAATAATCTTTAAAAATTAAATCCTTACACAGTAACACCGCGTTTGTGTGTGTGTTAGAAAAACATTCAGGCATCATAACTTTAGCTCAGTTGTTAAATTTTTTGCATTGTAGAAGTTGGAATAAGTTGTTTTGAAAATGAAAAAAAAGTAATGTTTATGCTTATCATTGAAAGCACATCCCCAAAAGAAGAAAATTTGAGCACTTTATAGCTAGAAATAAATTTTAAGTGCTACATTTGCATTCTAACAAGTATTTTAGGGCATTGTGTTGATTTAATGCAGTTTGCCAAAACAAAACAAAAAAGTTAGTCTGTAACTTTAAGTGATTGCATCTTCTGTATTTTTCATATGAAAATCAGGGCACGTATTCTGTATTCAGAAGTACTAGTGCAAATAATGCTTCCAGAAAACCATGCAGGGAATTAAAATTGTGGTCATTTAGATGTCTCTATCATACTTAGAAACAGTTTTTTTGAAAATATTTCCTTTTGCTTTAAATTTTCCTTTTTTCTTTCTTTTATTTATTTATTTATTTATTTCAAAATTAGTATTGTGATTTTGCAATAAATTAAACGTAGAATTGGTGATATAAAGTAGAAATATTCTGCTTTGAATAAATCGAATAATTTGGATTTTCATTCAAAGTATTTTTTTTTATTCCATACATGATTGTTTTAATCGTTTTAAAACTTTATTTTGTATCCTAGTACAATACACTATAATTTTGCACAATTTAAATAAATTCATTTTCTAAGTTTTAAATTAAAAATATGAAATTTTAATTGACAAGTTGAATTTTTATATACTTTCCCTATCTTGCCGTCAATGAATTTTAACCCTTTGCCGAAAAAGCCTGAACTCAGTTCGGGCAACGCAAATGCGCCAATTTTTGGTATGGCCGATTTAAGTTCAGGCAAGAGAAAAATCGACTTTTCAATTCCGTAAACCCCGAACTCTGTTTATCAAAAACACATAGCATGTATTTTATCCTTCTCCTAATAGTTAGAGATACTTTCCCGTGAAAAGTTTGGTAATTTAGCGCCCTTTATCAGATTTTGTAATTTTGCAGTTCGTATGTACCGTACCGTATTGGATTGAGGAAATTCAAAGAATTCTAAGAGACATGGTATTCATGAAATTTCATATAAATAATAGTATTGTTGTGCATTGGTTTGTTACATTTATCTTGAAAATTATGTTTTTTTTTATCCATTTTACTATAATTTAAAAAAATGATACTGTAATTCTTCAACATGCCACATGCAGTGGAAAGTATTG
This sequence comes from Trichonephila inaurata madagascariensis, assembly GCA_019973955.1. Lineage (NCBI taxonomy): Eukaryota > Metazoa > Arthropoda > Arachnida > Araneae > Nephilidae > Trichonephila > Trichonephila inaurata. The sequence continues at coordinate 16,722 of BMAV01021691.1, forward strand.
GATATAGTAGTTATTTCTTTAAAATATTTTTATTTTATAAAATATTCTATTTCTAACATTTTGAGGATATAACAAAAAGAAATTAAAGGGTTTTTTTTTTTTTAGTTTTGTGGTATTTTTTTTCTTGAATTTGATCCACAGGCAAGAGGTTAAACACAAAACAGATATGAAATGAATAGGAGATAGGTTTCAATACAGTATTTTTAATGCAAAGAAATGAATCCTTCTTTCTTTTTATAAATAATATAAAAACTTGCAGATGGTTTCGAAACCCAATTCTGTTAATTAATCTCTAGTTCTATTGGTTAATATATTTGATAACATAATGTATTGTAATGTACGCAAAAGAACATTACTAATTAAATGGAATTGTAGTGAATGTAAGAAAAAAACAGATAAAAGAGATGAGAGGAGGAAAAGATGATACCTCAAAGAAGAAGTATGAATTTTTGTGTTTTTACTCTAGTTTTAGCTATCACACGAGAAGGAATTCAGGTCTCTCAATAAAACCCCACATTTAAAATTAAAGGGTACTTATCTCTCTTCCGTCAGCACAAATATCGTTTAGTTGACGGTATTGGCGAAAACACACAATAAACCTATAAAAACTAGTTCTCATTGGTTTTTTATGCATTTTTTTATGTATTACAAAAAAAAAGACGTTACTGAGAAGAAAAGACTACGACTTGTTTTGAAAATGTGGCGGTAAAAGGAATAATCTGTATGGTGACTCATCATTCCGTATCACTTTTTGGTGACTTTATCACCTGTAAAATGTAAAAGTACCAGTTAAAGATCTCTTTTAGACTGTTTAAAAATGGTAAGATAATCAAATATCAATCAAATATTTAAATGATACAGTAAATTTAAGATAAGCAAACATACATATAAAATTTAAATTGATTCAGATAATTCAAAGATTGAATAAACTAATTAAGACAAAAAATCTGAATAAAATTTCTTACTAATAACGAAGCAAGTCTATGAAGAATTAATCCATAACTATTGTGTGTTCATGCATTCAACTGTTTGTTTCGTATACATTTGAGCTATAATCTTTGTTATAAAATCATCATTTCATAAGAAATTTTAAAAAATATCATGTTTAATAACAGTAAACAAATATCGACATTTGATAGGCTAAATGTATCCTGAAAATATATCAAGTTCCATAATTCATATCATTGATCTATTTCATTTGAGCGTAGCAAATTTACCTGAAAAGATACAAATTGAAACAATTTTAGAGATTTTAATTCTTAAATTTGTCAATAATTCACTGTGCTTGCATAAGTATCTTTAGAAAAATAAACATACGTAAAATAATGTTAAAATAATTGTAAAACAAAAAATGCATAGTTTAAGGTATGCAACTACGTTCGGAACCTTGATTTTAAAATGGCGCATAAATAGATTATTTTCATGGTACTTAGTATAACTTAAATTAGAACACATGTATAAAATTGATTTTAGGACATGTTGACAAAAAAAATTATTTAAATACAATATTTCGGCAAAAAATTAACTTAGAATAACCTTTTTTTCAAAATGTTCTCCTTTTGTGAAAAATACTTCTTTTATAATAATATTTTGCCTGTATATAGCTTAGACCTCTATATAGAGGCTCAACTATGACTCTTGAAAAATTCACATTATTTTCAGACTTACAACCATTTGAAAAAATTATCGGCGTTTTTTTTCTTAAAATTCATCCCCTCTGTTGTCGTAAAACATAGATAAACCCCCTTCTAAGTTATATATTTCAAAAATTCTAGTTGAGCCTCTGTACAGATGTCAGCGCTATATACAGGTAAAATATTATTATAATAGAAGCCTTTTTCACAAAAGGAGAATATTTTGAAAATGGGTCATTCTATGTTCATTTTTTGTTAAATTATTGAACTTAAATAATTTTTTATTATAATACTATTCTTAAAACAATTTTATATACATTTTCTAACCGAAAAGACACTAAATATCATAAATATTATCCATTTATATGATTTTGCAGAATCACTGTTCCGAATGTAGTCGGATACCTTATATAAATGTACAATTAAAAGTACTATTGATGACATAAATTATTTACACTTCACTTAATAATGCATCGCAATTTAACTTCTTAAAATTATATGTAAGCATAAAATTACCTTTTCAAAGATAACGAATGTCAAAGTATTATTTCAAATTTTTATCTGTCACAATTTTTTTTTTCTTCTGAAAAATACAATTCAAATTTTATGCTTAAAGATAATACATCCCCTTTTATGATTTCCCAACAAGATAAAAAGAAAATTAAAGAAAGAAAATGATTTTTAAACTTTTTGTAACGCATCTCCTTTAACAAACCTATGAAGGGAGACAAAGAAATAAGAAACTCAAACAATTCTATTCAAAAACACCAAAATCTACAACCAATCTCAAATTTTACCTCCCGCGCTCCACGGGAAATTTTAATCACTACCAGACAAGAAGATCTGAGCCCCCCCCCAAACCCTCCCATATGTCAAACAAAATAAAACTTGTCATTTAAAAGCCCAACCACGTTATTCAAGACCTTTCCAGAGTACAGAGATTTATTAATTTGCCCATGTAAAGCTGATTTAAATGAACCACAACGTGGAAAGAACCATTCGTCTTCTAGAATCTCTCAAGAGGAAAGGGATATTTGTAAAGGAAGAGTAAAATAATGAAGAAAAAAAATATAAGTGACACAGGAGGAAAAAAAAAAGGAGAAACTTTCTTTCACTTTGTTTGAAATTCTTCCCTGCATCTAGGTTTAAATAATTGCTCTTCGTTAAGCTCTGTGTTTCTTGTGAAACACACATAATACGATATCTGAATATAAATATCTTTCTGAGTTCTTTTGTAGTTGAGTATAATGAGTTCCTATGTGGATTGGAGAGTTAAAATTTTCTTAAGTTGGTTACTGAAATTCTTTTAATGGATACATTTGATTGAGAAAATGTACATTTTTTTTTCATACCTATGTTGAGGTGAAATGCAGATCGAAAGTTTTGAAATTACGTCTTTGTTTCAATTTCAACAATTTGCTAGTCTGGAAATTTAATTCACAATTTAAATAATTATTTTAAGTTGAAGAGAGAGTATTCAGTTTTCGATTTATAAAAATTACATAATAGTTTACTTTTCCACTTTGAATCTAAATAATAAATCATTTTTTCAATGAAAGTCTATTAACTTTACGGTATTTTATTCAAATTATTCATGGGTTTGAGATAGACGAAATAATACCAGTTTCTTTTTCCTACTGTTGTAGAACATGGGGCATGAAAGATTAACCTAAAAGTCGTGAATTCGGGGTTGGGTTAGTTGAAGTCTTTTTAGTGTAATAATTATATTTATTAATTTAAGTTATGCTACACAGAGTCAGCAATATTGTTAATAAGAAATAATAGACAAAGAATATGGATGGCTTTTAAAAACGAACACATCCTTTCCTCACTCAGCCTTCACTGAAGATAGTTGGTCGCTAGAAGGCGCTTCTGCTGCTCTAGACAGTCAGTTACAGTTATTAACGACAGTAGTAGTTAAACTGCAAAATATTAGAATGTATTTCTTACTTGTAGTATTTTAAAGATTAGGAACTAAAGTTTGAATAATTAAATGGATTAATTAATAATCAAAAATGGATGTATTTAACTATTTGATACACATTAAACGTATTTTTCTATATTTTTAATTATTTGTCTCAATGAAACGTAGAATTTTCGCTGTATTTCATGAAATGAAATTTTAAGGAAATATAATTTTAATGCCTTCACCTTGTGCAGGCACAATTTTTTTTTCTGTGGATAGATAGGTATTTCATTAACTCATAATTGAGAGTAAAATAATGTTAACTCTGTAATTATTTTCTGCTTGCAGCTACTTTCTAATTTGTTTCAATGTTAAGCCAATAAATATCTACAAATCGATTAAAGGGCTTATTTAATGTGCATAACTCCATTCAATAGTACTATAAAGAATAAGGTGCAGATATAATCTGATCTGATTAAAAGAGAACTACTATATGAAGCAGGGCTTCTCAAACTTTCAATATATGCGACCCAATATTCGATCATAATTTTCATCGCACCCCCCCCTTCCATTTAATAACAATGTATTTAATTCAATAATAATACACTTTGACTCTAAACCTATATTACGACTTAAACCTCTTAAGTGCCGCCGGCGTATATAAGGGCTCAACCACTGCGTTCATTGCCCAGGACGTATATATACGCGCGTTTTCCAATCTTCTCTGTGCACTGATATCCATAAAACTATTCCGAAGGTTTTGGAATGCAATAAAGTGAACTTGACAATGTTTGCGAAGGATTTACTTATTTCAGAGGATTTACTTATTTATTAATTTTCTACCTCCCCCCCCCCCTAATAAACCCTACAGGCTCACCTACGTGTTAAAAAATGGCATTGGGGAACGAATCCTGGAATTTTTAATCCGTATTTAAGGGATTAAGATAAGTGTTAATTTTTGCCTATAATTTTATACATGAAAAGTCCATGGGGTCTCTGGTAATTTATAAACTTGTTTTTAACTTAGTGTTATTAAATTAATTATAAAATACATTGCGCAGTAATGATATATTTACAAGTTTGTTATATCAGTGTAAATGTGTATTTCACTTTTTTATTATGTCAGAATATAGTTTGTTTACTTTCAGTAAATTTATAATTTTTTAAAATAATCTTTTGTTTTCGAATTTTCAATATGTTCGCACTGACCTCGTAGGATTATCACGCCCCCTAGAGGGGCGCGCCCCACAGTTTGAGAAACACTGGTATGAAGGATCTGCATTTTGTTTTTAGTGGTAAAGCGATGGAATGTGAGAAATGGAGGTATTGGGTTGAAATTAGATGTATGAGGAAAGATCCACAAGACTCTATGTCGTGTGTATTTATAAATAGTATCGTGTGTTAACAAAAAATTATAAATAATTATTCCAGTTCAGGAGGTATATTTTCAAGTAGAACGACATAGGATTATAACAGTACTAATTTCAAACAATTATAGACAGAAAAATTATCTTATGAAAATAAATTTTGTTGAAATTATTAAAAATCAATTTTTTTTCTGCAATTATTACTATAAGTATTGATAAAAATTTCCTTTCCAACCAAATATTTTTTAAAAGAAGAATAGTTGCAAATTTTGTAAAATGAGAGATATTTGCTTTTGTGAACAAAGAAATAATTTTCTTTATCTACTCGTATATTCACATAATATTCAGCATATATCTAAAATAATTTTCAGCGTGTAATATTTAATTTATTTACGAGATAATAAATAACCAAATCAGTACATGAAATCTAGAAACACTGAACGCGATTAATCCAAACCTATCAAGATTTATTCTGATCACACTCAATCACAATTGATTAACTTATTACCTTACCCTAATACAGATATCAACAACTTATTTAATCTCAATATGCGTCACACCAAGGTATTTAATATCGACTTCATGACTAACTACACGTTAGCACCAATCGAACTCAAACATTAATCACTCGTCAGAAATCCAGATGCTATCACACTTCACTACTTCCCTTAAGTGACTTAACGCATTACTAGGCTTCTATATCTGGTTAAGTTATGACTCAAACCACCCACCCATCAAGATGCACCAGAAATAACTGCATCTGATCAGAGCTCCTCAATAACACCCGATGCTGAAGGCACGGTCCAATGAACACACTGAATTGCCTTACCATCGATACTGACAACGCGATTATCCGTGATGAATTGCGTCTCACGCTGGGATATTGACAGATCTTATACTAGCTGGACGATGTGTCCCTGAGGTATCGTTCTCTACCTTAGGGCTCAGCTTCATTGATTTATTATACTGTGCGATTTCCTGGAATTTTTGTATTGTTTGGTTAGGGTCGTTCGATGCCTTGGGATAGTGGGGCGTTCCTTTCTAGAACAAGTTTTTGGGTTATTTTCGCTGAGGAGGTTATTTTTAGGAGTTTGGGGATATCTTGTCTTCTTTGGTGGAAAATAATGATGGGGGTAATGGATTGTTTGGCTTTGTGAAATAGTAGAATGTGTAATAAAGTTATGAGAAAATCTTGGTATTTTTCGGAATATGAAGTTTTATCTAGATTACCTCTTTGTGTAAGAATTGGTATATAATACTTGAAGTCTTTATTTAACACTACAGAGTTCTAGATTTATTATAAACCTCAACATTATGAGTTATGTGTGAAATTTTTATGGAATAGCATTGATCCTTATGTTATTAAATTTAGTTAAGGCTGTTTTCGGTAAAAGTAAGAGAGCTTGATCTAAACGGGAAGCGCATTTTTAGACAGAAAAAATGCCTCAATTTCTATGGAAATTTGCAATATTATAACTTATACCTTTATTAACAGTATAGAGTTTTTAAAAATGCCAAATATTTCATGAGTACTTTCTTTTTTGTTTTAATACATGAAGACATAGCCCATTTAACATTACGGTATAGGAGAAAAAACGCGAAACACATTTTATACCAGAAAAAATGAATAAACTTGGGTTAAAAACGGGAGGTATGATAAAAAATTCTGCATTCTAAAGCAGTGATCCGCAACCCTCGGTCCGTGGATCAAATGTGGTGCCGGGCCACCTACATAATATTAAACTATTGCCATTTTTATTTTAAGTGGTGCATTTCTCTCGGATTTGCGCAACTTTCCACAGAAATCACTTTATATTCCACATTAAATCACTTGTATTCATTTTTGGTGTAACTATATTTTATTCTGAAGGCATATTTATATTTAAATGTAACTAAATTAAAATTGTTAAACCAAAACAATCTAAAATAT
>BMAV01021691.1:23658-42041 GCA_019973955.1 Trichonephila inaurata madagascariensis
TCCCACCCTCAGAGAGCAGCGATAAAAAGGTTGCGGAGTACTGCTCTAAAGGATAGTGAGAAGCCAGAGTATCATATCAATATTTTATTTCTTTTACATCTGAAAAAATGTTCCAAATTCTGGTCATATTCTTTAACATTAACCGAAAAGAGCCTTAATGCTTGAGACCTATACCGAATTCGATCATTATAGAAAAACTAATTCATTATAATTCATTTTTTATTGTAATGATTTATCAGAGTGATGTAGTCAAAATATTAACTATATTTAAATTGAACTACCGTTATGAATTGAGTTTTTGTGATTCCGAAATAATGTGTTGTCACATTAACACTAATACAGGATTTCAACTTGTTTGTCCCTAGCTATGCAGAGTCTTCGACTCTACGAAATCTAGATAATTTGTGATATCATTACTGTAATATTTTTTTCAGTAAAATGGAATGTGTAATTATATCAGTATTAATCTTATTTATAACTGGATTTAGACTGGAAGAAACAAATAACAAATATTTTATCCATAACCTAAAATGACTGATGAAAAATAAACTTAAGCTGAAAATCCCAGCTTTCATCCAACTTAATTAAATTTAATCTATGATAGGAGAAGTATGACTCGCGGCTTCCCCTATGACTCCGTCATTATAAGATATTCGGAACTATTAGGCTTACAGTAGAACTTGGTTACCATGTTTTTTTTGCTGAGTAGAGACTCATTAAGAAAGGGCTTAGGGTAATAAACTCTCAAGGAAAATGTAAAGAGACTTTTATACCCATAAGCACTTTAAATTTGGCAAATATGCTGGTTTTCTTGAGTAGAGATCAGGTAAGAACATGTTTTAAGAAAAACGATTTCCAAGAGATTTGCCGGAGCGTATAGATAAAAAAAATCCCGTTATTAAATAGCTAGAACAACAAACTTGAACTGTACCGTGTTACGGGGGCACAGAATATAATTATACTTTTGCTTGAGAAATTTAAGTCAATTGCGGGAATGTCATGAGGCTATTCAGTCAAAATGGCGTAGTCTACAATGGAAAAGGCTTTCTGTGTTATTGAACGAAATACGAAAATACTGTGCAAAGGCACTTTCGATCACGATTCGGAGAAGGACCTCCAACTAGAAAATCTACCAACAACGGGATGAAAAATTTAAAACTACGGGTTGTTTGTGCAAAAGTAAAGTCCTGCATGAAGCTGAAGCAGCGTATCACAGTCGCTATCAATGGAATTGATACTTTAACATGCGTTTGGATGGAAATGGAGTAATGGCTCGATGTTCGTAGTTTCACTTTGGGTTCAAACTTAGAACGCCTGTGACTGCCCCTAACAAAACTTAAAATAGTTCCTTACAATTATGTTACAGGTGACATATAATACTTACATTGTTACGTTTTTATGTTCTTGAATTTAGCAAAATGGAATCCATAACTGCTATACAACAAAAGTTTTTTATCATGATTCGGAAAATAGCCTCCAACTGGGAAATCTATCTAACAATGGTATACAAAATTTAAAATTTATTTTAAACGGCGTATGACAGTCGCTATCGATAGACAGGATAACTTAACACGCCTTTAGGTGGAAATGGATTACCTGCTCAACGTGTGTCGTGTGGCTAAGATTTCACACATAAAACATCTGTGGCTGTTTTGAACAAAACTTAAAATAGTCTTATACAATTCTGTTACAGGTGACATATAATATCTTGCATTGCTCTTGATTTATAAGACATTGAAACTGTATACTTCTTTGTGAATCACCCTGTATATCACCAAAAATATGTATTATATATGTACGCGTGTTTGTAGTCATACCATTAAATTAAAAAGCTTTCCTAAGCGTGTTTACATGGTCTCTAGAGTTTTAAAGTTAAAAGGTTAATGTTTAGGCTAGAAGGAAATAGTTTGGATTTAATTGCTTATTGGTCTTTCACTTTCTGAAGACTCCATATGAGGACGAAAGCATTATTAGAGAGAGGAACTTTATTTTTTTCTTTAAAAATATGAATGAATATTCTGACCTGACCTCAGAATTATTTTACAACCTTTCAACAAAATAATAATTTATATCCATAATTACCAAATTCTAGGTACAATGTAATTTATCAACGAAGCATTACTTATTATGCAGATAATCTTGACTCGTTTTACTTAATTCTACGAAATTTTTATGCTTAATTTCCCTTCCTAAGAAGTTGAGTTGCTATGTGTATGACGGCCTAGTAATAAATTTCAATTATGTGATTTATGACCTATCATTACTAGAATCCTTCTTCATTTAAAATGCTTTAGGTCATTAATCTGTTATACACCAACGATTACAAATGTTGGAATGTTATAGTTATAAGTGTAGGTAGAGTTTCCTAAAATTAGACTGTTTTAATTACTTTCTCTAATAATTGTGCCTAAACTATTTTTTATATTAAATGATACATCAAAAGATAGTAATATTTGTTTGGGAATTTTATATTTCAGTTATTGCTTGTAAATTTCCCTCAGAATTTACGGACGAATTGCCTCTTTGTAGGGTTTGCATATAACTATTATTTACTTTATTTGAAACTCTATAAATGCAAATGTATGAATATTGGAGAATTATAATTATTCATACAGAGAGCAAATAACATATATCTATGTTTTAACAGTAATAACACCCTCAAAAACAAAGTAAACTCCCTGATCAAGTTGGTAGTTTATCAAAAAAAAAAAAAAAAACAGAAGCAATTAAGTATTTGTATCCTTGTAAATTTTCGAAATTGCTTTTGCCGAATGCACGTATCACATTTTCTATATGAGAAACTTAGATGAAAATTATTTCAGTCCTTTACTCTATCTTTTGAAAAAAAAATATATTATTTGCTCTAAAAATAACAGGAGACATATAAGTATAAGGAAAAGAAAGGTGTTTTGTAATGCCAAAAAAGAATTATCCAGAAATATGTTGGAGTGCATAAATAAAGAAAAATGTTGCCTTTAAAGTTCTAGAATTTTATTTTACTTTAAATAATTATTTATTTATTTTTTATGTAAAATATATTGACTCACAAAAAGTAGAAAACATACTAATTTAACAACTCAGAAATAACAGAATTGTATACAAAAATGCAAACCCCTTTAACTTTCATTTTCGAAATATATGAATGTATGTGTGTGTGTATATAGGCTTATCTCAAACTACAAATTTAACATTGTCTGCATTTAAACATCTAGGCAAAGACGGCTGGCATAAATCTTTAAGAAATAATTCGCGACACCTGATGAGTTTATAATAAGCAGTTGGTCAACAAAGATAGGATAAATTATTTTCAAAATATAAATAAAACAATGGGTACAAGTTTTCAAATCTTATTATTATACTTTTCTTGTTATGTGTATCACAGATCCCATTTGATATATAAAATAATTTAAATTTTTCTCAACCATCCTCGCTATATTGGATAACTTATGCGTAAAGATAAAGACATAAGTAATAATTGTGATTAAACAGATGGGGGAAAAAAGAAAAAAGAAATTAGATAGAAAAAATAACACGATAAAAAAGTAATAAAACAGTTGGTTAATTCAAAATAAAAAGATAAATAGACTAAGAAGTTATATATATAGCATACATATTTCAATAGAATCAGTGAATATGAATACGCAATGACTATTTTTAAAGAAAGCTCTAACTGGTTTTATCTGCTCTATCTCTCGCTTGTAGATTTACTCATGAGAGCCTGTCTTGAGCAAAATAAAACGAAATTTGAATGAGTGAGTGAATATTAACGTCACACTATTCAGCTACTCGAGGGATTTTGGAAACAGACCTCGTAATTTTGAACCACAGTCTAGTAACTCATGACACTCGCGCCCCGCACAAAATTCCGTTACCTTTGTGACGAGTTCTATACGCGATATTTCTATTAATCTTCTTATAGGGAAATTCTTCTTTATCTGCGGTTTAAGTTTAAAACCACCTTCCATAGAAATAATTTAATTTTATGGTATGGGTGCATTAGAGTTAATTCTTAATTGTTATTATTAAGTCATTAGTCCTTACGCTATCATGCAATCTAGAATTGCTGTTCGGAAAAATGAAAACAAAAGAAGAGTAGTTTTAAAGAGGGCTGAACAAATTTATAGGAATGATCCGAGAAGTGATCTACAATCGCATCAAGAGATTTCTATTTGTGATTATCTTATAAGCTTAGATCAAGAAACTATAATTAAGATTACTCTCTCACAATTATTAAACTTGAATTAATCATACATAGATATATCACATAAACGAAAATTAATTATTCTTATAACAATGTCTGTTTCTTCGGTGCCTTAAACTCAACCTGCAACCTCCGGGGTGCGATACCTTGACCACTAGACTACCACAATCGCAAAAGAAATTTGAAGTTGCAATGGTAGTTTAGAATACCGAAATCTTATTTTATAACATTTAGGGTAGTTGAACTAGGATTAGCTGTGAAGTACAGTCCGTGATTAAATTTTAACAGAAAAGTCTCATCGCTAAATGAGTGACGTATACAACCTCAGTACAATGAGTGTTATTTAAGTACGTAATAGGTTGTGATCGTTCAAGTACGAGTATCCATAAGAAACTACGAATAACTCTGTAATCACGAACAATTCAGTATGAACAGTTGATACAAGAATTCAAGAAGACAGACTTTTACGTTTATCGTTTGATCGCTGAAGTTCTTATATGCCTCGAAATCAGTATTGAGAAAAAGAATGCCATCACAGGCTCAAGTCAGCTCATTTCTGTAGCGTAAGATGCGATAAATTTATAAAAGGTTACGTCGTGTTTAAGAGCTCATAGGACTCTTAAATTGCAAATTTTTCAATTTTTTGAAAAAAATATGTATGTTACAGCCTCAATATTTCTGAGCATTTTGGTACCACAATTGTGTTTATAATATGAAAACTTCCGTAGTTATTGAGAAATAAGTAGTGAAACTTAAACGAAAACCCTATTTCTTTTTCTATCTTTAACTTCACTTTTCTCAAAACAGAAAATCTTAGCTTCCGCGCAGGCTTTCTCAGAAACTATTTATGGTTTCAATTTGAAATTTTATACTGTTGTTCAAAATAAGGCTCTTTAAGACATATACATCAATTTTCAAAAATTTTAATAGAATCTTTTTCGTTTAAATTTTAATTGATTTTTTCCTTAAAATTTTAAAATTTTCGTTATAATTGTATTTAATTTTTTTTTCTCTAAATTTCTTAAAAGCGAGTATAACTTCAAAAATAAAACATTTTTATACCAAGTAAAATTAATTTTGTACATTTTGATCAATTTTGTAGTTCAGAATCCTGCGCGGTGTTAATTACTAATTTTCATATTTTTGAAAAATTTTCCAATTTTTAGTTCTTTATAACTTTTTTAATTTCTTCTCAAATTCTCTAAAATTTATATAAATAATGTATATATATATATATATGATTATCTTGGGTTAAAAATTTCAAATTATTGTTTCGTTTTATTTCTAAGTTACATTGGTTTTAAGAAAGATGTCTTTTTCGAGTGCACGGATATCTGTTAAGAGTCCTGTGAGCCCTTAAAATAAGGTAGCTGCAAATATTTTAGATTAAGGTAATTAGAAATGAAATACAATAAAGCTCTGGAGCATATTTTTTTCCTGTATTTATTTCAACTAAAAAAAACGAATCTTATTTAATAATTGATTCTTGTAAACTATATAGTAATTAAATCATCAATACTTAACAGCATTTTCAAATGAGAAATGAATGAAAAATTACCAAACACTAAACTAAGTTGATATCTACGAGGGCATATACTTGAAGAGTTCTGTTGTTGTGTTTTTATTTCAAACTCTATGTATTATTCTGAAATGTTTCGAGAAAGAATTTGAAAATTAAATAAATAAGGAGTGTTTCTCAAATATTTTCCACTAAACATTTGTTTTTATACAGTTTCTGTCTGAAAAGAAATCGCATTACACGCTCAGTGAGTTCTAATCCAAATGAAGACGAGGATGAAAGAAACAGTTCTCCTAGTTTATAATCGGATAAAGAGTCCTAGACGAATCGAAGAAAAAACAAACAGAGAAACAGGAGAATAAGATTAGATCATGGAGGGATGCAAAAAGTGAATAAAACTCGACCGGATTTCTTGTTTTTTTTAAAGTTTTTCTTTCGCCTTTCGAAACAATTCTATTCGTTAATCCCCGACAACCAAATTATATGTCGTGCTCACATTCTTTTAATTTTTATCTAATTAGCGTATATTTTTTTTTCGAAAAAAGTTGTCGCAATTTAAAATAAATGAATGAAAATAAAAAAAATAATTATTTACAAATCTGAACGACAAAACACGCTAGATTAAGCTTTCCTTCTCTTTGACATTAAGTTTAGTATGATCTAAGTCAGGGGTGGACAGACTTTTCCAGGGTACGCGGACTACTTCTAATTTTTTCAAGGTGTTTCAGTCCACCTGGTGGAATAGGTGAAGTGAGCTAAAAGAAAGTATACAAGGCCATTACGAATTTCTCTATTTAGCGTACTTTTTTCTGGAACCAAGAAAATTTTACGATTTTCGTCGTAAAATAACCTCCAAATAGTGAAGTGCATTTTCTATTCAACGAAATTTTCTCTTATAATTCCAGTTTTTTTTTCTCCGAAATGTTTAAAATACCTTATATATATAGAAGCATTTTTCATAAAAGGAGAATATTTTGAAAATGGGTCATTCTATGTTCATTTTTTGTCAAAATATTGCACTTAAATAATTTTTTATTGTAATACTATTCTTAAAACAATTTTATATACATTTTCTAATTTAAGTGACACTAAATATCATAAATATTATCCATTTATAAGCTTCTGCAATATCACGGTTCCGAACTTAGTCGGATATCTTAAGTACTGTTGAAAAAGTGTCACATTCTATATGTGTTACTTGTTCCTACGGAAAATGTAACTTCCCCCCACTCAGGAAAAGTATTTTTCAAATGTTTTTAAAGCGTACATCTTCTAGCGGCTTCTAAGCTTATAGAGCAGTGATACTCAACCTGCGGCCCACCAAGCCTTTTTAAGTGGCCCAGTTATGGCCCATTGTTCTGAGAAATTTACTTATTTAAGAACATCGTATTAAAAATTTGGTGGAAAATCGTTTATCGAGAAATCAAATGTATCAATTTTGCTTTTTGCTGTTGTACGGGTACGAATTGATATTCTTTTTTTATTTGGAACGGTTACGGTTAGTAATAACAGACAACAGTGGAGTAGTGACCATTTTATGGGTGGAACTAATTCTTAACTATCTTTCATAACTTGCAAGCGAAAAATATTCGAAGAAAATATATCGTTTCAAGACGAATGTGAGGTTGACTTTTTGTAGTGAAAAACAAATATGGATCAGTAATTGCTTGATTTGTCTCGAAAGTGCTGTACTTAAAAACTACAAATAAACAGGAATCATTCAATGCCACTTTTCTTCGAAGTTCTCTTTTAAGAGATAATAAATAGGTTTTTTTTCTTGAATAATCTTTGCAACAGCAACAAAGTGTTTCGTCAGTGGTAATATCATAGCGGTAACAAATATATCCCATGAAGTTTGTTATGGTTTTGGTAATCATATGAAACTGTTTACTGATGCAGAAATTGTGAAGGAGTGTTTCTTAAATGCTTCTAATTTAGTGTCAGTGACAAAAATAAAAAAAAGTATATAAAAAAACAATAATTAAAAAAGCAAAACAGGAGTTATAATATTTTGATCAATTTTCCAAATTTTAAATTTCCAATGTTATCTCGGTCTTAAAGTATTTCTCCCCCCCCCCCTATTTATCCTCATGTTGCAGCCCGCGTGACATAACTATTATATGTATGCAGCCCATGTAAAAAAGCTCACAGATGAATGTGGCCCAACAGAAAAAAAGGTTGATTACCCTGTTCTATTGGCTGTCACAATTTCTTCTCATGTAGATTGAGGTGGAGATCCAACACATAATTGCGATTCCCGGGGAATTCCGAACACTACAAGGGTGGAGAAGCCACTGAGAGCCATCCTCGAAATGATGACATTCAAAAAATATGAACAATTTACTTTTATTAAGTCAAACACCAGAAATTAACACGCAATATGCATAAAAGACACGCAAAAGGGTAAAAAGTAATGAGTATTTTTTCTGAATGAGATGCAATGGGTCGGTTTTAACAATCCGAAAGCGTCAATAATCTTGAATACCAAAAGTTAGGCAATGTGCTACCCATATAGTTTCAGATTTCTAATAATCTATAATTCTATACATACTTAAATAAACAACATTATAAATAATATGTGAAAAGCATTTCGTAAAAACAGATCAAAAATCTTTTTTTATTATTATTTAAAATAATATTTTCATTTAATATTATCTATTCTGCCTTTTAAACAAATTCCATGAAATTCTTATCACATACTTTAGTTATTTCCTTTCTATATTATTTTAGTGTCTTTTAATGCATTTCGTGGGAAGCGTTCAACGCAAGTACGTGAAAAACAAATAAATGCGCCCATTCTTGCCTGACATTTTCCTATATTACTCTTTCTCTGTGCCATACCAAGCTGTTGAGGGTGTGCGAATATAAGTTATGTAAACACCCATCAACATCACATCTATCGCACCTGGTCCAGCTCATAAAAAGGAAGCTATTCCATCACAAACATCGGAAGTGCCAACGCCACTGGATGAATTCGCGATGTTTAATGCTGATTTATTGAACAGGTTTCAGTAATGATCGCTTTTTCCAAGAAAGGTTGCAAGCGGAGATAGGGAAAACGTGATTCGTTTTTATATGCTGGGAATTCAACCCAGTAAAAAGTAGTTTTCTCTTTTTGATTTACAGCAAATTTGTCATCTAGGGTAATTTCGAAATTGAGAATTGGAATATATAGCGATATGCTTTCCATACGATAACACAATGCATTATTGTAAATTCTGCTATGGTAGATTCCACGCTTCTGGAAGGCGTATTTTATGGGCATATTATGGAAATGATTAGAAATCCGTGTTTGTGGAAATAGGTCAATGTAATTGGCATGTGTGCGATTTGTGTTTTGAACTTCGAGAGCAATACAATATTTGAAAATATTTACATCATATGTGCATTGTTTATAAATGAAGCTTTAAAATATAAAGCCTTCAAATATTATTCATTAGAAGAATCATGTCATTATTTTTACTATTAATTATTACAAATTTCGCATAAATTCCTTATAAAAATATTTTCGCCTTATTAAATTAATTATTTTTATTTGGTAGTCCCCAAAAGATTTAATTTTCAACACAAGAGCAGATGATTAAAGCTAACTAATCTAACAAGATTGGGGAATAAAAAAACTCCAATATATAGGTTAACAATGTAATTTATATGTATATTTATTTATTTAATTAAGTATTGCTGATAAAAAATTATAATTGCAGGGCAATCTTAATTTCTCTTCTTAAGATATAATTAGATTAAATGAAATATTTTTAATGAATTAAAAAAATATAGATTTCCACCGGAGAAAGGAATTAAAAATACACATACAAAAGCTTTATTTGCAAATTTTATGTTTTTCAGATGTGCGCATTTTCATGTTGATGTGATGTTTCACTTTATTATTCCGAGATTTAAGGTACGATAAAATAAACTGGTTCCTGAAATAAATAGTAAGCACAATTTCAAGGAATGGATTTCTAAATTTTTATAATTATTCTTAAGAATTCTTAAGAATATCTTTATTTTAAGAAGTGAATTATATATGTTATCTTTCACTCAAGATAATCATATGTATTTATAACAAAGGGAAAGAAATTTCATTATTAATCTGGTAATACATTTCTTACTTGGAAACTATACTTATGTATTCTACAGATTATTAATATATTCTATTAACCTATTTCGCATTTTATTTCATTTAAGTTAATCCCTTTTGCTTTTCCGTTTTAAATATTGTTCATCGAAAATACAGAAGCGATTTCTTTTTTATTTGTAACAGGAAAATGTTTCCATTTTAAGATGTGGACATTTTTTGATATTAAAATTTTTTTAAATAATTCATTAAATCCTGAGCATAAGCTAATACTTATATGAAGCTGAATAATACTTCGTGTCGTAGCTCTTAAATTGTAAATTTTTATTCAGTTTAACTTTAAAATATCTAGTTCTATTGGAAAATTAGCAAATTGTAAAAAAATGCAAATGAAATTCATGCAGTATATGATATAATCCTTATAATTAAATAATAAATTAAAGCAAGTACAATTGCTAGCAAAATGTACAGACGTGACATGAAATTACAATAATTGAAGTAAGAATACATTAATTAAACATTAAATTGAGCTTAGAAATAGAATATTCATTTGTTTTTTGCAATTACTATTTTTTTTTTCTATTTTCTCTTAAATTAAGGAAACTTACTAATTTAACCTAAATTGAAAGTGACATATCTTTTTGAATAGGCAGCATATTTCCTTTAAGAATTTTCCTCTCTTTGTGTTCATCTTTTTGTTTTTTACATATTTATTGTATAAATATTTCATCATGACAGGGATTTTAATATTATGCTTATTCATTTATTTTTTTACATATTTTTTTTCATCTAATTTTGCTGAACACATCTTATTTTAAGCCTTATTTTTGTCTTTATTATTCCACATTTGTTTATTTATTTTTATAAAATTCTTGCGTTAGACGGAATAGAGAGAATTTCCAAATAAAAAGGATAAAATACATATTCGAATTATGAAATGCTTAAAATTATGACCTACATATGCTATAAACTAATATAATAATTATGACAAAAATTGGTTTAAAATGATTAATTATAAGAAGGAGTTATAAAAGCAATTTAAGTATTTAAAAAAATTTTCCACTAAAATTTTGTGTCTGACGAAAATGGAGCAAAATTCACAGTCTATTAAGAATTTAGTGCTTTCTCAAAATATTGAGGTGGAAGTACTAGTTAGTTAAAAATATAAAACGTATAGATTTCTTTTTATTTGTTGGTGACCTTTTCCTGTTTATTATAAGATAAGAGATAAATTTTATTTAAAAAAATCCAAAATTTCTAATGTTCGGGAAGTGGTAATATGGTGTATTCGTATTTTTTTAAATTTTATATTGTTGGATATACTTTCAATACTTTTTAAGTGGGTTTATATTTGTTGTTTTAAATTTTATTTTTTTTTAAAAAAAAAAAAAAAAAAAGAGGAAGTTGTTGGTAGGTTACTTGTTTCTTCACGAACAGAAAGAAAAAAGAAGACAAATTATAGTATTTTATGAAAATATTGAAAAGCAATATAACAAAAAGGAATATTTCGGATATTATGAATGTTAGAATTTTTGATAAGGTGGATTACTTATAAATTTGTTCTATTTTGCCATATTCTGCTCTCACAACTTTATAAATAACTTGAAGTATTGAAGTTTACATCCATCGGGTTGTTTTATAAACTATAAACTTTTGCAAATATAATAGAGCCTTTTTTGCTTAATATTCACCATATTACTTGTAATTTAGGGAAATTCAAAGGTTCAGAGCATTTGTAAGGAAAAACTTATATAAGAAGAATAATTTAAAATTCTCATGAAATATTTTGACTTTTTAATACATGCCTTGGATGAATATATTAATATTTTCATATTAAATCATGTAAAAATAGTACATGCATTGTATTTCAAAATCATGTTTTCAAAATTTGACTGTATATATGTTTTTGCTTAAAGCTTGCGGGGGACTTTAATCAGACAAATATATTTTTCCCACTCTTAAAAAATAAACTTTTTATACTACTATAAACTATAAATATATTGATATAAAAATAAATGCTAACTCAGTTTTACATATTTCGGTAAAAGTAATTTCCAGAATGTGTTAGTATTGTTTTGGAATCTAATATCGAATATATACTGAAAGTTTAAATTTATACAAAACTTAAAACATAGAAACCCACACATCTAAAGCTAAAAAATCTTTTAAAATTAAATAATTTCTAGTTTTTCACAATGAAATTGAATAACGAAGTACTTTTGCATAATAAGTTTCAAAAAAACCGGTGACTATTCCTATTGTATTTGTGTTTTAAGTAGTGGAATAATAAGCTTTTGAAAAACAAACTTTTTATGCTAGCTTATAAAACATAGTGGAAAAAACTTATTTATATTTCTTTAAAAGATTATAAGAATTGCTACGGAATTTATTTTATCATTTAAGGTACCGTGATTTTGCAAAAGCCTGTAAATGAATGTTTTTTTCATAGGAATTGTAACTTGAATTAGGGCACACATATAAAATTGTGCTAAGAATATTTTTACAATAAAATATTATTTAAATGACATTTTTGGCAAAAAAAGAGAAGAAAATGGCCTAAATTCAAAACATTCCCTTTATATGAAAAATGTTTAAATAATAATTTTTACACATATATAGATAGCTAGGACTTTAACATCAGGATTGAATTAAGTTTTTGAAATATATAATTTAGATGTGGGCTAAGAATTTTGTGCAGAATCTGAATTAATTTTATTTTTATATGTTATTCAGAAGTTTATTGATTCATATTTTAATGTACCAAAATAAAAAAAATAACAAAAAGAACACAGTTCATTATTTCAATTGTTCGTAACTCTGAAAATAAAGTGAAATTTTCAAAATTAATTGTTCAGGCTCTATATAGAAGTCCTAGTTATAAATATGCAAATTTTTATAATTATTATAGGAGCATTTTTCATAAAAGAAAAAAATGTCTCGAAATATGTCATTCATTCTTCATTTTTTGACAAAAAATTGTATTTAAATATTTTTTATTGTAATGATGTTTTTGGTCAATTTTATATGTACAGTAAGACCCCGCTTAACGCGGGGTATACGTTCCATCAAAGTAGAGCGTAATATGAAACAGCGTTAAACGAGGTTATATCATCATGTAAATAATGGAGGTTAGAGGAAGATGGGTAGAAAATTGGTCAGGTATTTTACCATTAAATTTATTAATTATGTGTTTTATAACAATAAAACAAAAATGTATTTCTTACAAATATAGAAACATAATAAATGAATATACATATAAAAATAAATAAAATTCTAAGTCAGTATGTTTACATTTCAGATCATACAGTATCTTCTGTATTTCCAAATTTCTGCCATTTTATCAAGAAGGCATCTAATGTAATTTGCGTTTTCCTTTTGCACTCTGTAAGAAGTTGTTAGTAAGAGGAGGCATACATAACGCCCGTCTTACCTTTGAACTCCTGTCAAAATTTGCTCCTTCTTTTTCTTGCTGCTTTATTTTCGTGTTTTTTATTATCACTCATGATAAAAACTAAAAATCATTTTTCACTATAGCAATCGTTATATTATGTAAATTTATACTTACAATAACGTTAACAAATGTTTGAAAAGATAAAAATACGTTCGTGTAACACCACTGGAAAGAAGAAACACAGATAAACTGCTTCGGATATCTCGAAGCCTACCACTGTGTGTAATTTCCGGGAATCCCACAATTCAAATAAAAGAGCGTTAAATCGAAATAGAGCTAAAAGAAAGAGCGTTAAGAGGGGCTTTACTGTACATTCTAATTCAACTATCACACTAAACATCAAAAAATTATTAAATTATACGCTTTCTTGAAATTACAGTTTCGAACGTAATCAGATGCAGTTTATTGCATCATTTTTTTGTAAAATAAAGAGATGAATGAGTTTGAGATGCAGATACTAAGAACTTCCAATTAAAAATTGAAAATATTCACAACAAATTGACACAAAATTTGCATAAATACAGTTCAAAGATAATAATGAAATTCATAGTTTCATTACATGGCATGGAAATTAACCCCTTTAGAAATTCATCCCCCCGTGCCACCGTTCTTTCCACATGCGCGCGTTGTTAAGTGGATTGTTTGTGGAAAAGGAAAAAGCGTGTTTTCTCCCCTAAATATTGTTTACTTTCACTTTAAAAAAGAAAGAAAAGAAAAGGATAAAATAATAAAATGAAAATGAAAGATTTAATATTTAATCTCGTGAGTTAAAATAAATGTAACTTATATGTTCTGTGATATATCCTGAAACATGGTTGAACACATAAGCCAGCATTGCATTCATTGCATTCGTACAAAAAATTAAAAAGTTTCTATTACACACAGTAATCAAAACTGACAGCAAATGAAGAATAGAAAAGAGTACACTCAAACGAGACATGAAAAACTCCTAAGCTATAAATTTCATCGTTCCTGAAATATACCCTTTCAAATGCCTTCCCTGCTGTTGCTAGGTGTCACTGGGCATATGACTCGCGAAGCAAGCCTCCATCCCATATCATATCTGGTTATGGTGCCTGAGAGAGTAGCAGTCCTTGGTGAGAGGAAACAACCTGATTGGCTGTTGGTACTTGGAGAGAAGGCGTGGCTGACTGGTGCCTGGAGTTGGAGACAGAATGTAGGTGAGAAGTTGAAAATTTCATCCTTGAGTGGCTCAGAGCCTGGCTTGTGTGATTGGTTAAGGGAGGTGAGTGAATTGGCATTGGATTGGCTGCCCTGAAGTTGACGAGAGAATTACAGCATGGGAAAGTTGCCTGTGTGGATGCATCGAAAAATTGAGGGTAAAGGAGAAAAATAAGAATTAAAATTTAAGTTTAATAATTAAAATTTAGCAAGTAATTTGCCAAAAGGCAAATGATAGGAATTATTGTTATGGCGGATTATATGAGTCAAGGAGAATTATCCTTGCTCTTTTAGTATTGTCATGAGGAGTGTAGTTTTCCAAATTGAGGATATGATAATTATTAGTGAGTGGAAGGGAATCACAAAAAATTTGGTAGAAAGCTTCTTAATAAAATTTTTAAAGGTTGGTAGTTTAAGTGCATTGTAAATATCTGAATTTTTCATATACGTATTGGCACGAACAATTATGCGAATAGTTTTATATTGCGAGATTTCTAGCATTTTTATAAAATCCCTCCCCTACCTCTTCTCCGAAATAAGTAAATTCTTTAGACTGTCAATGACACTGCCAATGACATTTCATTGTATTCCAAAGCTGTGAGACTAGTTTTAAACAAAGCAGTACAATGCAAAAAGTCCTCCTTTGGAGGGACGAGTATACACATCCGGGGCACTAAATGCACCAGCTCAGCAGGATGTGTATACCCAACCGCGGCACATAAGGGGTTAAGTGTTTATTTTAATATTGAAAAAATTGCTTTCAACTATATAAATTTTAATACAAATAGTTCATTTTTAAAAAATAATAATAATAATTGAGGTTTTTAATGGTTAGACCGATAAAAAATTTGTTTTTAATTCTGATGCATTTAACTCGAATACCACACATTTAGTTCTTCAGAAAACAGGTTTAACTATTCCTTTCAACAAGATTTAGCTGAAAGGGAACAAAGTTTTCAACTTCGTTTCACTGCAATTAGAAAACTGATTTAGCTTTTCGCCGTACTAGGGTACTTGAATTAACATAGTTACTTTTCAAAAAAAATTTTACAAAACGAAATGGAATCAAACGTCGATAATTATGCTATCATTTTTTTTAAAAAAATAACAGATTTTTGTCCATTAAAATTTTAAATCTAAGACGCATCAATTGGCAAAGATTTTACCATTTTTTGAACAGGAATGAACTAAGAGTCTGTAATTGGGAGAAAAAAAGTTTGCCGAGTAATTAAAGACTCTAATGAGGACTTTCTTTCCTTTCTTTGCAACAAAAAGGAACTAAATGATGTGAAAACTGCAAAAAAGTGAACAACTTTCGACTTAAATTCTCATCAAAGAGTTGATTTCTTTTTTCTTTCTTCTTCACCGTCTTAATTTCTTGGTAATGTAACAAACGAGCTGAATACCTGAATGTAAAAGACGGTTAGAAAAAGGAAATATATTTCCTTAAATGTTATTCTTTCTAAAAGACTTAATTTTTTTTTCTTCTCAAAGATTTCATAATTTTTTACCCTCCAATCTTAAAGAGAGAGCGCTTACTTCATTTTTTTAACTGTGTCAACGTTGCTTGAATGGAATATAATCATAAGTTTTATATACTTATTTATTTATTTATCACTTTATTATAATTACAATTTTTTTTTTGTTCCTTAAAATTTACTTTTTAAAATTGTGTCATATCTTATGTTCTTAAAGGGATTAAATATTTCTTAAAGTAAGGAAAACTGGTTTTAAAATAAAATTTTGAGCATTATTTATTATTTTTATACCAACCAAAAAAGCTTACACAAGAACGAAAAAGTATTATTTCATGCTTCGGAATTTCGGCACATAATCATAATAATTCTTACTTTCACAGATTACAATTAAATGTTTGACTCAATGATTTTTCAAATGTCGATTATTCCACTTGAAGTCTTTGTGATATATTAATTACGTTTCGTCTGATTCGGGATAATGTAATTTATCACAGAGGTTGAACGCACCAGACATTCACACAATACGAACTAAGATTTAATACAATTAAATTAATTAATTAATTTATTTACAATTTATCGGTTTAAAAAGTACAAGAAAAGTAAGTTTCAGCAAAAGGGTAGGAATTAGATAAAGCTCACTAACCGTTATGCTGCTAAGACGGCTTTAGCAATTAAAAATTGATCTCATCGTATTTGTAATGTTTATCGTTTGCAACACTAAAGAGATTATGGAATAGTTCTGATAAATCCGTGGATACAGAATATTCTTCATGTGAAAAAGGGAAATAAACTTAATGTTTATCTAAGCTGGTATCTATATTTTCAATCATATCGTTATGAAGATGGATACCTTTAAAAAGTAAAAATAATTTTTATAATAAATAAGTGAAAAGATATATTAAAAATTATAACTGAAACCATATTAGTAACCGATCTAGTTAATTACTTTAAGAAACAATTACATATACCTGAAGTTAAATTCGTATGTGTTAAACTATTTGTGTTTGTTGATACTTTTTTCATTCTCTCTCTGAAATATTATTCATCACATGCATAAATTGTATTTACTTTACCACAATAATGCTATTATATGTAAGGTTTTGTACAGATAAGATCTTAAACTTTTACTCGTACAGATTGAATATTCTTATTTATTTACACAAAAATAGTAAATGAATTAAACTAGTTAAAAGAAATAAATTCTTTAGAACAGATTTTTTTTTCTTCATAATATAAGGTAGCTATAGATACTCACAGTGTTTTACCTCTTGTAAATAATTTATTTCAATGTTGGTCAAGAAATATGAAAGAGCTTATGTATTCAAATAGCAGTGTAAGTGACGCAATTAGATTTATTTTATAAGTATGATTTCTGTTATCTGAGGCTAAACTTTCCCGTAATAAACTAGTCTTTTCCCCCCAAATATATACAGTCGAACCTGTTTCTGTGCGGTCTTTTTTCATGCGATTTCCTTTTTGTGCGATTTTTATGTGCGATTTTTTATGTGCGGTATTTTTTTATACAGTGTATGAATTTCAATGGCTTTGGCGCCAGTTTAATGTTTTCTATTTACTAGTGGCGTAATGGAGAACGTTAGGAACCCCTCCTCCCTGAAAGTCCGCTTTCGCCTTTAATATTTTATAAATTGGGTAAATACTTATTTAGCCTTAGTCAAGCCTTGGGTTCCTAGAGTCCTGCAACCCCCCTCCCTCCCCCCGTAAAAGAACTCAATGTCTTTGGCTCCACTGTAATGTTTTCTATCTATTTACCTGTGATGTAACGGAGACTGTTAGGACCTCCCATGAAAGTCAGGTTTGGCCTTTAATATTTTATAAATTGGGTAAATACGTATATAGCGTAAGTCAGGCCTTAGGCCCCAGAGTCCTGCCCCCCCCCGTGATGCGGGGGTATATGTTACGCCACTGAAAGGTAGAAACTTCAAGACACTTGTTATAAACAGTCTCCCAACAATGCGCATTCAGTTGCTTTCTCTCGACGCTCCAGCAGTCCACGCTTGATTGAAGACGAAACTTTCAATGACAGTGACATTATCAATAATTTGGTAAGTTATGAAGACGGACAAGAAGCCAGATTCTTTGAGAGCGGACAAAAATATGCTGGGATCCAGCTTTCCCACAAATTGGAAAAGCATTTTCTTTAAATATATACCAGTAGAGAAAGGAGTATAAAATTCCAAAAAGGGCTTCAATCATGTATAGCTGGTAATCATGACATTTACAAGCAACTGACCGCCCGTCCATCGTCTCAAAAACTTATCTCTTACTTTATAATGCCAAAAAATAAATCAATTGAAATTGCACCAAGCGACGAAAGCGATTTTGAGCTTATTCAACATATACGTTTTTAAAAGGTTTCCGTGTGTAATATTTAATTATTTATTTTGTTATGGAAGTACTCTTATATATATTTCGTAAATAATTGGCATATTTTATAAATGCGATTATTTTTATGC
>BMAV01021691.1:42051-53322 GCA_019973955.1 Trichonephila inaurata madagascariensis
TCTCAAGGTTTTTTTTTATCTTCTATGAAAAAAATTAAAATCTGGCTGAAATGGTAATTAGCTTCTTATGTACTAGTTAACCTTTCACTTTAAATACGTCTTAGTTTTCTTTTACGTCTGAAAACTCAATAGCAATGAAAACGTCAGTGTTCATTCTCTTTTTCCATTTTTTATTTTATTTTCTAAGTCAAAAACGTTAGAAAAAATTCTTAAAAGAGCAAATAGCACTGAATTCAGTAATTTAAAGATTTTAGTTATCAGTTGCATCGGTTATACAACTTTTTTTTTCCGTAAACACTGCTCATAATAAAACTGAAATAACTATACTAATTTATTTCTTGTGTTAATAAATACTATGTACGCATTTTTATAATGCGAATAACTGAAACATGAAACTTCGAATTTACGTTTGTTTTACTTAAGGTATCCGACTACGTTCGGAACTGTGATTTTAAAAAAGTATATAAATGGATAATTTTCAGGATATTTAGTGTAACTTTGATTGGAATACATTTTTAAAATTGTTTTAATTTTTTACATGTATAAAATTGTTAAGGTCATTTTGACAAATATTATTTAAATACAATATTTCGGCAAAAAATTAACTTATAATAACCTTTTTTTCAATATGTTCTCCTTTTGTGAAAAATGCTTCTATTATAATAAAATTTGTCTGTATACAGCTCAGACCTCTGTAAAGAGGCTCAACTATGATTTTTGAAAAATTCACATTATTTTCAGAGTTACAACCCATTGAAATAATTATCTGTGTTTTTTTCTTAAAATTTCTCCCATCTGTTGTCGTATAACATGGATAAACGCACTTCTAAGTTACATATTTCAGAAATTCTAGTTGTGCCTCTGTACAGAGGTCTGAGCTATATACAGGCAAAATATAATTATAATAGAAACATTCACAAAACGAGAATATTTTGAAAATGGGTCATTCTATGTTCATTTTTTGTCAAGATATTGCACTTAAATAATTTTTTATTGTAATAATATTCTTAAAACAGTTTTATAACTTTTCTAATATAAGTGACACTAAATATCATAAATATTATCCATTTATACGCTTTTCAAAATCACAGTTCCGAACGCAGTCGCGCGGATACCTTAAAAGTAATTTTATTCTATTTTCATCTATCTTAAAATATTTTTTTTAATTATTTTATATGGTCTAATCGTATAATAAGATAAATAATATTTTTTTTTAATTTTTATTTTTGCTAACTGTAATTTCGAAATCATATATGTTATATTTTATATTACGCATGATTTTTTACATTTTTTTAAAAAAAATTATAATCTAAATACCTCCTAAATGGCACAAGATTGTCAAAAAAACCATAATTTATAATACATCGTTTATGGAGAAAATTGTTCAGTCTGTATATGATGTGTAATTTTCTAAAAAAAGTTAAAACTTTTTGCACTCTAAATATCTTGTAAATAAAGATTTTAGCTTTTCTTCAAAATTTTCTCAAATCTAGTTAGCGAAAAAAAGGGGGAAAACTAAGAAATAAATCCATACAAAACCTTAATAGATCACTTTTAAATAGTGAGTTTATCATGTTTCGAATTTTTTCCCTTGAAAGATTCCTTTAATGATTTATTCGACATTTTTAATGCACTTACCTTTAATAAAACAGACAGTAAAACTAGAAATAATTCTATTGGATTCTATTGGATCAGTGACATTAAAAAATTGAAATTGTAGTTCAAGATTTGTGCTTTGAAGCTATTACTTCTCAATCATAAACTATATCGGATTACATATATATACTTAAATATTGCATTAGCTATTGCTTAGAGTTCCCTAACTCATTTCCTAAAGCATTCCCTACGAATGCTTTCTAGCAGTAAAATCTTTGCTTTTTCTATTTTGTATAGTATAATAGAAATGCAGAGTTGTTTGTTTTGAAGGTTTCCAGGCCTTATAATACTGGTGTAAACAAATGTTAAGCTTTTAGTTCTCAATGAACTTGCCTTCATCCCTTGTTTACTAACGACATTAAAAATATGTGTGGGTTCGAAGAAAATTGTGCAACCTATAAAATAACAGTAAAATAAAAATTTAGCTTTGATTATATATACCTAGACTTGACTACATCTTAGAAATTTAAACAAAATAAGGATTTATATCTCTCTTATTGAACACCTACTTCTAAACTTAAATCGTTAAAAGACAAATATCAATCGTTTAAAATTCATTCTAAATGTACCAGATTTTCACTGATGAATTTGAAATCACTAACGTAAAAACACATTTTTTCACCCCAGTGACACCGATACATCCATAAACTAATCTCGAAATATTATATCTACTCCTTCGTCCAAAATATTACATTAACTCTCTTCTCGAAATAATAAAGCTCCGGTGCACTTCTGATCGAAGACCCTGACCAGGGAATTAAGTCCTTTCATCTCTGGTTTCGCCCCAAAGATCCAGGGAACAGAGAGTTGCGTGGAATACTAAATACCATTATCTCCGGAAAATAATATGTCTGTTCCACCACATGCTCCCACGATTATTTCCAACAAGTTCTTTCTCAGATCTGGAAGAAAAATTGGAAGAATCACATGTTTTCATTATAAGGAGGAGAAAGTCAGTAATATAATAACTGGGATGTTTAAATCTTATAGTTTGGATGCTTTTTTATATAAAGATAAGTCAGTAGTGAAGAAAAGAATTAAGAACGTGTTTTGGGTAGTAATATTATTCAGGGCTTTTTGATTCCGCAAACATTAATAATAGTTTAACAAAAACTTGCTGCAAATAACAATGTTTTATTTTAAATTAATATGATATAAAACAAAGTCTATAGTGATATTACAGTTTGATTTGAATGAACTTTGCTTATAAACTGCAGACGAGATCTTAGTTATGAAATAATTTTGAACTATGATCAAGTAATAAGAACGATACATAAGTTGGCAATTATCTCTCTCTCTGAACTTCTACACTACTAATGTATTTTAACACTGCTGTTGTTGTTGTTGTTGCTTATGCACACCTGATCGGCAGTGTCAGACCGAGTCCCACGAAATTTATCATGGAAAGGGTCTATTTGCACAACTCTCTTTAGCCATAGCTTTTGGCATCATGCAGGTGACAGTAAGTCTTGGCTAGTTTCCATCACAGTTTAGTGGAAGGACACCCTAGGGGTGATCCGAGTTCTCCTACCAATCTTTCCTTTCTACCAATCTCACGAGTGGACTTAAGGATTGACGAATATTTAATATTTAGAAAGCTCCCTGTCGAGAAGGTAATATACGTTTACAAACACTCATGAATTCTCCGGGATTTTAACACTGGCCCTACGGCACAGCAGTCAGCGTCATTAACCACTATATCGGATGGGAGCACTTTAATATCAATTCCACTCAATGGCCTTGATTAATGAACTTGATTGTATAATTATCTTTGGAGTCTTATCAGGGAAATACCTCTCTTGCAGCTTTATAGTGCGACGTTAATTAACATTCACTCACTCACCCTATCAGTAAAGCTAGGGTGACTGGAGAATCTTCAGCCATATAGTTCACGAAAAAGACTGTTTGGGTACAGACCTTACCATTTCAAATTATCAGGTTCCTAATTTTAAGAGAAGTGTATCTGACAGTTAAAAATATTCCAAAATACACTCTACAACAACAATAAAACAGTAACGTATATTAAGAAGAAATACAAACACCCAGAAGCTATCGAATTTTTTTAGGTTTGATGTGCATATATTGATAAAGTAACGCCAACACTAACATTAATCATACAGCTACAAGATAAAATAAATCAATAGTGCATTGGCTCATTTTTAGCATTAATGCAAGTTTTTAACCTGACAAGCTGTTCAGGACTTCGTACTTGGATTGTTAAAAGATATCTTTATGGAATTGCTGTCTTACTCCTTCCAATTCAGGGAGGTTTCGCATAATATGGCCATAGACACTTGCTCGAAAAAAACCAAACAAGTCTTTTAAGGGAGAAATGTTGAAGAGACCTGAAGGCAAAAGGAAGAAAGACGAGCGAAGTGAGGCTGGACTCATTCAGTTTAATATAAATGCAAAAGATATTGAAAAGAAAAATAACATTACGGAGCGTAGATTTTCGTCAGCATACCGTTTTATAAGAATGTCTCTCATTAAGGCAGTGCTTCTCAAAGTTTCAATATTCGCGACCCACTATTCAATCATAATTTTCATCGCCCCCCTCATACAATAACAATGCATTGAATTCACTAATACTATACTTTGACGCTATAACTTCAATACAACTTTAACCTCTTAAGTGCCACTTGCGCATGTAAACTTCTAGCTGAGCTAAAGCAATAATTTCTCCGGACGTATAAATACGTCTTTCCGAAGTACGATCTTTTTTGTGCACTGCTATCCATAAAATTATTCCGAAGAACTTGGAATGCAATCAAAGGACCTTGACAGTTTTTTCGAAGGATTTATCTATTTCAGATTATTTGCTTCTTTATTCCTCACTCCCCCCTCCCAATACATCGCATACGCGCACCTACGTGGAAAACGGTTGGCATTGGAAAGCGAATCGCGTAACTTTTAACTGGCAGTTAAGGGATTAATTATAAAAAAGTACAAGAAAATCATCAAGATAAGTGTTAATTTTTGCTTATAATTTTATATATGCGAAGCTCACATGGGGTCACTGGTAATTATTAAACTTGTTATTAACTGTTTACTGTTAAATTAATTATAAAACACATTGTGTAGCACTGATATATCTATAAGTGTAATATATCAGTGTAAAAGTGTATTTAATTTTTTATTATGTCAGAATGTATTTATTAATTTACTGAAGTTAAACAAACATATTTAATTAAATAACATTTTGTTTTCGACTTTTCAGTATGCTCGCGCCCCCCTCGTAGAATTGTCACGACCCCCGAAGGTGGGCGCACCCCACAGTTTGAGAAACGCTGCTTTAAGGAGAACATAAGGGAACTCGATATCAAATTAAATAGAGCCCCATACTATAACTCCTAGTTTTCGAGCCGAGAGATGACAGACAGGAGAGTATTCCACCACGCTATTAAATCTCCAGATGTTTTTTCTTTAGTCATCGGGGCTCGGTTCGAACATGGACTCATCACTGAAAACAATTTTACTTCTGACCGGCAAGTTACAGATCGAATAAGCTCAGCATATTTGTAAATACCTCTGGCTTACATCTTTGAAAAGCAGTTAGCTCAATGTCTTGTGTGATTTCGATTCCCGTTCACTAAATTGCCTATAAGTGATATTAATTGTCCCCAATGTCCCGATAAATTGAATCATTAACAAGGACGCATCAGGCTCTGTGAGCGCCGATTAAGATCACTACGTCGTCACTCTTGGTAAACTGCTACTTCTTAACGCTTTGTCCACCCATTTTTGCAAATATCATCCAGATACCAATATGAAGTGTTCAGTGATTTGACCTCCTGATTTCTTTTGTCCAATTGTACGTTATCTATTAAATTATTACATTTTTCTCATAGTATTAGAAAATGCATCCGCCAGGCATGGATATACGAACCTAGGTCATCGAAAACACACTAGCATGGCACTTACAGCTTAGTATTGGAATATCGGCTATTTTATTCACTCTCCAGATACTCCATTTCAGTATGCTAGTTTAAAATAATAGATCAATATAAAAACATTATAAAAGCGTGCTTATCAATGTAAGTTATTCATCTTACGTGTTACAACAATGATAACAAAATCCCGATTTTTTTTTCTATATCAAATTTCATATCTTTAAATAGCATCAGCAGCGAGAATTTTGCTGACAAATAATAAAAATTAAGTTTACAAATTTAAATAAAGTAATATAAACTATTAATACCATTTTATTCACTTTGTTCATCCTAATGTTATTTTCAAAGCTTTCATTTTATTACTTTAGTTTATTATTTTGTACCTTTACTTTTAAAATTAGATTTGTTTAAATTGTTAACATTTTATATAATATTTTTACTCTTAGTGTTCTCTGTAAAGGACGCACATCATTTTCAATCATTCGCCTGTAATCGAAAGTTGTTACGGTTTACTCATTAACAATTTTTAGAAGAATTCAACAATTTCTACAAGCGTCATAAGCAGAGATAATGAGACTTAAACATCTTCTTAAGAATTAATGCTCTAAACAACACAAAGTACTTTCTCGAATTCTTAGCAATCAAAACTATTGGGTGGCACTTACTTTTAATCGATTCATTTCCCTCTTCGAAAAGTGTTGCCATCTTCATTAAGCAAATTTCAGCTCCATCTGCAGAAAATTCCTGTGGGGAGCATTTCTCATTAAATGTGAGATATCCAAATGGATTGGAAAATTTCCTACATCCAACAAAAGCTTTTAAACTTTTGCTCTCGCTTTGAAATAAAAAAAGAATAACAAAAGTTACGCGTCGCTTAAATCAATTCAAAGTTTGTAATGTTATTTAAATGTTGGAAATTCCCCAAAGCAAAACGAAGAAGTCTGATAGTAAATGGTTTCGGAATCTTAATTCGTTGGTAATTATGTATAGTTTATCATTGCATTATACGTAATATGACTTTTAGAAAGATAATAGTAATTCACTAATTTTTTTTACCTATAAGCAGCCATTATAACTTAATTAAGGTTGTGGTATTTTTTGTTTGTTTTTAAAGCCTTAACATAATAAAAATTGCCTCTAAAAAGAAACTATTGACTTAGGTATAGTTATAAGAAATAAAAGTATTCAACTGTAGTAATGTACTGAGTAAAAGTTAAAATCTTAGAAATTTCTTAGATAATGTTACACATTTTCTTAATACATCAGTTTTGATATTGACTCAGATTAGAAAAGCGTATGTTATGGAGCAAGGGAGATTCAACAATAAAAATTTAATTTTATTCATTTGAATTCTTAATTACAATTCCTCTACAATTGCAAATTGAATTATTATTGTTGGACTTCGTCTAATTCAACAGTATTAGTGCTGTATACATCCCTTGAAATTTTTTACATCAGACCAAGCAAGAATTTCCTGGTCTAAATCAGATTTTGCTGTAAACATTTATTATTCTACATTATTAAAATTTGATGAATGAGGATTTAAATTTACCTTATGAATGTTTTGTATTTTGGTCCAGATAATATATACAGCTTTAATTTACAATTAAAACACCTATTTAGAATAACGAGAAATACGTAAATCTATATTGTTTTCAAAAACACTGCAGAAAGTGATTTAGAAATTGAAGTGAGCGAGTGAGTGAATACAGACGTCACACTGTTCAGCTACACGAAGGCATTTTAGAAACTGAAGAATGGTAAGTAATGGATATGCCATTCTCTTTTTCAATCTTAGTGTATGAGCGCGAATGATCCGAATGAAATTACTAAGATTAAACTGAATCACAAATCAAGGTATTCAGTAATTCTGTGTTGAATGTTAAAAGTATGGTGAGCATTGATGTGTAAGAATCAAACCTGCGTGTGTGTGTTGTATGAAAAGATCAGTCTACTGCAGTTCTTCTCAAACTTCCAATGTTTGCGACCCAATATTCAATCATTATTTGCATCGCGCCCCCCTCCATACTATAACTGAGTATTAAATTCAATAATACTATGACATTAAACATACAATACGACTTAAACATCTTAAGCCCCAACGTATATAAACGTCTTGCTCAGCTACTGCGTGTATTGACCTCAGACGTATATATAGGTTTTTCCGAAGTTATATCTTTTCTGTGAACTCGTGTCCATAAAATTATTCCGAAGGCTTTAGAAAGCAATAAAATGACATTGACAGTGTTTGCGAAGGATTCACTTATATCAGAGAATTTGATTATTTATTCCTTATCTACCACCCACCCCCTCAATACACCACACACGCTTACCTGCGTGCTAAACAGGGGCATTGGAGAGCGAATCACATAATTTTTAATCGGCATTTAAGAGATTAATTATAAACCGTACAAATTATCAAGATAAGTGTTAATTTTTGTATATAATTGTATATATGACAAGTCCGCGTGGAGTCACTGGTAATTATTAAACTTGTCCTTAACTTTGTATTGTTAAGTTAATTATAAAACAGATTGTGCACTACTGATACATTTATAAGTGTATTATATTGTAAATGAGTATTTTATTTTTTATTATGTCAGAATGTATTTGTTTGTTTACTTTCAGTAAGTTAATAATTTTTAAAAGAATTTTTTTTCAACTTTCTAAGAGGCTCGCGCCCCCCTCTCAGGGTTATGACGCCCGCCAAAGGGGCGCGCCCCACAGTTTGAGAAACACTGGTCTACTGTATTTTTAACTCAGTCAACCGAATTCAAGGGGAAAAGATCATCTGTTTATACATCAGACATCTCATTAAAATGATACAACTTGGAATATTAGCCTTAACCATCTGAGTTGATGGATCCCTTGATTAACTAAAATTTTGTTCATTAGCTTTATATTCAACTTGAGCCCTGCCACTGTGATTAGATAAAAGAAAGAAACATGAATTTCCAATTACTCACAGAGCTTTTTAACTCAGAAGTCATCGTTACTCCAAAGTACATCGTCTCAAATGAGAAGACATTGCTTCAACCACGTAACAATGGCCTATCTGCAACAACTATTCTCTAACTCGGGATTTTTTACCTTCCAGTCAAATTGAAACTAAGCTATAATAAAGCCTCCAAACATCTGAACTTCACTACCGAATAGTATGTTAATAAACAGTGAGGTATATATATATAAAAAAGTAGAATTATGAAGAAAGAATTATAGAAAAAAGGCCATCACGTAGACATTGACACATTAACCATATTCGCGTAGACACTTTTAAGACAAAGGATTAAGGATAATTATCACTTTGTCAACTCCGAAAGTTGGATCTCATTTCAGATAAGCACAAATTGTTTCTTGTCTTTTAGCATATAGAGTACTAATTTTTATCATTTTCATTTCTCATTTTAATTAAACGTTGTTTCAAGTCTTGTGGCTGAAATTCAATGGCTGAGATCAGAACGGAGCATTGGTGGGGAAACCATGTTCCAGTTGAATTCCCCTAGGAATTAAACTAATGAGCGTGATTTTTAACTCAACCAACAGGAGGGGGAGGTATGGTGACATATTCAACCGGTTCTTGAGGCTTCTATCGATAACTGGTCATGATATTCAACGTTTAGCTGGCTATAAAACATTTGAGAAAAGTGTTCAAGAGCCCAGATGCACTTTAGATATGCAGAATATCTAAATCTTCACATTAGCTTCATTTGGGAATTAAGATAATGGAATCCCATTTCAATGTCATCTTTTGTTTTTAGACTGGTTAAAAAATTACAAGATTTTAAGATTCAAGATTTCTAAGTGTGATGCTAATATAAACTATTAAAAGAAACTATCAAATAATCTTCAACATCCTTATAAGCCACAGTATTGGAATAAGGAACTTAATGCATCAAACATCATCTTTGTTACTTAATGGGCGTCCTAAATATATAAGTTGATATCTATTGTGCAGCTCTACGACAGTATTATTGATATTCTCGTGTCACATGAGATTGGCAAAGAAAAAGTATAAAAACACTAGATGGAACTGAGGCAATAACTGCTGCTGTCATTTCCGGAGCTTCCTGGCTGAAGAGGATTTCCTGCAAGGGGTTCATAAGGGGAATTAAATCGAGCTTTAGTTTCTTGGGGTGAAAGCTGGGTACTCGAAGTTATGTTTTAGTGTGAGTGGTTGAATTTCCGTGAGATTAATATTAAAATTAGAAGATTGTAACGCACGGTATAATTCCAAGACCGAAATGTAGGTGCCGCCACATTACGGATGGATTTGGAACGGAAGTGTGACTGTACGAAACACTGCAGTACCGTCAGAGAGAGCTTGAATCTCAATGCTCGAGCGTCTCCCATTTCGATGTCCAATCCTGGATTACGTAAATTTACTTTCTAAGTGTCTGTCCTTTGTAACTGTGATATTTTATGTCATTAAATATATATTAATTTACCTCGAGATATTTTGTTAATTACTTTTGGTTTACCATAGTAATGACGTAAGGGACAGTTGCAAGGTTAATATTAAGATATGTTTTCAAAATAACTTACATTTAGAGATAAATAGCAAGTTTTTCGAAATTCAACCGATTTTTTGTCTAGCATTTGATGTTGGTAATGATCTAACTAAGAGTTTTGTCTCTCGTAATTGTTGTCAGTATCTCAAGGAATAGATGTAAATAGTAATTAATATTAATATAATTTGTTCCAAGACAGGCATTGATATATATAATTTAACTTGTTTTATATAACTATTTCTCTCTCTATATATAAGATAAGATAATTTCATTGAGAAATTTTTCTGATTCCGATTTATGCACTCAAACCATTGAATAAAGCCGAGTTTTTGAAGATTAGAAGATGTATAATGTATGCTTAATTCAACTTTTTTCATTAGTATAAAAATTATCTTTTTTTTATTTAATTGAAATCTTTAAAACTTTTTTATTCTATTTTAAAAGGATAAAATAATCTAAAAAGTGATAACGCCAAAGAGTTTATATATCACGTAATTTCATGTTTGTCTTGCATTTTGAAAATTGTATTATTTCCAACTATCACTAGTAAATACATATTGATGTCTTAAAAGGTTTGAATGCATCGAAGTTCGGAAAAAATCGGAGGCGCTATGTACGATTCTTATTCATTTTTTATTCAAATTTACAGATAAAATGTTATTATAAAGTATTGTTAAAGACTGTTCTCAAATTTATATGAAGAAGAATTCGAATTATTCGAGCTGATAAATAATATGATTATTTTGCCATTTACAACAATAATTTGCTACCATTTCAAATAAATCATTCAATTTTTTTTAACAATTTTCTTTAAAATGTTTTACGTTACTCATTTATTCTGAAATCAAATATAAAAAATATATAAATAAAGAGATATAATTTTTGACACAAATTTCTTTAATTATTAAGTATAATATTAACTTTTTTACTTTTATTTTTAAAGAAAACAAAAGCTTGTTTCATAACAATTTAAAATACAGAGGAATTAAATAAGCTTATCGTTGGATTCATAAATTTTTGAAACTGCATTATCATTCATATGCATCAAAATTCACGCGTATCACATGCACATCATATATGATATATTTTTCATGTTCTGTTAAGACTGAACACGCACTTCTGAGTGTTTTTTAAGTTCACGTTTGGAAATAACATAAAACTCTAAACTTAACCCATTTATATGCCATAATGTGCATGTATCTCTTGGATTTTTTTTT
>BMAV01021691.1:59868-70571 GCA_019973955.1 Trichonephila inaurata madagascariensis
TACAATAAAAAAATTATCTAAGTAAAATATTTTGCCAAAAAAGAAACACAGAATGACCCATTTTTAAAATATTCTACTTTTGCGAAAAATGCGTCTATTAAAATAATATTTTGCCAGTATATAGCTCAGACCTCTGTACAGAGGCTCAACTAGAATGTTTGAAATATATAGCTTAGAAGTGTGTTTATCCATGTTTTACGACAACAGAGGGGAGAAATTTTAAGAAAAAAACGGTGATAATTATTTCAGTTGGTTGTAATTCTGAAAATAATGTGAATTTTTCAAAAATCATAGTTGGACCTCTGTACATAGGTCTGAGCTATGTACAGGCAAAATATTATTATAATAGAAGCATTTTTCACAAAAGGAGAACATTTTGAAAAAAGGTTATTCCAAGTTAATGATTTTTTGCCGAAATATTGTATTTAAATATTTTTTTGTCAAAATGTCCTTAAAACAATTTTATACATGTGTTCTAATCTAAGTGACACTAAGTGTCATGAAAATTATCAATTTATGCGATTTTTTCAAATCACAGTTCCTAACGTAGTCGGATACCTTAATAGATTCGCTTCCCTTGTTTATTCATTCTATACTGTATCGTAGTGTAATGAATTTACTTATAATTGATTTACTTATATTGAAATGAAGGCAATTTTTATCTGTATGTGTATTAGGCAGAAAATAGTTTTTTGATTCTTCGGTTTGGCTAACAAACTGAAGAAAAGGTTGCGCATTTAGACAAGAACGTTCTCGTGTATGTCCACTATGATTAAGTGGGGCATTTCTTTCAATAAACTGCAAATTACAGCTGAAAGATGCAAACCGATGTACAGTAATACCCTAAGCATACTCGATAGCCCGAGGGAGAACCGTGTAAGTCGGTGTATAATTTCGCATAAAAATACATATAAATTGATTTTAGCTGGGACCAGAGTTGAAAGAAAATAATAATTTTAGAAAAAAAAAAGTTTAATTAAATCTTAGATAACACAAATACAAAATCGCAAACCGAAGTTATTTTATCGTGAGAAGGTTTAGTGAAATTTAGCAAGAAGACTGTCTGATCAAAGCTTTTTTTCTCTTTCAGCAAAATCTTCTCGTAGCATACCGATGATTTTTTTTTTTACTTGCTTTGTTGAAAAAGTACGCTTTTCGTTAGAGTCTATATTTCTAAAATTTGTGTGTGTGTGTGTAACTTTTTTTCAATTCAACTGACGCCTTCTGTGAAATTAACAACCACCTGTCGATCTTCTGATTGAACTGGGTCTAAATACTCAAGTTCATCAATGTCTTATTCTTACTTATGTATTTCTATGACCTCATCGATTGTCAGCTCCTGACTGTGGGAATCGAGCAGTTCTCAAAGGTTAACACTATCCTCTTCTAAATGTATCATGATAAACAACTTTTTCATTCAAATAACCAAGTTCATCAGGCTCTGTCATTGATTCCACGAGAGTTTCAGTGATGAAGAAATAAATTGAATCGACGAGATTTAAAAATTGCTTAACTCCTAATCTACGTAAGTCGAAGTGTTACTGTATACTCCAGAAAATCCATTTATTTTTGCCTCAAATGTAAAGGGTATTTGTGCATTGATGGGAAACTGTTTTTATCGTTTTTATCACCAAGAAAAATAATCATAAGTCTATGTTTATGCATCCTATGTATATTCATGTGAGCCACTGATGTGTACAAACTGTAACGATTATTAAAATTTAAATTTGAATAAAATTAATTTATTTAATAATTTCTGGGGGTATTTTAAAAAAAAGAAAGAAAAAAAACACTTTCTTTTAATTTCTCGTATTTGCAATAAAGAGTTAAGTTGTTATTAATGTATTGCCCAAACCTACTAAAAGGTTTGCTAAATTTTATCACTCTTTTGGAGTCTATGCGCTTCATCAGTGGCGCACACAAGGGGGGTGTTCTAGGGTTCCAGACCCCCACCTAAGTCTTTGAATTTTTTCCCGATTGATTATAATTTTAAGTATATAATACGTAAAATTTAATTAAATATTTGTTTTTAATATGATTAATTTTATTAATTAGAACTAATTATTTATTCAATAATTATTTTTTTGCTTTGTTTTGTTCCCCCAAATTGACAAAATCAAAAGGAGCATGATACAAGAATGGTGGACTTTTGACCCTGGATCCCCTCACCCCTTGGAAAATTTCTGTGTGCGCTACTGTGCTTGATGATAGCTTTACACAGTTAAATGAAATTCTCATAGATAGGTGATTTTGGAACTAAAATATTGACAGAATGAGAAAAAAATATCATTACACAAATAATTTACCTGATAAATTGAAGCTTTAATAATATATTTGGGTTAGACTACGTTTTTTGAATTAAGTTTTTAAGGAAAATATATTTTTGAAATATTTACATTGAAAATAACTACATAACAAATTACAAAGGAATTAACCAATGATATACTGTAAGAGATTGATCTGTACATTTACAAGAAACCCTAGAAATTATTTAGAATGTGTGTCGCAGTAATGCCAATAAATTAAAGTGAAATGTCATTTGTTTAATGGGAAATTATTTAAAATTGCTCGAGAATAAGAGTTAAAGATTTTTTTGTTTGTTTTGTTTTACTCTCATTGAAGACTGAAATTATCAGTATATTATTAATATTAAAAGTATAAAAATTAAAATAGTTTAAATTAGCTCAATAAAAAATATACTGAAATTAATAGCAAAATATAAAATATTGTG
The DNA here is from genome assembly GCA_019973955.1 of Trichonephila inaurata madagascariensis. Classification (NCBI taxonomy): domain Eukaryota; kingdom Metazoa; phylum Arthropoda; class Arachnida; order Araneae; family Nephilidae; genus Trichonephila; species Trichonephila inaurata. Next base: position 62,600 of record BMAV01021691.1, read on the forward strand.
TTATGTTTAGTTTATTTTTTAACACAAAATAACTCTGATTCAGAAATTTAAGAAAATAAAAAAAGAAATAATAAATCTTTGAATTTACGGAATTTTAAATCGTGGTGTATCATATTACTTCAATTCTTAAGCAAGTTTAAACAGTTATTATTTATGACTTATTTCATTTTAACTGCTACGTGACTTGTTTAAAAAATCAAAAGAGAAAATATTTTTGTGTCGAAAACAAATATTATTTTGGTAACCATGTTGCCATGGTTATCGAAAGAATGTCACTGCAAGTGATATATTTTTCATAAAGTGAAAAAAAACCTTCCTATTTTAAGCTCAATGATATATAACCAAAAAAAATACGCTTGGGAGTCGTTATTTAAATAGTAATTTGCTTGCTAATGTCATAGCCATAGTGTCAAAGATATAACATCAAAAAATAGCCGCAATATTCATCCATCTATTTTATCACATAAAGATGAAACTCATTAATGGCTCTAATCACTAATGGCCATATTCTCTGGAAATTAGTTGCTTTGAAACATGACAGAAAATACATTGAAGGCTACTTCGTTAAATGTATTTCTTAGCAGATACAAATTATTAAATAAATTTATGTAGTAGTTTTGCTTATTTTTCCAATCATTATCAAAATCACAAGCTAAATTAGAAGATTATGTCGGTGAATCACTTTAAAACAACTTTTATTCCAAATTAAATTTAGCTGACTTTTGCCAAATAAATATCCATAATTAAATATCTCTTTTCAATTGTTTGTTATAAATAATAAAATGATAAAAATTAATCCAGCATAATGAAAACCAGTTATTATATATTATATAGATGAACTGTATAACTGTGCCTTTTTTAAATAAAAAATAAACATAGGTATAGCAATTAATAGTATTTGTAATTGCTGTTGATTTCAATTTATGTTTCATATTGATTAACATTAAGAGATTTAGATTTTACCGATGTAAAAGTAATACTTAAATTATATTAGTTTATATAAATAATTTTTACATTGGTTTGATTTCATTAATAATTTAATTTATTTCAGCATTTTAAACTTATTTTAAGTATGTTTGCACTGTGACAGTGAAATAAAATTTTAACTTCGTTTACTTTTTGAAATTTCAAATGTCCAGATCCTGATTTTTTTATTCCATGCCTGTTAAATTGTATTAAAATAATAATACATATTTAAATTAGCTGTTTTTTAAAAAAATTAAAAACTCAGTTAGTTTAAAGTACTTATTTTCTTGCGCTGTTACATATTTTCCACACTTGTAATTTCAGAAAATATTTTGACATTTTGCTTTAATTGCATTGCATGAAGTAGAGTTTTTCCTAAGCGTTTTTAAGTCTTAACATTTTAATTTTGAAGGAAACTGTAGAAAAACGCCAAATATAAACCATTGTAGTATTTACTATCATTGTTTTGTAATTGGAGTTGTATTGTACACTGTAAATAAAAAAAATTACATATTGTATATATATTGTGTATAATCCCAATTGTATATATATATATATATATATACAATTGGGATTAAAAATTCGGTATATTGTGCAGAAGTTTGATATGTGAAGATATTGAAGCTATAAACATGAATCTAAATATCAATCAAATGTTAACATGTAAGTCATCTGATTTCAAATATTACTAGAATTAAGAAAACACATTTCTCTTGTATTCTTAGAGAAATTCAACTCTACAATGAAATATATAACATTTTTTATATCAAAAATATTTTTAGAAACTTCAAATACGAAGTAATATATAGCTTCATCTAAACGTTAAGACATTTCACAGTTCCTTTATAACTATCATTTTTCGTTAAAAATATCCGGGCGAAAATGTGATGAAAAAATATGGTGCTACATTTGGTACTCTTAATGGATAAAAAGCAAAGTTCAAAAGTAGCTATTTGAGTGTGAAAAATAGCTAAAAGAAGCTGACCAAAAATGAAATGAAACAACAGATGAAGACTGAAGTATCATTAGGAGAGTTATCATCATTTTTTTCGTAGCTGCCAACTAGCAATTTGAAACAAGAACGAACTTTGGTAACAAAAACATTTATCAAATAAACTAAGCCTTGTTCGGTGTTCGGTCTTGCTTTAACGAAAAAGTTATCAAATTGTGACATCTAGACAAAGTGTGTGTGATACAAGTTTATGACATATTTAGAAAAACTTTGGACGTTGTTTACTTTTAAGTATCAGCTTGCGAATGAAATATATGTGAAAGATTGTTTTTAATACGAGGGAAGTTAGATTAATCTTTGGCTTTTTTTAAGGGTATTTTTTTAACTCTTGGCAATGGAATAACTTTTGCTATCAACAGAATTTATTATCCTTTTGGTTGAAATGTTTTTGAAAGAAAATAAAACTTAATGAATGTATTTTTATGTTTTAGTTTATCATATTTAAGGATTGGATTCATTTATATATTGGTGACTGAAAAAGTTACAAGATCACCTCATTAATTAAAGAATTTTTCTAAATGTTATTTATTTTTATTATAAAAAGATATTTCATTTAATTCTTTTCAAATACTTCAAGAAAGAGAGATTTTTAAAAATGCTTGAATTAATTGTTGCTTGTAAATTTAAACAATTTGTGATAAATGTTTTCAATACACTCATCAACCTGAAAGTTTTAAATCTTTCTAACAATACTTTCGATAAATTTTTTAAGAAAATTTTACTTACATATTCAATCTATTCGTTCATCATATCCATTGAAACCATTTAGTAAAATGTTGTTTCATTTTTTTAGATACTCATATACAAAAAAAGTAATTTATTTGAATTGCTCTGTAAATTTAGAAAGGGCTAATAATTTTCTTATGGTCATATACAAATAGGTAAATATCTTTAGACTTAAGTGATTTTTTTTTGGCTGAGCAAGTTCAGGTACAGAATATGTTTTGTGATATCTTTCGTTTTCTTAACATTTAGTTCTTATTAATAAGTAAAATGTTAGTATTAATGTTTAATTTATAAGTACAGTATTAAATTTATAAATAATATGTGATCAATAATAAAAAATAATAATAAATATTTAACATAATAATTAAATTTCTGAGAATGAATCATAAAAATAACCTTTAAAATCAAAATTAGAGCATTTTATTTATTCCAGACACAATAAAATATAGCTGATATTTTACAAAGGAAGTCACGGAACGTAATTACAAAATGCATTAAAATGCCAATTCAGATATATAAAAGCAAGAAATAAAATCTCCTGCTCCATGAGAAACACTTTACGATAATTCCCTCTTTCAGACTTATATGGTAGGCTGTGGTAGCCGAGTGGTATAGGTATCAGACTGTGGCTTGCCTTGTCACGAGTTCGAGCCCAGTACTACTAAAGACCCGCCGTGTAGGGAAGCGATGCACGTTAAATCTGTTGAGTGCTGAAACGTCCTCCCGTTGGTGTGGTAGTTAGGAGAGGGGGGTGCCAGCTCAGGTGTCGTCCACGTCACTTGACTATGGTTCAAAATTACTTGGTCCGTCGCCCAAAGCCCTCGTGTAGCTAAACAGTGAGACGTTAATGTTCAATCAATCAATCATTCAGGCTTATATGATTCCTATTTAACAAGTATTGTAGTTAAAAACTGCAAAAATTTTAAAAGATTATTATATTTTTAATTGATATTATTATTGTTTAATTAAATGATTATTTATTTATTGTTGAAAAAGTTTTGTAAATTTTATTTTGTTTTAAATTCAAATCCCGAAATTCTTATTGTTAGCAAGGAATATTCATAAGCCCATTTGGAAAAAAAATATGGAATAAAAAGGACGTCACGTTGTGCATTTTAATGATTTATAATGTAGAGTAAAAGTTCTAAAGCAGCTTTTCTCAAACTGAGGGGCGAGCCCTCCTAGGGGGTATCATAACTCTATGAGGGAGGCGCGAGCATGTTGAAAAGTCGAAAACAAAAGATTATTTATGTATAAAAAATTATAAATTTACTGAAACTAAACAAACAAAATACATTCTAACATAATAAAGATTAAAATACACTTTTACATTGATACAATACAGTTATAAATACATTAGTTGTGCGATGTAAATTATAATTCATTTAATAATACTAAGTCAAGAAAAAGTTTGATAATTGCCATTGATCTTATGGGTTTGTATTAAAACGTATCGGGATAATTTGTACAGTTTATAATAAATCCCTTAAGTGCCGATTAAAAGTTACATGATTCGCTCCCCAATGATTCCGTTTTTCATGCTCGTATGTGATAATTTTGCGGGGGGGAGAGGAGGGGAGTAAAGGAATAAATAAACAAATCCTTTGGAATAAGTAAATCATTAGCAAACATTATTCAAGGTCATTTTATTGCATCCCAAAGCCTTTGGAATAAATTTATGGATAGTAGCGCACAGAAAAAAATTGTACTTTGGAAAGACGTATATATACATTCAGAAAATTAGTGTCTGGCTAAGCGAGACGTTTATATACGCTGGTGGCCCTTAAGAGGTTAAAGTCGTATTGTAGCTTCAACATCAAAGTATAGTATTATTGAATTCAATACATTGTTATTGTATGGAGGAGGGTGCGATTAAAATTTTGATTGAAAATTGGGTCGTAAATATTGAAAGTTTGAGAAGCATTGTTCTAAAGTGTAGTGACTTAAATTTTTGAGAGAAAATAGTAGAATGAAACGTGATTTATACATTAATTATACTACCACTAAACACCTGGTACATTGATAGTTAATTTAACAATATTCAACTCAGAGGTTCCAATGGGTAAAGATGTTAATAGCTTCAAATATTTCTGTTATATAATCTCAAATATAATTAAATATTACCAAAAATATCACTAACTTTGATGAAACTTTTGTGGGAAATGCATTTTAATTGCGTAACATATACAGAATGTTCTTTTAAAAAAATACGTCTTTGGAAAGTAAGGTGTAAGATTACTTAGCTAACAATAAATAAATGAGTTTGTTTTTACAATTTAAATTTTCTGGTATATTTAGGTTAATCAATTAGCAACAACTTTTCAACATGCCCTGAAACAAATAACCAAATTCTGTGAAGTGCTCTTTTATTCCTAAGCATTCATGTTTTATTTAAATAAAAGATTTTTTTTCATATGAAGAGTTGATATTTTTTTTCCTGCCATTTATGGCAAATCTGTAGGCGTTAGATATCATTTATGTAAACTTTCTGCTTAGTATTTGTGTTCTTACTAAAAGCAAATTTCTTAGAAATTATGTAAGATACACACACTCCTGCACGCATGCATGTCACCTTATATATATATATAATAATTCCCTCTGCCACCCTTTTAATTAACTCTTTTTAATAATATTTAATTAAGCTTTAATTCTTTGGTTCAAAACTAGCACCCTAATCTTAATCGTAATCAACTAGTAATATCACATCAGAAATATCTTTCCCACTCATTTTAACCAATCAGAGCTCTTATTACAAAGCAGTCACGCGATTGTCACTGCCGGTATATAAAGCGAAAATCTTTTGTTATCGTTCTTTTTGTCTTTGTGTTTGTCATGTGGGATGTTGTTGCTGCTGGTCGCTTTTGTTATTGTGTCTGCTTTCGTGTTTATATGAAATATCTATGAAATACAACTGTGAATTGTCCATCTACGTTATGTGTGTGTGAATAAACACGATGGAATTTAATTCTGAAGATGTTATCTGTGAAACCCCTGGTAAACAAATAACAATACCGGCCAACGTCTTATACATATATATAATGAAAATCTAACAAAAAAATATATTGATTTCATTAAGATTATATCATTTCTTGAAGTCTTGGCTCGGAGAATAAGGAACGTATAATCCAACTAAATTAAAAATTTTGTGAAGTTAATTGTGGAGGTTAGAGTAACGAAGAACTAGCTTAAGTGACCACAGTTAAATACTGTTATAATTTTAAAGAATTATCGTTAAAGTATTCGCGTAATTCTCTTAAGTATAGGGTAAATTACTAATAAAACTAATAAAAAATAAATAAATAAAAAAGTTCTTGAAATTTAATTTTTAAGAAAAAATTTCAACTTTATGCTCATTTTTGTGTATCATATATTTTGAATCTATCTCTATTGATCCAATTATTTTTAAAGATATTGTAAATTGCAAAATATAACCAAATAAGCATTAGCAAATTGGGGAATGAGTTGTTAGTTGTTAAGAAATTAATAACACTAAATTCTTCAGATTGAAATTAGGAAATATATTCATTATCTACTTTTAAAACAGCCTGGAAGTTAGCTACTCAAATGCAACAGGAGTAACTTTGAAACCATCGAAGCAATATTAAAATCTTCACCTATAGGGCCGTTTACCTATTGAACTTCTTCATCAGTTCATTTATCTCATACATTACAAATTTTATTATTCAATACAAGAGAATTTTGATACAACATATGCTTAAAAAAGTGGTAATAAATTTTGAAAACTCATATTAATTTCAACAAATTAGTAATATCGATTGTAAATGTCATATTCCGTGTATAAAAATAAGCATCTATTCCAAATATATATGAAATTTTCAGTATACAAATGGATATTTATAAAAGAGAAAGAGAGAAAATAATTTGATCCTCCTATTATTCACCAATCAGGAATAATGAATGAAAAATAACAAATTAATTCTTGAAATTATATTACTTTTTTTAGAGAAGTCTTAAGAAAATTTCTAAAATTGAAGAGTTTTAAAGGACCATTAGTTTAATTTGCTAATGTGCAAATACAGTTCGTATATGCGTACACACAGCAACAAATATTAGCTAAATCAGCATAGTATTTTGCACTTAATTTACAAGATGCTTCCAGAAGACTAGCTGATCATACGAATACATTTAATATACATAAAACACACTTAATGTAATATTTTTTATACATTACCTTTACTTAGATGTTAGATTAGAGTAACAACTCTAAAGTAATATTAGCAGAATCATACATTTCAAAGTCACGTATTCGCAAATTGAGTTACATTCATCATCGTTTCATGCATTTAATGAGTGTTTCTGCTCTAGATACTTCACACCTTTTCAAGTACGCTATTGAGACAGAATTCAGTTATAAATGGGAATGCGACTGGATGTAGCAAGGTATTACTAAATTGGAATAACTATTTCACATATCCTGTGAAATGATGATTTAATAATGCATATGTTTGATCATTATATGAATTGATGAAAACACTTCAAAAGGTCTAATAATTTATATCTTAAAAACTTTATGTAAATTAGAGAGAAAAATAGCGAGTATTTGTATTATATAAATATTTCTACTGATATAATTATCAACTAACAGTTCTAATTTAAAAATAAAAAAATAATCTAATGTTTATATATCTAAATATTTCTTCATTTTTTTTTCAACGCGTAACTCTTCAGTTCTAAAATTTTTTAGAAATGACTATAATTTAATTAAAGCTGACTGACAAAGTATACAACTTTCGTACTGCCGTTTCAATAACGTATGCTTCTGTATTAAAAAAAGATGTTTCCTTTCAAAATTAAACACATTATTATAAGCTTTAAAGAGTTAAGTTTAAAGTTATATATATTTTACCTGTATTTTAAAGTAAAATCTTATTTAAAATACAAAATGCTGGAATTTGTAGAAAGATACAAGCGCTAAACAGTTTTTATATCCATACATATTTAAACTTCCTTTTGTGGAAAATATGTTGCAAAAACTTATACATATTATATAAGTACATTTGGTTTTCCTTATTACAAAATTCCCAATTCAATAAACAAATGCTTCAAAAGCTTTTTGCAAGGTAATAAATTTTGATGTTTATCATTTTCCCATGTGGGGTTTTCCTTCAAAGTTTGTGACTTTTTCTTTCTAAAAACCTTTATTCTCTATTTTTTTTTCTTCCATCTTCTTTTGTATTCATTGTGTGTTTAGTGAAAATTATATTTTGACTTAGTTAATTTATATTGATGTGTAAAATTTAAAGTGAT